>OX155972.1:8152945-8570445 GCA_944548615.1 Micropterix aruncella | reverse complement strand
CTCACTCCAGGGAGATAGAACGACTAATCGTTAAAACTTCCTGAGGTGACGGGCTCGCCCGCTGTAGTCGACAACCCTAGTTGGTCAAACCCTACAAAATTGATCCCGCCTATTTTTTTTCGCGTGTACGCCCATTTCGGATATTTTTCTGAGGTCTCATGGTGCCTTAAAGAACGCTCTGAATTTAACATACATAGACTTTTACTAATTGCCTACTACCGCCCGAGCCACCGCAATGTGGTCAGAACATTCAGAGGAGAGGAGTATCGAAACCTATATTCTGTATTAAATCAACAAACAAATAAATCTCATAAAAAGAATGCTTGAAATCTATATTTATTAGGTGTGCAAATAGAAACTCGGCTTTTTTTTTGGTCAAGTTAAACTTTATTGAAAATATACTTGTTACAAAGATTAATTATCGAAGCGTTCGCCATGACTACCTACGGTCTTTTGCCATTTATCAGGTAGGTGATGAATGCCTTCGCGATAGAAACTTGGTGGTTTCGAAGCAAAATAATCATCGAGCCATATTTGCACACCTTCAATTTTCGTGAACCGCTGGTCTTTCAAATATGATGACATCATATTTATATGTCATCAGAGGGAGCCATATCTAAAGAATACGCCGTATGCTGTAAAACTTCCCAGCCTAAGGAGTAGATGAGTTCGAAATAGCCTGTAAATGTTTCTTTTCGCCGCCAGAGCATCACTTAATTTGATCAATTGGATCAATAACGTGTATCACTAACAGTTTGGCCAGGTTCCAGCTTGTAATAAATGACTCCTTGCCACTCCCACAACAGTCAGTAACATTTTCTTGGCATAAATATTCATTTTTACAAATGATGTTGATTGCGTTTAGGATTATCGTACAAAATCCACTTATCATCACCCTTAATGATTTTGAGTAATATAATATTCCTTTTGTACCTAGAAAGCAAATTCATTCAGATGTCCCCTCTCCGGTTTCAGTTTTCTTCGGTCAGTTTCTGAGGAACCCATTTTCCTTCTTTATGTATTTTTCTATTGCATCTAATCGAAATATATTGCTTGGTGAGTAACTCCTAACTGTCTGCAAGCTCTTTTTGAGTTTGAAATGGATTTTAATCCAGTAAAATCTTATGTTCTTTGTCTTTAAATTGTTTTACTGTTCTTGGGGGCGGATCATCCTCAGGACTAAAATTGTCATCACGAAATCTTGTAAACCATTTTCTTACTGTTGAATGACTCACAGAATGTTCACCTGTAAACGAATGAATGAGTTCCATAGTTTAAGCAGCATTTTTTTTTATTTGAAAGTAAGATAGAATGCAGTGTCTGAAATGTAAGCCACATTTCATCGACTATATTTATTTATTTCAATTTATTTTAATATATTTTAATGCAGCCAACGGACAGAGCAGAGATTCTACTTGCTCAGCTAATATTTATGCGATGGTTTTGTACAGCAGCCAGATTCCAAAAAAAGCAATTTGCCTGATTTACATTATTAATTAAAGAATAGCAGCAAATTACTTGTGGCGTATACCAACATCCAGCTTAAGAATATGACTCGCCTCAATCATATAAACGTCTTAATGACATCCGTTTAGTTAAGGACTTAAACGGAAGAGTGTATACACCGTTTTTTACCGGAAAGCTCGTAACATCGCAGAGAAATGAGAATGATATGTTATAAAACAACTAACCTCTTTTCTGTGCATTGTATAAGTTATTAAAAGCCGCTCATGATAGTACCATTTTTTATATAGATTATTCGATTGTTCAATGCCGTACTACGTTTTGGCAGCTAGGATTTCACTATGAATCGCAACGTGTAGACATCACTCATAGTTCTAAATTTCAAATTTCAAATTATTTATTGAGTTCAAATTATGAGTACATTCAATATACAAAAGTCTTAATCTAACTAGGCTGCCGCCTGTTCCAAGGTAGACAATCTATTTTAATTATCCTAAGAAATCTATAATATTATATTTATATAAATAAACAAAATCATACTTAATGTAACAGAAATGGAAATATCTTAATTACCTAATAAAAAAATCGTAAGAAAATGTCATGAAAATTGACAATATTATTTTATTTTAAAACATGATAAAAAATAATATATATTTATATATGTATTAATAAGTATTAATATGTATTAACAATATACAAAATAAATTCAGAAAAATTAAAATTAAATTACATTTAGAAATCATCAATTTATATCACTACATATTATGTTTTTATTATAAATATTTAATTATTTAATAAAGTGTTCAATATCTGCATTTGTACAATTTAAGAGGTAGGCACTCAAACTATTTTTAAATTTATATGAAATTTTAATATCTTTAATGGTTGGTGGTAGGCAATTATAAAATTTGGGGGCAAGATAAGAGAAACTGGATTGGCCAAAAATGTTATTATACATGGCCAAATAAATCGGTATTAGTTTCGCCTGACAATGGTAACAGCGCCACCTGCATGTCGCCGGCGCAGAAGGACTGCCAAAACATATTATGGCATTGGGCAATCTAATAGCCTATATAATCAATGGTAATAGTATTATGATTGTTAATTCCTCAAAAATCCCTCCCTTGAAGTTATATACAATACAACCCTTTATCATCAGCTGCAACTTACAATATAATCGAGGTCGACTCGATTAAACGGTAAAATAATATGGCAATTTACAACTCTGTTACCAAGATCAACTAAGCTTAGATCAGCTTATTTTAATCGCTAAAGTCACATAATACCATCAGTTTGTACCCAAGCACAGTCTATCAATTACCCAGCCCGCCTACTCGGTATTTTTTCTCTATTTGCTCTAAACGCGTAGGGTTGGTGTTGATGTATTCCTTTCATTTGCTGCTGTTCTGTAACGCAAACCAATCTTGCTACCGTGGAAACCAACATACAAACATAATTACAAAAAAAAATACTTAAAAGCTTAAGAAATAAATGATCATATGAGGTGGAAAGTGTCATATTTGTGGAGAATTGTGAATCGTAAAAAAATCGGTTGTGTCACCCCAAAACATTCACGGCAAGCAAAACCCCCCTCCGCCCTCCCAACCCCTAACGCCATCCCCTCAACCTCTCCCCTCCCCCCAACCACCCTTCTTCCCACCCGATAGTGATTGTATCGAGAGACTTAAATAGCAAAAGTTGTATTTTTTAGTATTTCCGTGGTATTTATAAGGGTATTTTTCCAAAAAAATGGGGTATTTCCTAAAGTACGGTGCTATTAATTTTTTTTGATGCGCTTGTAAAAGAGATATTCCAAACAAAATTTTACACCGTGATTTCGGTCCAACAAGGCATCTGTATACCGTGCAGTGGACCGATTTCAACTACAATCTTTTCAACTCTTGCTATGACCAAGGATGTCTGCCAAATTTCAGCTAGATAGTATGACGCTATTGGACGCTATCATCGAGGAATACTTACAGATACACAGACTCACAGAGAGACTGGAAATAGTCTTAATCGTCTCGGGAGGGGTCACAATGTACATATACGTTAATGAAGATGAAACGTTAATGAGAATGTTAATGTACGTACATATAATTAACAGGAGTTAATAGGCCCTTGTTGAGTTGGCCACGAAGACCCATTCTGTTCAGGTTTGGTCACACTCACGGGTCAACACCCATCCGACGGCCTCCACGCATGAAGTGCGAGCCTGGGTAAGACTCTCGCCTTATGGTTAGTTTCCCCTAGGAATCAATCTTCTGGCGCTCCCGGACGGTCTGCGCTCCGTGCGGCATAAGCCAATCGATTGCGCACTCTGACTAACAGTCGGGGGAGTCTGGAAGCAGTACTGTTTCCTATAGAACAGGGGTGGTTGCGGACCTTACGGCGACTGCTCTTGAAACGACCATTGGCTACCCGATCCTGGGTGAAAAGTCGGGCAAAGGATGCCGTGGTCTGCGATAGATTCGGTATACACCGTTTCACCGCTTCGTAAAGGAGAGGACCGCGCAAGCGACCTCGAACTCGTAACCAATCGAGAGACTGAAGTAATCTGGTCGCAATTGGAAGTAAGGGCGTGAGTGTAAGTCCGCTGGGTAACACTCCTGGCTATCTCGCGGTTAAGGCATTGGTTTCTTACGGGTTTGTGGCGGAGCTTGACGGTGGACTGTTTTATCCAAGTCTTCTGCGCTCACTCCAGAGATAGAACGACTAATCGTTAAAACTTCCTGAGGTGACGGGCTCGCCCGTTGTAGTTAACAATTCTAGTTGTACGTATACGTCATCATCATTCCAAAAAAAAAAATTTTACGCGTTCACAATACTATCCCTTTGCCGAGAAATTTAAAAATTAATTCTTCTGTTTAATGTTTCAGAATAGCAGTAAATATTTGAGGCTAGTTGAAAGATGTTGCCATTGATAATAAGCTCGACTGTTCCCATTTGCTTTTCTTTTTAGGTAATAAAAGGTTTTGAAAAATAAGTAACCGACTTCAAAGTAGGGCCTTGGAAAACGATGAATTAAATGTTCATTTTAATATTCTTTGGAATATAACGTCGCCTTACAATTATAACTTGATAACTCGAAAAATTGTATTTTTGAGATAAGTATGCCAGAAGATGTAAAAATATCAACTCCATATTCCCTTAAAACCAGATAACTCATATTCCTTCGCCCTTAGGAGTTAACGGTGGTTGACAATTTGAAAATCAGCTCCAGCTATAATACTAAAAAATCGGTTGTGTCACCCCAAGACTTTCCTGACTAGTATCCGGGGAGGTGCGAAGAAACAGCGACATTTTTTACTCTAGTACCCCAAATTTGTATGGCAGGTACCCCAAACGTTGGTCGTAAGTACCCCAAAAACTAATAGGTTCTTCCGATGGTTAACAGAAGCTTCTATGCCAAATTTTAACTTAGACAGATTAAGCGTCTGGGCGCTATCGCGGAAACAATTTTTTCGCCGGGAACCCCAAATTTGTATGGGAGGTACCACAACCGTAGGGCGTAGGGACTCCAAAAACTAATGGGTTCCTCCGACGGTTAACAGAAGCTTATATACCAAATTTCAGCTCAATCCGATTAAGCGTCTGGGCGCTATCGTGGAAGAATACATACATACACACATACAGACATACAGACATACAGACATACAGACATACATACAGACAGAGATCGGTCTGGAAATAGTCTCAATCGTCTCAGGGAGTCTCAAAATATATATTCCCATCTTCATCTCAAAATTTTTTTTTAGCGCGATCACAATACTTTCCTTTCCGATAGGTCGTCAGGAAAGTAAAATCGATATGTAGACTTATCTAGCTGAAAGTTCGCAGCACTGTCTGCTATCGTAGCGCAAAAACTCGATATCTCCTCTTATCTAGGTAAGGTTAGTATTTAGGTCCACTTATTAGCTTCCACAAATCAAACCCGGGAGGGGTGAAGGGGGTTGTCTACTTGCCGGGAAAGCCTTGGGTGTGACACAACCGTTTTTTTATATATCTGCTCAATTATATAGAAACATTTGAAATAACTACTGAAATCACCCCGCGAATTTGTACGAAAAAATAGGATAATCGCTCGCTGAAATGTTAATTACCTTTGCGTACCATTATTAGCATACCTTTTTTGTTAATTTAATTTAACTAAATTTAAAATTTAATTTGTTCATAGGACTTCTAATTCAAATTCTCCATTCGCAGGGAACATTTTTTTTTGTAAAAACAAAACAAATGTGTCCCACGTACATCTTAGCCCTTCGGTTTTTTTACACTAATGCCCAACAAAAAGGAGTGAAAGGTGTTCAGGGTTCATCTATGTATCTTTACCGTTTCTTTTCCACTATAACTTCTAAACGTTCGAACCGATTTAGAAGTATGTGATATTGTTAGAATCGTTATGTCATCCCGAGTGACACGGAGTACTTTAACTGTTAAAATAACAATTAAATAGTTGTCTAAATGTCCAAATCTCCAACTATCAATAATTTAACCGAAATATTTAGTGTTTAGTGTCAAATAAAAGGTCTGATTGAGTAAATTTCGAAATATATATGTATCTATATGGATAAATTCAAATACCAGAAATATTTCATAATAAAACTGGAAATACATTCGCATGCAATCCTTGTAAGTGAATCGTGGTTGAAGCCCTCGCTCCCTTCGTTGTTATACTCGCTGCACGGTTATAATCTCATTCGCAACGATCGCCTTAATGTACGTGGTAGTGGAGTCGCCATTTTTCTAAGGGAAGATTTTTTTTTATTTTTTTTTTTTTTTTTATTTTTATTATTTTTTAAGGAATATATACCATATAAAATATTGTTCGGGTCGACGCAGCCATATCATGCAGGGGCTGAATACATAATACTTGAGACACACCCCAAAAACACAAAAATTATCTTAGTTGTTATGTGTTGCCCACCATCTATTAATTATTTCGGAGAGCTCGAAGAAATCATAGACTCCTACAGCCTGTCTTACGAACATATCGTGCTTTTGGGTGACCTAAACACATGCCTTAAAAAAAGTGACTCTAGATCGAATAAGCTTGTCAGCTTAATAACATCGTCTTGTCTCACAATACTACCACTGAATGACACCCATCACCTTCTGAATTCTAGTTTACAGATAGACTACATCGTCACTTCTAACCCATCTCTTGTTAAAGCACATGGCCAATTGGCAGCGAGTGGCTTCTCACATCACGATATGTTATACATTTCATATGACGTAAAAGTGCAAAAAAACGATCAAGAACCATCCAATACCGCGACTTTAAGACAGTATCTCTCTCTGCTCTTAGGGCGGACGCTTTATCAATCGACTGGTTGCCTCTTTATGCTATGATGGATGTTGATTCCATGGCTAATACATTTAATAGCAATGTAATCAAGCTATACGATAAACATGCTCCTATAATAACACGCCGAGTGAAGCATTCACGTGCTCCATGGATAACCGACGATATCCGTATATTAATGCAGAAGAGGGATAGAGCGAAAACAAAATTTAAACGCGACCGCCTTCCAAGTACCTGGGAAATTTACAGAGTGCTTAGAAACCGATGTACCCTGCTATGTCGGAATGCTAAGAGACTCCATATAAACCACTTTCTCCAAACTGCTTCTCCCGCTCAAATTTGGAGACTTTTTCACTTTCTTGGCATCGGCAAGTCGTCCTCGATTGCCTCACCCAATACAGATATCGACGCTCTGAACGTTCACTTTTCATCCCCCCTGTCATCCTAGATGACGTCGTTAAGAGCAATGCTCTGTTTGCGATCCGTAGTAGTTCTTTACTCCCACCTAACAGCCCAACTGTTAATTTCTCTTCAATATCAGCCCAGGAGTTAACTAAAATGTTACTAAGCATCAAGTCGAAAGCTGTGGGTCATGATGGCATAAGCCTCCAACTTATCATTCCTATTTTAAATGAAATAGCGGAAGTAGTTGCATTCATCTTCAATTTTTCTCTTAAAAGTGGCGAACTGCCCGCTGTCTGGAAGAAAGCTACTGTTGTCCCAATACCAAAAACCCCTTCAACAAATTCCCCAGAAAGCTTTAGGCCGATTTCAATTCTCCCAGTGCTAGCCAAAGCTATTGAAAGACTGGCATATAGTCAGTTGCTCTCTTATGTTTCTCTTAACAACCTTATAAACCCATTTCAATCAGGTTTTCGACCCCATCATAGCACGACTACTGCCTTAGTTCATGTTACCGATGATATTCGTCAAGCGATGGATAATCGACAGCTCACTATTCTCGTCCTTTTAGACCTCAGCAGTGCGTTTAATTCTGTCGATTATGATATTCTCCTTGCTCGATTAGAATCATGTAACTTTGCGAATCCCGTAATAAACTGGTTTAGATCATTTCTGAATAATCGATATGAGTGCGTCAGGAACAAAGATCAGATCTCTAATTTTCTACCACAAGTCGCCGGCGTCCCCCAAGGTAGTGTTTTATCCCCACTCCTCTTTTCTTTATTCATTAACTCAGTTACCAACTCCATTAAAGCAAAATATCACATCTATGCCGACGACGTCCAAATATACTCTCACTTTCACCCGGGAGATATCGATACAACAATTGCTGCTGTAAATGAAGATCTATCGATGATATATGAGTGGTCCAAAGCACATGGATTGCTCTTAAATTCTTCCAAAACGCAGGCTATTATCATCGGTAACAGTTACTTTACCTCAAGGATTAATATAAATGAAGTCCTGAAGATCTGCATCGGTGCGGATGAGGTCCCTTTCAGTTTCGAGGTTAAAAACTTCGGTGTCCATATGGACGACAACCTGTCTTGGCGGCCACATATTCGAGAAATGCGACGCAAACTCTTCTGCCGATTTCATTCGCTGAATAGGCTGAAAAATATCCACCCGGAGGAGAGCAAGATTACGATTTGTCAGTCTGCTCTCCTCCCCCTTATGGATTACGGAGATGTCGCATTTCTCGACCTCACAGAGGAGTTATCCACCAAAGTTGAGCGTCTCCAAAATGTTTGCATTCGGTATATACATGGCCTCAGAAAATTTGACCACATCACGGAGTACAGAGAGAAGCTTCACTGGCTGTCGACCCGGGAGAAAAGAGACATGCGAGTTCTATGTATGCTTTTCAAGATCTTGGATGGCGTCGCTCCCAATTATCTTAACCGGCAGATTTACTACACTATCGGCTCATGAACGCCCTCTGAGATCAAAAAACAACCTGCTACTCTCTATCCCTAGTCACAGCAGTGACTTCTTCTCATTCTCTTTCACCGTGCATGGAGCCCGTCTTTGGAATGCTTTGCCGAAAAATGTGAGAACCGCGCCAAGCATAACAACTTTTAAAAACAGACTCAGAGAGCATTTGAAATCCTCCAGATAAATTCCCTTTCCCTTACCATTCCCCTCCTTTTAAAACTTTAGCGTCCTTATAGGTGTTAGATTATTTTGATGTGGCAAACTATCCTCCTATATTTATTTGTCATACTCTTTATATTGGTTAAGTTATGTAGTCTACTCGCAAATAATGTTCTTACAATAGTATAGGTTAGCTTTAAAATATTGCCTGCAGGCAATAAGCTCGCCTTTTATAAAGAATAAAGAGTTTTATTATTATTATTATTATTAAATTAACATAATTATAAATACAGTACTTCACTTTTTGTAGCGGCAGTCGTGTTTTTTATTCCTTTAAATATATTTATTGTGAGTACTTTTACATTTCAGGTTACTTCTGGTTTCGAGTAAGTGGACTGTTATTATTAGTAGGCCGTGGCCGAGTCCGCGTACTTGGGAAAACAAGCAGCCTTAGTGGATTATCTCCTATGATTTATGTGCCGAAGGCAACTTGGTTTCACGTAATCTGGATACTATCACTGCCCCCAACGAATGACCAATAAGAATTTATATATGTATAACCTTATGATAGTAGTAAATAGCAGTCATAAGATTGCTTATATTATGTAATACAAAATAGACTTGTGTGTTTTTTATCGATTCCCGATGTTTGTGGTTAGTTAGCTACATAGTTATTTTCTAAGTATTTAATGTGGGGAGTCAATTTATCTATAATGACTGTTGTTTTTTTTTAATTATAGTTATATTTTGTAAGTTAATACAAGTACAATAATTTCAAAATTTAAAAAACACGACGAAGAAAAAAAAGAGAATTATAAATTGGTGATTGTGAAGATTTGCAACAGGATTTATTAAGCTTTGAGAACTATTGTAAGGATAATCAACTAATTTTAAATACGGATAAATGTAAGGTCATAACATTTATTTATTTATTTATTTATTTAGTAGTAACACATCTAGTAAAAAATTAATGTCATATTTGATTAAGATGTTAGCAAGAAATTGATGCGACATTATTTTTATGATTGACACAGTCGCCTAACTAGGCCTAGACCTGTTCTAAGGCAGACTTTTAACGATGATATTAAGTGTGCACTGTCAACTTAATCTATAGTTAGTACTTATTTTTAAATTGACAAATATAAAACTACAAATATTTACGCATATACAAATATGGATAGATACTTATATACATCTATAGATAAAATATATATATCCATATATGCACACATACACATACATATATTTATACGAAAATAATAATAATTCACCCGAAAGCATCATCCAATTATTTATGATTACAAAATATCCAGTAATAACTTAACCCGAGTTACCAACATTCGTGATCTAGGCAGTACCCTGGATTCCAAACTGCAATTTAACCTTCACATTGATAAGATCATAGCTAAGGCTTTTAAACAACTCGGACTGATTCTGCGCATAAGTAAACCTTTTACCAGAGGCAACACTATTAAAATACTCTACAATGCATTTGTTCGTAGTGTCCTAGAGTTCGGAAGTGTAGTTTGGAGTCCCCAGTATGCTGTTCACGTAGATAAGATTGAGAGGGTACAAAAGAAATGTTTAAAATCATTAGACTTTCGGACAGGTAGCCTCTGCGCCGACTACGCAGAGAGAGTAACAACACACAAAATGCATTTTCTGTATTCAAGACGAAAATTCTTAGAGAGCATTTTCTTATATAAAATTATTCATAACCACATCAACTCTGCACCCCTTTTGAAAACAAATCTTTTTAAAATCCCGCGGTCTTCCTCCTCACGTTCAAAGATACTTTCTATATTCCCTATTTTCATTCAAACTACGCAAAAAATACCTTCTTCAGATGCTCTTGCTTGTGTTATAATGAAGTTTTGAACGACATAGATATATTCTCAGTGTCATTAATTACTTTTAGGAAACAATTAAGTGATTTGCTGTTGCATTAGTTTTTAGTTTAGAGCTAATAATTTAGGTACTCGTACTAAATGAAAATAGTTCGATCCGACTAGAAATTTACATTGTTGTGTCTACATTTACAAGTTTTGTTAAAATTAATGGTAATTTAGGTCTATTTGTTTAAGTGTATTTGTTAAAACAATTGTTTATGACTGTTTTTTACCTAAATAAAAAAAATATAAAGAAAACTTTACTTTAGCTGCTGTAAAAAATCATACCAACAAAAATACAATATAAAATGTTTAGGCTGAGATGCAGGTGTCGCAGTTCCGAGCAACGAAGGGCAGAGCAGATTATGTAATGCATGCACATGCTGAGAGCTGCGTGCGCTGCGGCGCAGGCACGTGAAGCGCAGATATGTGTCTGTGAGGGACCACCCCTCACAAGGCTACAAATTGTTCGGTTTGAGGTGGTGGTATCAATTTACGAGTTATCTCCGTATCGAAAGGCGGTTTTGAATGAAGTAGAAGGAATTTATTGGTCGAAGGTTTGATATTGCCAGTTATAACGCTTGCCGAATAGATTAACGAGACTCGAGGGTTGCGCGACGGAGGTTATGTGGGAACAGTGGATGAGGATTCTTTCCCAGTCACGAGGACTGGGAATGGTAAGAAAAGGAAACCAAGGAGCCGGATTCGTTGACCTAACTCATGAGAGATAGTGCCGAATATGCCGTCGCAACCTTGGGGGAAGGTGATCACTCGGGGAATGATACTTTGGTTGCTTTTTCGCCTGTTCATATAGGCCGATAAATGATGCAATCCAAAATATTCCGAGTAAAAGTATTATTTCATCGTGCTCGTAGTAGTATTGTTTCAGTAAAAGTATTGTTTCATGGCTGCACGGGTTAAAATAATAGCTGAATTGTGTCAGTGGATTTCACTGTAAATCATGCATTTGTTGATCGCATGTAATGGACTTAAGGTCCGTTACCTGTCTATCCCACTCTGCGCCTCGTTGTGTTCCGGCACAGATTTCTGCGCGACGCATGCACGTCGAAGCGTGTTTTTAGAAAGATTTTATAATTTTACTGCAAAAATAGGAGAACATCTAAATGAATTCTTAAATTGTTTATCAGATAACTCTCTCGTGAGTATACATTCTCCATAAGTAGAACGTTTTTTTCAGATAATCACTTTTCCTAGTGACTTTGACTTTGAACTTATTTTTATCGCCAAACTCGAAAACTGTATATTCTTTGTAGGTACTAAGGACGCGAATGAATGGATCTGTCATTTAGCTGCATCGCAGCATACGTTAGCGGCCTATGTCTGCCTCAACTGCCCTGCATTGAAAAATCTGTGCTATTAGTGCAGTCACTTTAGCAAAAAAGGGGGTAAATCTCGGAATGAGAGATAATAAGCTGGAAACTCGTATACACCTTTATTTCGGCGTTCTATAAGTTGTGTCAAAAGTCTCATAAAATCTCGTGTCTGTGTCGAAAGTTATTCAAGGTCAAAGGTCACCAAAATTGGGTTTTCGCGATTTTCTAGGTTTCTATAGCTCCAATGATGTTAATATCTGCGAAAAACCGATTTTTGTGACCTTTGACCTTGAATAACTTACGACGCAGACACGAGATTTTATGAGACTTGTGAGACAACTTATAGAACGCCGAAATGAAGGTGCATACGAGTTTACAGCTTATTATCTCTCATTCCGAGGCGAAACCCTAATTTGACTGGACTATATGTTGCTCTGCGTCACCTGCGGCTCAGCATATGCTTAGCATTATGCGTACAATCAAGCGTATAATATAGCATAGCATTATACGTAGTTGGGATGGGAATCGCCTTTCCTCCTTTGGATCAATAACGTATTGACTTTGACGATGTCAAGTGAAACGGTTCTCCAATATCTTCTCCCTCTTAAATAATACAACTTGTTTTGAACTTTTTAGTTCACTTTCGTAATGGCAGTCGTGTTGTTTATTTTTTTTTAATACCTAATTTTTAAGTGTTTTTTTTCATTGTATTTATATCAGAGTATTTTATCAAAGATCGCGTGCTCGATTTACAAGCGACGTTTGCACTGATAATAGATGGTGGATGACATTGGAAAAAAAGCAAACTGGCAAACGAGGACACAACGAGGCAGTCTTGCCCAGATTGCAATGTACCACTATGCTATTATCCACGATTCAAAAATTTCCACACAAAAAATAATTATTTTCAGTGATTACGTATGATTACTTCATGTACACATTTTTTTCTCACAAAATGCCCTTTTTTAAATAAATAATTTCATAACTTATCATTTTAATTTTTATGCGGAAAATGTAAAAGTCAGTCTAATAGATACAAAAGAAAGTGTTTCTATATCTATTCAGATTATTTTTTTTAATTCGTTACAATAACTCTAAATAACGCGCACGGGCAACGTAACACACGTTATAAAAATCGGCCGCTGTTAAAGTGTTAATTAAATCTTTCACGGTATTTAAAATTGAAAAAGTATATTTTTTAATTCGATCAGTACACTCTTCCGAGAATTCTCGATTGCGAATTTACCGAATTAACGAAACATCGTGGAAATAAACAAAGCGAAGACCAATCAGGGAGAAGATAAAAATGATAAAATGCGAGAGGAGACGTAAAGTTATTAAGTCGACGAGGGGTCGTCAATCATTTCCAAATCTTCCGGCGGCCAAATTGAAAAGGAAAGCGCGTGTCCGTCGCTGCAGCGCCTACGAATGGACCTACAATTGAATTAACAAACGTCGGGGCAAATGTGTAAAGTGGACGGGACGATTTCGAATCGAAAGGATTACGGATAAGAGAAAACACAAAGTAAGTATGCACAACTAAATGTATTTAAAAAAAGAAAAATGCGACTGCTGTTGCATCAGATACAAACAAGTTGGTTCCACATACCATTTGCTCGTAAATCATATAGAATAACGCGCCAATATTCATTGCGGCAGCTCTCACACTGGAAACGGTCGGCTGTCTGCCAGCGGACTGCGACCAAACAACACTGCCTGGCTTTCAGTAGTGATTGGCTATACAGTTGCCGTAAACGTGTACTAATAACCCTTCGAGTAGCGGCATAATTTCATGGCAGACCGCGGCAATTTATTAAAATTTCTTGCAATATCGCCGCGCTCGACAAAAACTACTATAACTATGGAACTGCTACAGCAATCATAAAAAGAATAACTGTGCAATGATTAAATTGAAATTTCGTATATAGAATATTGAAATCTCATTTTGTAAAACAATTAGATAATTGTGAATAAATATGAGAAATTCGAAAAAGTGAAAAAAACTCGGTATTTCTAACTTGTACTTGTCTTACGGAAAAGATACGGAACCCTATTTAGAAATTGTAAATACTATAGTGATCTTTATTAGATTCTCTATCAAAGGTAATATTTTGTTTTGCTTATTTACGTATATGAATATTTAGATATTAGCTCATAAAAACAAATATTTTTTTTAAAGATTTCTCAAAAAAAAAATTATGATGTTTGACAATGGAATTTTACCAGAAATATCCACGAAATGATGCACAAAATTATTCTAACGGCCATATATGTATCTATGTTAATAATGAGATATTTGGTATGGATTTTGGGATGCGTTCAAATTAGAAAATAATACTACTGTGCGCTCCGGAAGCAAGCCGCAAATATTGGTCGTTACGTAGTCAATGTCTGATATGCAACCAAATTTGATCGTTACTTAGCCAAAGGGTTAAGAACTGCAAACAATGATGGAGATTAAATAACCGAGCCTGGTCAATCGCTCAAAGACACTGCTTCTGCATAACAACGTTTATTCACAGATTTCACTGCAAACAGTCGCAAAGTTGCAGGAGTTGCGGCTGGAGACTTTTGGTCACCCACCTTTCTTGCCAGACCTTACTCCAATAGAGTTTATTTTTGTTTTCAGAATTTAGATAACTTTTTACAAGGGGAAAAATTAACTTTCAAGAGTCGGTGTAAAACGCCTTCAATGTTTCAATTGGTTCCTGTCCACGAGCTCACGAGCGCTTCTATTCGAACTATTTCGTATCGATTTACTTATGCGATTCGCCCGCATTCGCGATGGGAATACTCCCTGCCAAAACACTCCCATTGTGAGCTCTTAAAAGGCGTCGAGTTTTTCAGAGATTTTTCAGGATTTCTCGTCGGCGCGCTGCGCGAAGGGGCGGATGCCCGCCCGCCCAACGCCTGTATCATATTTCACGGCATCTCTCACATTTTCAAGTCGTAAAACTGAGCGTTTATTGTGCTCTCCCCAGCCATTCGATTTATGGCGCTGGATTTGATCTGCGTTGTATTATACGTTGTTTTTCGTGATTCTAACTGTGTATTATACAGATCTGCGGGAATTTTATTGATGACCGTAATAATTTCACGAGGCAACTTTGGAATATCGGCTGCGACTCAATATCGAGCTTCTACTCTGATAATGGGACAAACATCATGGATTCCAGCGTGGAAGAAATTTTGCAGTTTTTGTTTTATTAACAGTTGAGTATAAAACCGCCTTAAATCATCATATTTTTACAAGTATAACATTATCTTGCTAAATTCTTATAAATCAGGAAATATTACCGGTAAACAATCAATCGTGTTATTTGAATGCAGGTCGGATTATGTCACTGTCTTTTCAAGTGTACCCTAGGGCTCTCATTTAAGGTCTCTTTTAGTCAACATGTATATATTTTCTTTTTTTTATTTATTTATTTTATTAACAACTAAATGACCCGATGAACTTCGTACCACCTAAAATTGATTTGATTGTAACTCTTCATAAGCGTTTATTGATCCTAATCAACCATCCAAATCCAATTCATTGAAATCTATAATATGACCGAATCATGTACGGCTTGAGTTTCGTTTGGTGATTAAATGAAAGTCGTTTGTAATTAAAATAAATTCAATGTATTTAATTAACATGATGAAATATAAATGCTTTTTCGACTTTTCCGACTTTTTCGACTTTTTCGACCCCTTTGCATTTTTCGACTTTTCGTACTTTTTTAACTTTTTCGACTTTTTCGACTTTTTTGACTTTTTCTACTTTTTTCGACTTTGCCGTCTTTTTTTTACTTTTTTTTGACATTTTCGACTTGTTAGACTTTTTTGAGTTTTTGACTTTCGAGTTTTCGACTCGAAATTTTACACATCGCACGGAATAAAAACAGCGCAGTTGTCAAATAATAGGATCGCCGCGAACACCATTTATTAAAAGTGGCCTATTTCCCAAAATGTCCAATTTCGATTTTTTCTATTTTCACTTGTTTCTTTGTGTTTTTCCTAATTATTTTTGTAAACCACCCCCGAATCAAGGCGAACAAAACAAAAAAATAATAATTGAAATCGGTCGAGTCATTTCCGAGATCTTGCGATACTAACGCACGGCGATTCATTTTTATATATAAGAAGAAGATACGATCATTACCAATTTATTAACTACTAACTAATGAATAGAAAACTGACTGTCTATTGTACTCCTTTTAGCCTTTCTATTTATGGCGCTCGATTTGATCGGCGTTTTATTATACGTTGTTTTGGTGTTTTTAACTGTGTATCATACAGATCTGCGGAATTTTATTGATGACTAATGATTTCAAGAGGCAACCTTTGAATCAGTATTGAGCTTGTACTCAGATAATAGGACAAACTCCATAGATGCCAGGCTGAAAGAAATGTAATAATTTGGTACCGAAAATATCATTCAATATGACCAAATATGGTCATGCGATTCATGGACTGGCATACGTCGTCAAACTTTTATTAAAATTCTATGCCCCTTAGCCAACCCTGGGTGCAGCAACCGTATCCTAGTGAAACTAAGAACGGGCTACATAATTAAATGCTATACAAAACTTCGTTTCTGTGCTGTCGACCGTTAAAGAGTCCCCTTGTTGGAAGCTAACTCTGGTTGCAGCAGCCCTATCGCGCTGACACTTAGAACGGGCTATCGTAATTGAATGCGTATATAAAATTTCGTTTCTGTGATGTCGATCGTTGAGGATTCCCCTCGTTGGAAGCCAACCCTGGCCGCAGCATCCATGTCATGGTGAAACTTAGAACGGGCTTATCATAATTTCATGCGTATACAAAATTTCGTGGCTGTGCTCTGTTGACTGTTGAGGAGTCCCCTCGTCGGTAGACAACCCTGGGATTGGCAGCCACGTTATGAATAATGTAATGAACGAACGTCGATAAATACTACCTGCCGAACTTATACTCGTCCGAATAAATTCGAGCATATTTCGTGCGGTGTAAGATTTGACCTTGGCGGGCAGTTTTAATGAGAAAAAGTGACAACCGGTCATCTCACACTCCGCTCTAACGTATTGACCTGTCTCGTTCACACGGACTAATTTCCGATTTTAGTTCACGAAGAAACGTAATCGAGCCGATTGTATTATATAATAAAATCAACATAATCATAAAATTAAGCACACTTTTAACGTAATTAAACCGGGCGTGACGTCACTGCAACACAAGTGTCAAGTATCAGACGCCAGGCTGAATCAAACCCGATGACACGCTCGCGCTCTTTGCAGTCAAGATAATTCTCTTCGAAATGATAATAAAATCAACATAGGAAATCGTAAAATTAAACGCATGAATATTTCCAAACAATAATAATTTAATTCATAGTCTTAGATTTAATTAAAGCATAGCTTGAATAGGTGAAATTCAAAGCAGTTTGAAAAGTCTTTAATGATAAATTGTTCAATTTAGCTAGGGTAAAGTACGTTGATTTAGAAGCCATTAGCATCATGAAAACCAAATCTTTGCGATAGTGAGCCGAAACCAAATACCAATCAGCCATATAGATAGCATTGAAGAAGTTTTCCCTTTCGGTGTTCAACAGCTCGCTTATATAAGCGAAAATAAAAAATGATATAATTTGCATTACTGAAATTGATAACAAAAGCTTGTCCCGCAATATCATGGAGAGGCAGATGGACACTATTACAAACGACACTTCAATGGCCAGTGAAATTTCGTATATGTCCTTCAATTTTGAAATCGTGGATAGTAATGAAACATGGTCATCCACTGTTGATTTTAAGGCATATTTTATAGTGTCGTGGGACAAGTTTGATTTTGACATCTTTTGAACGACGTTATTGATTCTTACACATAATACTTTGTATTGGCACATGCAGTGTCCAAGCAGCGTGATGTATATCATAAGAAAACCACAACGGCCGGCAAAGAACATTGGCATTCCTATTAGTGTTATTGTGAGTAAAATTAAGTTGTTTGGGCTTTCGTTGATTGGTTCCAAACCTGTGAAATAAACCTAGGTTTTACTATTTTGTGCAAGATTATACAGCAACCTGTGTTAGTTAATGATACTACCAGTATATTTCATTTGGCTATAAAATTGATTATCATTTGAATATCTAAGAAAACCGTTTTCAGGATCCGGAGTAAGGTAAGGGTTTAAGCCGCGCTGTAAACCATTGCCTTATGCAAATGGAGATGGGCTGGACGCATTGTTATAACGGATCGTAGTAGGTGGACCACACTCGAGGTGTTATCAACAAAGGGAGAAACCCGTCACCCCATAAGATTTTAAAGATATATGATCGTTCTTTAAACCTGGATTAGGCGTAGAGTCTTAGGGACAACATAGTCCACTCTCTAGCTACCCCAACTCACCCATCATACGCCAACGCCTTAAGCGAGGCTCTGAGAATCACCCAGAGTGAATGCCCCTAACTACCAGGTTTAACCAGATTCCAACCGCCTATAATCTGGTCACAGATCGAAGTCGCTTACTCCGACCCTACCTAATGTTAACGGTGATTTGGTTTGATTTTTTCCCGACCGTGTTAACCTTTGCCCGTATGTTCACGCGGAATTGCGTAGCATTACGGTCGCTTCAGTAACGGCTGGTATTAGATCTGTCGTCGCACGATGTGCAAACCGCCCAAATGCATCCGAAGGGCATCACCCAGGAGAAACTGACCCAAATACGACAAGGCGAACAAAAGTCCTTACCGGGTTCGAAATTCTACGTGGAAGCTACCGGGTGGGGCTGAACCTTGAGTTGGGCTGACCCCAAAGAACGAGACGGGTCTTAGTGGCCAAAATGCACGAGATCCATCAACAAAGATCAGAATGGTACTCTAATAGAGACTACGCCTGAACGTAAAAAACAAGGCCGCCTATCTATATATACTGGATATACAGGGCTTAAGATCGGTGAGCGTGGAAGGCCAGGAATGGACCAAACAAATGCCGCAATTATTGTGATACTATTTGGATGGCAATCTCGATAAAAAAATAAATACCTATTGCCACAAACGGCTTAACTCCTCCAACTGTTTCCTCATACGGAGATTTTGTACCAATTAGTAGTAAAGGTGACATAAAGATAAAAAATATCGTTGCTGAGCATATGACTTTGTATCGTCTCATGCTATCATTGTACGCTTTAATCTCGTCTTCCGGATGTTGTCGCTGTATTTCCAGGTTCGCAGGATAAAAACATTCTCGTATATTTTTTCTGAAATATATGATCCAGCAGGAATGTAGAATTTCGATCATCGGATTGCACACATAGCATATTGGAATGATAACGCCGGAAAGGCTTATGCCGTAACTCAAGAAAGCACAATATAAATGACTGATTATCCTGTACACAGCAAATGCATAAAAGAACGTTAATAGAAAGGTATCTCTTATGATTCTCCAACCTGAAATATAAGAAATCATTAAAACATTTGATTAAATAGAATATTAGAGTTTTGAATGTCATAGTACGTTTTGTACCTATAGATAGATAGCATTGTCCGGCTAAACTACTAGGAAATTATTTGGCTAACTATAATAACATATATATTGAATATTTTTAGAAGGAATTGTCATGGAAATACTTAAATCGATTGAGCGAACTCTGTAATCGCGTAATATATACAATTGAAAAATGTAATTATTTACAATGTACTGCCCTCTAAGGAGCGCGTGCGGAAGCGCGCCATCAATTCGTTTGTAAATATTCTCGAGAAAGATCAGTTGACGTCTGCATGCTCTAGAATATATTTCAAAGCATCAATCGAATTCTAAAGTTTAAAAAAAGGTTTGATTGAGTATTAAAATCTATAATGATAACAATAATATGTATAAATTATTAGTGACATTTGTATCATATTTATATAATTTTGTTAAATCACAGAAAGAATACGGAGAGTTTAGAATGCCATATAATAAACAATAAAGAAAAGTTAAATATTATTTCAAAATAAAGCGTTTAATTATTACGTAAATTATTTTGACTATAGATAATGGATACCGTATAAATGAGTTACGCCGTCTATTGAGCTATTAATATTAGGAGAAAATAATCAATGTTTGAAACAATGATGGCCATCTACACGTCCCGCTTCATATTAAACTCCTAGCTGCCAAAACATATTACGGCATTAAGGAATCTAATAGCCTATATAATCTATGATTTAGACAACACGTCTGTACTTATTTGAAAATAATTTAAACACGTAAACCTGTCATCCATTTCTCGTCAAGTATATTGACGCCGGAAAATAACAAAAAACGAGATATAAACCATAATTGGTTACTTAAGGTACATTCGCCGATATACAGCCAAGACATCACAACCGATAATAACCAATATACAAGACTAGTATGGTGAATTAAAGAAGCATTTAAAAATGTATTACATTTGTAATACGTGTCTATTCGTCATTGGGCACATCGCGAGTTGGTTGCTAATAGATCTACCTACATGTTGGTAGTGGGCCCAATTGCGTTTCTTTGTAAACTAAAATAGCCACTTTATTTAACTAAACGAGACAGAGCAATACGTTTAAATGGAATATGAAATTAATTATCATCGATTTTCCCTCACCAAAACTACCTGTCTAAGTTACCCCTCCTATGGCGGGGTAAAATTTCTGCCCGGGATAGTTTTGCGCATAACTTTTAAACTACTATACGGATCGTAAAAAGAATAACTGCAAAATGATCACATTGAAATTTGAAATATTATAACGTTACAACATTATCTCGTAAAACAATTAAGAAAATAATGAATAACAATTACAGTTAGCACAGCGCGGAAAGCGTCTAACCAAAAATGGTTAGCTCACAATAAGTTTGAAAACATCTTGTTCGGTGTTAGATTTAGCTTATTTATCCTCGGTGGACAGTTTTAATGAGGAAGTGACAACCGTTCATTTAACATTCCACTTTGTCTCGTTCACAGTCATGAACTAATTTCCGATTTTAGTTCAAGGGAAACGCAATCGATCCCAATATGTCTTTAACCCAATGTAAAACAATTTTATTAGTTTCCTCCTGGGAGTGCCGGATACAACAAAATGGTAAAGAAAAGAGGATAAAAAGAGTGAAAATAAATTATTATTTTTACTAAATGAAAACGGATTTACTATACAACCATAGCTATCCAGGGTAGACTAAATTGCTGTCAGTGCTCTCCGTTAATTATTCTGCGGCTAGGTGGCAAATTGCTTAAGTTTCTATAGGTCGTCCTCCGCGAATTTCGAAATCTCGAATGTAGATGAATGGATGATGGTATTTTAATTTTACTTAAATTTTATTTTTAGTTATTTTTTTTTTCAATTTCATTTTAATTTTGTGGAAGTTCAATTTTTTTTACCGGCCTACGAAAAGACAAGGAAGTAAGGGTTGTGAACGCACTTATGTGTGGCACTTTGTCTTTACTCCACGATAGCGCCCTCCTCGATATACTCGACGATAGCGCCCAAACGCTTCATCCGATTGAGCTAAAATGGCATGCAGCCATCATCTGGTTATGGGCAAGAGATGAAAAGATTGTAGTTTAAATCGGACCAGCTGAGGGCATGCTAGTCATGCTTTAATCTCGAAATATTAGGTATACTTACTGTCTTGAAATTCGGTACACAGGTGCCTTGATGGGGTGAAATCAGATTATGAAATTGTCAATCAAGCAGTGTGACCCATAGAAAGGGGTCATTGCAATCGGGTGGCCAACAGGACGTTTTTAAGGGAAGGTGACCTCAGCCGATTAACTGGAAATTTGAAACGCAGACTCCTGAGTGGTCAAGTAAACGGTGTGATTTATAGATTGGGATCATAGCAATAGGGTGGCTAACGGGCCATTTTTAAGCTTTGGTGACCTAGGGCTATTGGCTTGAAATCTGAAACGTGGACTAGACTTCTAAGAGGTCACGTAAGCGGCATGATTCACAGAAAGGGATCATCGCAATCGGGTGTCCAACAAGCCGTTTTTAAGCGATGGTCACCTTGGCGATTGAAATTTGAAACCTAGACTCCTGATGATTCGAGTAAGTGGTATGATGACTCATAGAAAGGGGTCATAGCAATCGGGTGGCCTACAGACTGCTTGTCAGCGATGGTGCCTGACTCCATTTTTTTTGTAAGTGCAGCAGCTATGTCATGGTAATAGTTACGGGCTATCATAATTGAATGCGTATACAAAATTTTGTGTCCGTGCTGTTAACCCTTGAGAAGTTCCCTCGTTGGAAGCTAATCCTGGGTGCCGCATTACTGTATTGGTGAAACTTAGAACGGGCTGTCGTAAATGTATGTCCCTTAGCCAACCCTGGGTGCAGCAGCCATGTCATGTGAAACTTAGAACGGTCTATCATATTTGAATGAGTATACGAAATTTCGTGTATGTGCTGTTGTCCGTTGAGGAGTCCCCTCCCGACGAAGTCATGGTCAGGTCATGCTTACCCAAAAAAAACATGCATTGTCATCGGAATTGAACCAAAATCTAAATTTTCAACTTTATACGATAATATTTGAGAAGTTCCCTCAATTCGTCATGGATCACATAATCAAAAAAGGATTTTGATGAAAATGGGACCAATCTCTAAATATATCCTTTCAAATAAAAAATAATTTTTCAAATCGGTTCATAAATGGCAGTGTTCTTTGATAACAAACATTGAAAAAAAAAGTTAAATTGATAACCTCCTCCTTTTTTTGAAGTCGATTAAAAATGATTCTAATCGTCTCAGTGGGATTCATAATGAATATTTCCGCAGTCATCTCAAAAAAATAAATTAGCGGATTTACAATACTTTCCTTCCTGGTCGGTTGGTGGGCCAGGAAAGTCAATCAACGAATATTTTGCCTTAGTTTCTGGTTTTGCTCCATATCTTTTATATGCGTTCTACATATAGAAAAACTCGTGATCTGCTCTCGGTTTCTGACTTTCATCTATCTGACTTCATGTAAACCATGTGCGTAATTATATATATTTTTCTCAAGGACATCATTAACATGTTCCATCTTTTGTGGCAAATAGGACTCAGCGTCGAATAGGACGTTTGCATTGTCTAATCGGACTCGACGGTGACGAGAAGAAAGGACAATGTTCTCGGTCATGAGGTAGTTAGGACAATGTTCTCGGTCATAGAAGCTTACACATACGGACAGATATCTATATGCCAGCTCACACAATCATCCCTATCAAGTATAATACTCGCGAACGACGATCTATAGTAACATTAGCAGTTTGTCGCGTACCTGCGGACAGCACTGCTAGCATTTTAAACTACCCTGAATAACGACTCTTGCGATACCGCCGAAACGTAGGGCACTATAAACTACACGAAGTAAATCCATTTTTATCTAGTAATAATGACAATTAATTCTCATTATTCCTATCCACATTTTCTTTAGCATTTTTTCGCGTCCCATTTATTGGTAAATTGACTAAGCACCATAATTAAACACCATTAGTAAGGGAGGAAAATAATAAACCATAATTAAATACAATTAGATTGGGTTAATATGACATAATAAATGGTTAAAGATCTTGGTGTCATTCATGATTCTCATCTACTGTTCGATAATCACGTTCAATCTATTGTTTCTAAAGCTTCCAAAGCTTTAGGTTTTGTTATGAGGAGTGCAGCTTGCTTTCACCGTGCTAAAACTTTCAAGATCCTTTACTGCACTTTTGTCAGAAGCATCTTGGAATATGCATCTCAAGTATGGAACCCTTGTTATGACAAATATATAAACAGAATCGAGCGCATTCAAATGAAGTTCATGAAATATCTCTGCTTCCGTCTGAAAATCCCATACAGCTCATCTAACTATTTCAATTTATGCAAGAAATTTCATATCCTCCCCTTGATTAAGCGGCGTGAAACCGCGGACTTAACCTTTTTGCTAAAAATTACCTCCAATAATATTAACTGTCCTGACTTACTAAATAAAATTAATCTCCATGTTCCTTCCAAACTCAATAGATTTAACCCTGCTCTTCATGTTCCTCATGCTGGTACCAAATATAGGCAAAATGCATTTCTGTGGCGAACAAGTGACAATTTCAATGACATGATTAAACGCTTTGACTTTGATCTATTCTGTACGAGTGTTAACTCAGCTAGGCAGCGGCTGAACAGTGAATTTTTTAGCATTAATTGTTGAATAATTTTTGATGCATTCTTAATCGATAGCTTTAATTGAAAGAACACATATGTTTCTACAACATTATTTAAACGTGAAAACCTTTAATTGGCTCTCTGCTATGTTACTCCGGCATTGTTACATTATAACAAGCTGTTGGTTTTCCTGAAAATAAATAAATAAATAAATAAATAAATAAATAATATCAACGTGTAGGTAGATCCAATAGTAACCTACTCGTAATGTACCAAATTACGAATAGACATAAATTACATGTGTAATTCATTTATAAACGCTTCTGTAATTCAGAGTAAAAGTAGTTTCTGTTGATCATCATCGGTTGCGATGGCTTGGCGTTTAATAAGGGAATGTTCCTTGAGTAACCAATTATGGTTTACATCTCGTATTTTATTATTATCCGGCGTCAATATACTTGATGAGAAATGGATGACAGGTTTACGTGTTTATTTTATTTTCGAATACGCACTACCGTGTTGCCTAAATCATTGATTTAGGTTATTAGATTGTTTAATGACGTACTACGTTTAGACATTTAGGATTTTAATATAAAATGCAACGTGTAGATGGCACTCATAGTTCCAAACATTGATTAATCTTCTTTTTTTTCTTTAATAGCGCAATATATGTCGTTCTAAACTATACAGTATCCTAACTCAAATTAAAGCATTTCTTCATTTCATTAAAAGAATTTCTAAATTATATTTGTTAGTATTTTATTTCTATTTACATAAAGATATCAATTTTAATTTTGTATCCTGCTTCCGATACATAAAAATAGGCCATTTAATGGGCGAATAGACCGATAGATGGAATTTTAATCCCTCTTTTTATATCTGTGATGTAACCGGCCTATATAAAAATGTGATTTATTTATTTTATTTATTTATTTATTTATTTATAGTATTACACAAGTTCGTTTGTACAGTTTACCATATCATGTTGCATATATATATATGAGACGTTAGCAAAAAACTGATTCTCGAGGAGATAGAGTCATGAATAAAAGTCGCCTAACTAGGCCAGGGCCTGTTCTAAGGCAGACTTTATAAAGTTTTGTTGTAAAATCAAATTACTAAATAATTATTATATATAAAAAAAAAATAAATTAAAACAATCAAAATTTGTAGAAATTCTATTACTTTGATAATAATTATTAACATGTAGAGTAAAAGTAAAAATATGTTAGGAAGTAAAAATATATGTCTAAAATTGAAGAATAATGCGAAAATTTAATATACAAAAAAATAATATACAATATTCAACATTCCATTGATGTTTTCTCTGCCTTCTGTAATAAGCCACCTAGAAAGCGATTTTTTAAATTAGTTTTTGGTTTCAATGCGTTTAACGACATCAGGCAGGTAGTTGTACATTCTCGGTGCTATGAAGTTAAAATGTCTCTGTCCGAAAGTCGTACGAGTTCTGTATAATGAACTCTGATTAATGGCTCTAATAATGAAATGTTATTATTGTTATTATTGGTTAAATGATGGGAGTTTAAATACATACCTAAGTCGTTTATTCAAAACAATTCATTATCAACGATTATAGATGGCCAAATAAATTTAAATTAGTTTTGCAGGATAAGGCTATCAGCGCCCCCTGCATGTCAGTGGCGGAGAATAGTTGCCAAAACGTACTATGGAGCTGAGCAGGTGGCGAACGGTTTCGTGCAGCTTGGGCCACAAGATCCACTTTGTTCTCGGATCGGCTCAACTCACGATTTAGCTCCTATTGAGAAGCCTCCTCGTGTATTCAGTATTCAGTATTCAATTTATTTATTCAGAATATACAATAAAAGCATGAATTATGAATTAAAGCTAATTATCGCATATTAGAATTCGTCAGTTTAAATGTAGATATAAAACGATTAAAGCATAAATATTAATTCGACAATAGCGTTGACTAAAGTCGGCTTTACACGGCAGACAAATACAATTAAAAAAAAATAGAGCTGAATCGATGTACATGAGTATACATATAAAATAGATAATTATTATAAGAATATTAATAGTCATCAAGCACTTTATACAAAAAATAATCACAGAATAGGTAGTATCAAAACAAAATTGGAAAAAACAACGTATGTATATGATCAGGTATGTTACATTACACATTGTAGTCTACATATTAAATATTAAATTCATAATATTATTATTAAACAATAAGAACTAAAATGAAGTACCTGAAAGTTACATATTAATGTAATTCCCATTTGAAGGGATTGGCATGCTCAAAAAAATCACCCAGCTTATAGAAAGCACGTGTGGATTGTAGCTTTTGTTTAATAAATCTTTTAAACACCTTTGTTTCCATCTTTCTTGTGGAGAGTGGTAGCTGGTTAAAGAGCTTATAGCTCAAATATCCAAAGGACTTTTGTGTCTGTGTAAGGCGTACTTTAGGCAGGATAACGTCATCACATCTGCGTGTATTGTGGGAGTGCATATTCCCGTTTACCTCTTGTTCGTTAATATTTGATTTAGAATATACCTAGTAGACATTGTAAAATATATTGAGACGTAAAAGTCAGTATTTTGTACCTAAGAAAATATGGTTAGCAGTGCGTGTCACGGGATACTCCTGCAATTGCTCTTAGTGCACTTTTCTGTAAAATGAAAACCCTAGAACTGTCTGTGGCATTCCCCCATATCAGTATACCATAAGTCATTTTAGAATGGAAAGAGGCATGATACGCAGTTAATGCAGCGATTTCACCAGCTAAGAATTTAATCTTTTTTATCGCATATATTGCCGAAGAAAGCGCACTACACAGTTCATTAATATGGATGTTCCAGCTAAGATGATGATCAATCATGATACCTAGGAACTTTGTCGATTTGCTTAATTCTAGAGTACTGTTGTCTAGAGTTATATTAAATGGTATAGCAGACGATTTATATTTTGAGGAGAAGTGCATAGTTACGGTTTTTTTTGCATTAAGCAAGAGATTATTCTCTGTGAACCATGAACTTGCTAGGTTTAACGCATGATTGGCTTTGGTCATTAGGTCGTTAAGATTGTTATCGTGAAACAGGAAACTTGTATCATCCGCATAGATTAAGGTTTTGGTGTAGGCTGGCAAGCAATTGCCTATATCATTAATAAAAAATAAAAATAATAATGGACCAAGAATCGATCCCTGGGGAACTCCGCAGGATATCGGTTGAGGTGTAGATCTAAATCCATCTATTTCTACTACCTGTAACCTGCCTGTTAAGTAGGATTTCATCATATTATTGGCTTTGCCCCGAATCCCATAACTGTTTAATTTATTGAGCAGTATTTCGTGGTCAACCGAATCAAACGCTTTGGATAGATCACAAAAAACTGCCACGGGTTGGGAAGAATTTTCAAAAGTATCGGTAATGAAATTTACCATCTCCGAAATCGCCGAGGTGGTGGACATATTCTTCCTAAAACCATATTGATATTTATTTAGTATATCGAATTTATTTGCGAATAGATATAGCCTGTTATATAAATTTTTTTCGAAAATTTTGGAGAAAGCTGGAAGCAGTGAAATTGGCCTGTAATTTTCAGGATCAGTTTTGTTCCCTTTTTTAAAAACTGGTACTATCTTTGCTATTTTCATTAGATTTGGGAACACACCTTGTTTCATACAATTATTAAAAATAGACCTCAAGGTGTTGGAAATCGTTGGTGCTATATTCTTTATTAATTTAATCGAGTGTGCCCAGATATCCATTGATGTTTTTGTTTTGATGCCATTCAAGGCCTTATCAAATTCAATGGAAGTTATAGGATGCAACAGTATTGATGCTGGTATCTCACCTACAATTGTTCAAGAGGGTAAACTAGAAGAATTTGTCATGCGTTTAACAGCGCTTATAAAATATTCATTGAGTATATTTGCCGTTTCTGTAGGATCAGAGACTTTAGAACCATTGTGAAGTAATTGAATAGGTTCATTTGCCTTGCCTTGCCTTGTGGAAGGCTACCCCGGGTAAGACTCCCGCGTCTCAGGCCTCAAAGCTGGTGGACCGGTTCCTCCCGGCGGGATTGCATCCCGGCGCCACAGGACGGTTTGCGCACCGTTCGGCGATGCCAATCGGTTGTGCATTCTGACTAATTGCTGAAGGGGTCTGGAGACTATAGAAATACAGTTTCCTAGGCAGCGGAAGTGGATGTTCACCTGTTGTCACTCTTGAAATGACCTTGGACAAATCGATCCCGTGTGGCACTACGGGCAAGGAACGCCCAGGTCCGCGATGAATTACTGCTGAAATACAACAGTTAGAGGCCGCGTAAGCGACTTCGGACCCGTAACCAGTCGGGAGGACGGAGGTATCCTGAAGGTTAATTCCAGACAGAGATATTCTACAAAATCTGGTAGTTAGGGGGCTAGGCTGCCCGCTGCGCACCTTTACCGGTGCCTCGCCGTAAGGCGTCGGTCTCTAACGGGTTGCTGGCGAGCTAGACTGTAGATTGTCTTGTCTGCAAGTCTTATATGCTTATCCCACGGCTAAAAGAATGATTACATATCGTTATACCAGCCTGGGGTGACGGGTTCGCCCGTTGTAGTCAAAACCGCCCTGCAATGGTACTGAGCAAAATAATACCCATCATATTGAATGCCTAAATGAAACGAAAATATTCCAATGACTTCGTTTATTTCAGGTTGGAGAATCATAAAAGATACCTTTCTATTAGCGCTCTTCTATGCACTAAGCGTGTACGCAATAATCGGCCTTTTATCTTCTGCTTTTGCAAATTACGGCACAAATATTGCCGGCGTTATTATTTCAATAAGCCACATGTGCAATCCGATCACCGACAGTCTGCATGTCTGCTGGATTATATATTTCAGAAAAGATATACGCGAATGTTTTTATACTGCGAATATGGACATTCAGCGACACCATTCGGAGGAAGAGATTAGAGCGTACCATGAAGGCATGAGACGAAACAAAGTCATATGCTTAGCAGCTATAATGCTTCTGTTTATGTCATCTTTAATAATAATGCTTTCAAAATCTATGTATGGCGAAGAAGTCAAAGGAGTTACGACGTTTGTTGCTGTTGGTAAATATTTTTTAATCAAAGCAAGATTTCTTCAAATGTCCATTAAACAATCATTGCAGCCTTTGTTTGATCCATTCCTGGCCTCCTGCATATCTTCCTCGCTCGGCGATCTTGAGCGATCCTCATCAAGTCTCGTCCTCCGTGTCATCTGACATCATGCACCCAGCGTAGAGATAGACAGCCTCGTGGTCTCCATTCGAGAGACTTTCCGTTCCAACATCTGCCAATATCACACGATATTGGGTAGCTAAAGGATCATTTCAAAGGCGGCTGACATCAGGTTAACTACTACCTACGCTGATTAGGAAACGTACGTTTCCAAACCCCCTGGTAATTTGCTAGATTGCATGCACAATCGATTGACTGACGCCACAAGGAGCGCAAACCGCACAATTCCGTCCCAGGTGTTACCCAGATGGAATAACTAGAACTGTCAACTACAACGGGCGAACCCGTCACCTCAGGAAGTTTTAACAAAATATGATCGTTCTATCTCCCGTGAAGTGAGCGCAGAAGACTTAGGACAAAAACAGTCCACCGTCAAGCTCCGCCACATGCTCGTAAGAGGCCAACGTCTTATCCGCGAGTAGCCAGGTATGCTACCCAGCGGGCTGACACTCACGCCCTTACTTCCAGTTGCGACCAGATTACTCCGGTATATCGTCTGGTTACGAGTTCGAGGTCGCTTGCGCGGTCCTCTCCCTTACGCAGCGGTGAAACGGTGTCAACCGTGTTCACCCGGAATCGGGTAGCCTATAGTCGTTTCAAGAGCAGTCGCCGGTCAGCAACCACCCCCGCTCTATAGGAAACAGTACTGTTTTCAGACTCCCCCGACTGTTAGTCAGGATGCACAATCGATAGCTTACGCCACACGGGGCGCAGATCGTCCAGGAGCGCCAGATGATTGACTCCTAGGGGAAACTAGCCCTAAGGCCAAAGTCCTACCCGGGCTCGCGCTTCATGCGCGAAGGCAGCCGGATGGGTGTTGACCCGTGAGTGTGACCGACCCTGAACAAATAGGTCTTTGTGGCCAACTCGGCAAAGGCCCGTTAGCTCTCAGATAGAACGTAATATACCAACTGCCCACGGCTGGATTTACAGTCACAGGCAAGTTCACAGAGTCTATTCTAGGTTGGTCTCTCTTCGAGGAGGCGACCTGATGGGAGCTGAACCGTGACTATGGCCGAACTTAAAAGGCTAAGATGGAAATCAAGCCAAATCTCTATGATCCCATTAGGTTCCAAAGTAAGACCCTTTGCAGGCAAGTTACTTGTGTAGCACAGACAAGACACATTGTTTGAATTCTTTCGGTGTTATCGTTTTATATGTTTCGGTGTTCGGTTTCGGTATCGGTGTTATATGTTTCGGTGTTCGGCTTATTAGAAATTCTAAACGCACTCCTTTCATTGACTCCAAGAGCTGCGTATACAAGAGGAATGTCTACCATGTGGTTTCCGCCACCAAGTACTATTTTATGGCCTAGATAATCATAGAGGCTTACGACCTTCTTTAGGTGATCAATAGCTTTACTTGAAGTTTGGTTATGATCTTCGTCTATATGATGTTAATATTTTCGTGATTCCTCTTTAGTTTTCAATCATGAAAATGATGTCCTCACTGTTATCGGAGATCAGAACCAAGATGTCGGCAAATCTAAGGATTGACAATCTCTCCCCAACTATATTGATACCATATGAAATCGGAGACTATCGCGGTTGTTTGACATTATAAATAAGGTAAAAAACGAATTTACCCGACTTTTCGGCGACGTTGTAGCCCCAGTTGTAGACTTAAACAGCTGTCAATCCGTTGTTCCGCGGAAGGCCGCATGCCGCTGTGTAGATTACAACGGTGGTGGAGGGGCCGGCTCGGCGCGCGAATTTCAAAAATCCGACGTGCATACACCATTCATTGTATTCTGTTTTATATCCTTGCGGTCGGCGTTCGGCGGTGGGAAGAATTTGAAAAAAGAGGTTCCACGTAGAAGAGAGTTTGTAATCGTCATCTATATAGAAGTTCAAGGTCCTTCTTATTTCCATGGCTTCTCGGATCATGCAAACCCTGCAAACCCCAGGTGTGTATAAAGTCGAATAGAGCTGTGGTTTATCCTACGTTGAACCAAAGAAACGGCTCATAGCCACTAAACCGATAGAATACATCAAAGCTGTTAAAACGTTAATCGAGAAAAATCGGCGATTTGCTATCATATATTGGACAACGGAAGTAACCATTGACTGCAGTTTCAAAATCCCATTGTGTTGTTATCTAAAGAACAAATCTACTTTCCTAGCATGATCCGGGAATCCATTAAAATAAGCAGAACTCCGAACTTCAATAGAGGCGACGGTTACAAACTATCTTCTACGTGGAACCCTCGCCGTCGAACGCCGATTGAAAGGACGTAAAAGAAGATACAGTGAGGGTTGTATGCACGACAGATTTTCGAAATTCGCGCGCGCAAAGCCCGCCCCCTACCACTGGTATAATCTACGCAGTGGCGGCAGCGGTATGCGGCCTACCCGCGGACCAACGGATTGACAGCTCTTTCAGTCTACCCTAGACAACGGCGGCAGCAACGTCGCCGAAATGTTGGTTGTTACAAACTTCACGGTAAAATCGTTTTTTTTTAAATCTTATTTGTTATGTTGATGCCTTTTCCTAGTTTATTTGATTAAAATTATTTCTTAAGCCTGGAACAATTTCGGAGATGTCTTACCCCCTTTTCTTACTCCTCTAACCAGTCGAAATATATTGGTCTTGTCATTCAGACTGAGGCAGATTGCGGCATTCTATTAAACTTAATAGTATAACCGAGGTTTTATTTTACAGGGTTGGAACCAATATATCAAAGTCCGAACTACGAAATTTTGCTGGTAATAAGACTAACAGTATTACCAATGATGTTCTCTGGCCGTTGTGGTTATATTATGATATACATCACATTGCTAAGACATTGCATGTGCCAGTATAGAGTACTATGTGCAAGAACCAAGAACATCGTGCAGAAGATGTCACAATCAGATGAGTCCCACAATACTTTGAAACATGTATTAAAATCAACAGTGGATGTCCATATTTCATTATTATACATGGTATCAAAGCTGAAAGACATATACGAAATTTCACTGGCCATTGAAGTGTCGTTCGTAATAGTGTCCATCTGTCTCTCGATGCTACTACGTCACCAGATTTCGTTATCAATTTCAGTAATGCAAATTACATCGTTATTTATTTTTGCTTATATAAGCGAGCTATTGAACACCGAAAGGGAAAACTTCTTCAATGCTATCTACATGACTGATTGGTATTTGGTTTCGGCTAACTATCGCAAAGATTTGTCATTCATCATGCTGATGGCTTCTAAACCAACGCACCTCACCCTGGCTAAATTGACCAATTTAACATTGAAGACTTTTCAAAGTGTTTTAAATTTCACCTATTCAAGCTATACTTTAATTAAATCTAAGACTATGAATTAAATTAATGTTGTTTGTTAATGATCATGTGTTTAATTTTACGATTGTCTATGTCGATTTTATGATGTAACGTTCATGATTATATTAGTAAAATTGCGAGTGCAAACAATTAAATTCGGTTGAAATATTACTTTAGTATCGCGGTTAAAATATGCATACCATAAAATTACCTGACAGTTGACTTTCACAAAGTAAAGTTTGTTTTGGCAAAGTCAGGATACCAGATCTTTAATCCAAACTCTAACAATGATTTGGTTTATAATAAGTCAAAGATAAGGCTGCTGTGATAATTTAGTGAAATCATTTACATAATAGGTTCAAAACTGTGTCGGCCTGACCACGACTTGTTTTATACATATGCTCACCCTACTTAAGATTGAACATTATCGTAGTGATTAGGTGCTTTTGCTTTTGGGCTTTGAAACAACACTGATTTTATATGGTACTGGTGTTTGGGAGCGCATTGGTCTAAATTTAGCTTCATTTTTCATGCTATGGACCATCCAAGAATTTTATCAACAAACAGTAACTGTCATCCGCGAAGAAACTTATACTACACTCACCCCAATGATCACTGCATTTTTCTTAAGAGAATGTAGCCAATTTGCACATTGAATATGCGGCCAAGGCTCATCCAGCTGTGCACCTTGCCTTCTATACTGACATTCTTTTTTAGAATTAGCTTGTCAAATGTGTTTTCGAAGTCCAGATACGTCACATAATTTGGGATGTGGTTGTCCGTAACCCTTCTTCGTGCGGGAGAGATTAAGTGATCGAGAAAATTGTTTGTACTTTGCTGACTTTATAGAATCCTTTGATTTGTTTGTTAACCGACACTGAAACCCTTCGTGAAATGGTGGCTCTATCAAATTATACATCCGATTTTGCAAAAGGTCATGTAATTCTAATTTATAAATATGTCCTTTTAATCTGTGCTAATATTAAGAGAGACTACGTTTGCAGCTTTGAAAGGCGTGTGCAAGCTGCGCAATGCACAAAAAAAAACAGCGAAATTTCTGCACTAGCTTCAGATATTGCTATATATCTTTAAAACTATGCTTCCAGTAAAAAACGTTTTTCTTTTCATTTAAAAGAGTAAATATGCTATAATTTAAGCAGCCTAAATCTAGCACCGTTTACCTGTAAGTCGCTTATCAAATCCCCAGTTATTGGTTTTGGTTTGAAGTGAAATTTCGCCCTTTTTACAATACATTACCTTATCTTGAAACCCTTCATCTTGAACATTTCTACAGATACGTTTCTAATTATACACTCAATTTGTTTTTGTCTGTAGAGCCCACACCGAACAAAAACCGAAAAAAGTACAATAATGTCTTTCCTTTTTGAGCAGTTTTCGAAGCTGCAAACTTTTGCTATTAGCATAAGTATTAGCAACTTTCTAAATAATTAGAACTACATGGCTTCTTGCAAGGTCGAAGTCTTCTTCTTGTATAAGACTAGCTTGTAGTGGTTGTAGTGGATTGTTTTACACCCACACGCTACGAAAATATTTTAAAATTAGTGTTTTTTTGCGAAAACAGTGTCCTCGAGTGCCCTCGAGTATTTCAGGAGAGGGCGTTAATTGGGAACTGAAAAGATAGCTACAATTATTATAAGGAAATATGGAGTAGCGTTTTTTTTAATATGAATTATTAAGGGTAGAAGAACTAATTTGCGGGTGAATATATTTTTGGTAAACAGTTGGTATGAACCTTATTCATCATTGCAGACATATGTATGAGCAATCTAAATGTTACTGCTACTATTTACTACCGTGGATAGCGCCAAAGCCAAAGGAAAACGCCCACGCGAGCGCTGGCGTTTCCTCCTCTGAATATACCTCTAAGTTTTACTCCACGTTTTTACTAAACTCTTGAACAGCGCGCCCTAATTTACTACTAGCGCTCTCTATTGCTAGAAAAATGCCGATCGGTCTAATTGCGAATTTACGTATTTTACACATTGCCTATAGGCGTTGCCTTAACTTACTCAGCAAATACGATTAATTGCGAAGAAAATTTGATAGCTATGTGTGTTTTACATTTCCGGCCCACCAAGCGACCAAGAAGGAAAGTATTGTGAACGCGCTAAAATATTGTTTTGATATGAAGACAGAAATATCCATTTCGAGCCAGCCGCAGACGATTAATACCATTTCCATAGTAAAGCCTCTCTATTTATCTGTGTGCGAAGGTGTGTGTCTTGTGTTGTATTCCTGAAAGAAAGCGCTCAAACGATTAATCCGATTGAGTTGAAAATACGATTGAGAGTCGTGAAAAGTCGCGCATGCTGTCCACGTTGCCCCCACAGTTATAATCTACATAGTAACACCAGCGTTTTGCCACCTACTGCAGAATAATCAACAGATGAAAACTGACAGCACTTTAGGCTACCCTGGATAACGTCATTTTCATCACTGTCGAAACGTCAGGTGCTATAAATTAACGCGGTAAATACGTATTTATCTGGCAATGAAATATTATCTCTTATTTTTTTTCTCGTGTAATAATAATAATAATAGGTAATTAAATTACCATTATATTCCCTTAATACGGTTATGACAAAATACTAACGACTAGGTAGGTCTATTAGTAACCTACTCGCAACGTACCAAATTACGAATTTTCATGAATTACATGTGTAATTCATTTTTAATGCTGCTTTAATTTAGCGGAAAAATCGTGTATATTGGTCATTATCAGTTGCGATGGTCTGGCGTTATATTGAGGAATGTTCCTTGAGTAACCAATTATGGTTTACACTTCGTGTTTTACTATTTAATCTAGTAAATTATATAGCCTATGACACTCACAAATAACGTGGATTTCTATTGGTAAAAGAAATTTTCAAAATCGGTTCAGTAGATCCAGAGATTACTTCCTACAACCTTACAAATTTTACCTCTTTATAATATTAGTATAAACTAAACCAAAAAAGGGTCATAGTCGCAAATACGGTGGGATTGAGGACAAGCCTCGAAACGGTTTCATTTTTCAATGTTTATTCACATTCATACACTTTACATAGTTCAGCATTTGAAAGCAAGGAGTTATACCGGCTCCTTGACAGTGCTAGTTTACCGGGTAGCATAGGATTATCGAATACAAATGAATTCTAATTTAGGCGACAGAGAGTTTCCATTTTGATCGCCTTCATTATTATGTCATTTTTACCATTTTATTGACTATTTTACTACTATGGCTATTTTATTTTCTCTTCGATAATGAATTGTGTCTTGTATTTGGAGGACCATACTATTTTCTAATTCATGACAATTTGATTCTCACGTCAAAATATTATAAAATAAATTGATTTTGTAATTTTAAATGTCGATTAAGATTATTATAAATTATGTGGCGAGACTATTCAGAAACCTTTAGCAACGATTCTAGGAATTATTTTGATATTAAGTGGCTATCTTTAAAATATTATATCGTTTCCGTTATTACTGGCTGTGTTCATTGGATCTTAAAATCAATTTATGTAATTCTAGTTGTTTCCCGCGGCTTCGCTTCGCGTAAAGTTTCGAATCGTTTTGTTAATTTAAGTAGAGTGGCGTTTATTTGACTCTTTTAGACGCTACCTTTAGATATATAGTGCAAGATGCCCCCCTCAGATGCACGCTACCTTCTCGTACACGTACGAGTCATGTTCCTCGCGACCCGCGCCGCCTTCCACTGACCTAGGTATTTCAAGGTACTTGCACGCGAACTAATTTTAAGATACCTATATAGATATATCACCTAAAAACTTACAGTATATGGCTAATTTTATCTCTATTTAACACCCGTGATGAATTGATTTTGATTAGGATTCATATGTCATCAAAAACTAATGTCTTCAAAAAACACTGCCTAATTATTTTTATTATTTTTTTTATATATAAAAGCAGTTATTGTAGCTTAAATATAAAAGTTGGATATAAGCTGTCACTGACTTTTCTATAGATCTCTTTGATGCCGATATTTTTCCATATATTGTTTTAACATATATCAAACCGTTTCGTCAGCGCAAGCCGATAAAACAACTCACCGGGTCATTTTCTCCGACTTGATTTACAAATATCGTAATAGCGTATTGAAAACCAATATTTATCACAATAAAAAATAGCCTATAACACTCATCGATAATGGAGCTTCCCATTAGTGAAAGAATTTGATAAGTAGTTTCGGAGATTACCCCCTACATACAAACTTAAAAACTTACAAACTTACAAACATTCAAACTTACGAACATACAAACTTACAAACATTAATTCTATATAATATTAGTATAGATTAATATTCAGCTGAAATCAGTCCTTGGCTACTTGCTGTAAAAGTCTTGGGGTGAGACAGCCGACTTATTTCTTTCTCCGTCGGTAAATTACGACTCGTCGTTCTTTTGTTTCTGCTGTAACCGTGAACGTAAAGTGCACGTGCACTCAGCTTATTGCAATTGTATTACGGTCGAATATACATGCAAAAACCAACTAATAGTTCGAAAAACACTCAAATCAAACCATACATGGAGTCAGGGTCATTCAGAGGATAGGAATACGAGAGTCATAGGAATACGAGAGTCATAGTCACCTGTTTAAAGCACCCAAAACCATTATCTCTAAACTGGTGACTGGACGTTTTTAAACTGCCAAATCGCAATACCTTGAGCAATTTAATTGATTTCGCACTTACTACTTATCCATTATTACACGATTGCCCAACAAAAAAGAAGTGTAATGTGTTCAGGTTTCATCTATGTATGTTTTCCGTTTTTTATTCCACTATAACTTCTAAAAGCCTGGACCGATTTAGAAGAGTGTGGTATTGTTAGAACCACTATTTAATCCCGGGTGTCATATGGTACTGTGAGAGTGGTCACCCTTCACTAGACTCCAATTGGTTGTGAGCGAAGGGTGGTTCTCATCAAGAAGTTTTCTCCGATATTGAAAATCGTGATGTTGAAGTTGAAGTGTTAATTCAAAAGGTCTGTAGTAGGTTGCCAGTTCGTAACGCCTTGGTCGGTATTTCGCCGCAGTGTAGGTAGTGTGGGCGCGAGGTGAATTCTTGGTTGTGTGTCCGAAGTGTGAAGCGCCGCGATAGATTTGAAGATAATGATGATCGCGTATACTATGCGTAGGTTGGTTGACTCGAAGGTAATGAAAAGCGCGAGTACTTGTAGATGAGCGGTTACTGTCCGCCAGGGAATGATATTGATCGATCGAAATGTACTGCGTTTTATATGGTATGCAATGTCGTAATAGTTATAAGTGGGGTGAGAAATGAGCGTGATAATTCGTATCGATCAGGAGAAATGACATTAGTCATCGTTTGACTGTGCATAAAAATGCCGAATTTAGTTGGAAATCAATTGCAGCTGGCTCGTGTATACTCGAGCGGATTTGCGGTTTCGATTCGGTAGAAATTACTTTTTTGTTGTGGGTATGTTGGACTGAGGCTCTAACAGTACCTTAACTGTCCAAATATTATGTAAGTAGTAGTCTAAATGTCCAAAAGTCAATAAATTAACTTAAATATATCGTGGTTAGTGTCAGATGAAAGGTCGGATTTAGTATGATCCGAACGTATACATCTATCCATGAATAGATACATACATTCAAAAACCACGAAAATTTCATAAAAAAAACCGTAATAAAAATGATTAGAAATGAAATAGTTCCCTTTCTTTAACGGAAGTCGTGTTTTTATTGTCTTTTATATATTTACTTGTTATAAAATTAGGTTGAAATTAGCAAAACGCTCCCATTCACCCAAATAAATGTAACCGCATAACCGCGTCACTCACACCGCATAAAGATGTGGCATAAAATATAGAACTTTGGCCAGGAGAGCAGAACGTGCATAGTCGCTGGGGCCTTTATTAAACTGCAATTTATTAAGCCGAGGCAGATTACATTTTAATAATGCTCGCCTTACGAGAATTTCATTAGTTGGCCGTCGCTGAAGCTGCCACTGCCAACGCTGCCATATTGGATCGGCAATGAATTTTAATCATTGGCGCTGCAGCGAGCATCAAAGCTTTACTTATTAAGGAGGGTTATTTAACGACATTATCGGGCGAGCCGCGAGTGGCTGGCTCGAAGGATCATATGGCAAACCATGCAGCTTTACTATTTTCCTTCAACATTTGATTATATATGAAATCGCTGTAATAACTGCGTATCATGCCTGTTTTCATTCTAAAATGACTTATGGTATACTGACATGGGGAAATGCCACAGGCGGTTGTAGGGTTTTCATTTTACAGAAAAGTGCACCGAAAGCAATTGCAGGAGTAGGTATCCCGTGACACGCACTGCGAGCCATACTTTATTAAGTACAAAGACTGAATTTTACGTCTGAATTTGTTTTAAAATGTCTACTATATGCTAAATGTAAAATTAACGTACAAGGGGTAAACGAGAATATGCACTCCCACAATACACGCAGACGTGATGTCGTTATCCTCCCTAAAGTACACCTTATGCATACACAAAAGTCCTTTGGATATTTGAGCTATAAGCTCTTTAACCAGCTACCACTCTCTATAAAAAAGATGGAAACAACGGCGTTTAAAAGATTTATTAAACAAAAGCTGCAATCCACATGCTTTATAGAAAGCATGTGGATTGGGTTTTTTTTAGCTGGGTGATTTTTTTGAGCATGCCAATTCTTTCAAATGGGAATAACATTAATAAGTAACTTTCAGGTACCTCATTTTGGTTTTTATTGTAATATTAAATATTAAATTCATAATAATAATATTATGAATTTAATATTTAATATGTAGATTACAATGTTTAACGTAACATGCCTGACCATATATATACGTTGTTTTTTTCACAATTTTGTTTTGATACTTTCTATTGTGTGATTATTTTTTGTATAGTGTCTAAGATGACTATTAATATTCTTATAATAATTATTTATTTTATATATATACTCATATACATGGATTAAGCTCTAATTTTTAAAATTTATTTGTCTGCCTTGTAAAGCCGATTTTAATCAACTCTATTGTCAAATTAGTATTTCTGCTTTAATAGTTTTATATCTACATATATTATTATATGACTAGCAACTGACGAATTCTAATATGCGATAATTAGGTTTAATTGATAATTCATGCTTTTATTGTATATTCTGAAACTTGAATACTGCATGCTGAATACTGAACAGATGATTTTAAAAATCGCTCGTGCCACCTCAAGACTTTCCTGGTCAAACACTAATTTTATCTTAATCTTTATTTAATAAATAAAATCAATGAGCGCAGTCTCTCGGCTGACGGACGAACCCGGTATGTTATATTGCGACCGCTTCGAGGTGCGATATTCATTTTCGGCTAAGGGCGGGAATGGGCCAAGCGCCAATATATAGCGTTAATATTTAATTTAAAATTATGGCGGAATTTAAATATTATTATTGTAGCTAATATTAGCTCACATACATGAGATATGCCAACCAAAATTTCACAATGTGATTTCGGTCCAACAAGTGTATCAAATTTCAAGTCTCTATGTCCAATATTTCCATATCAATCTTGAATATATTTATAGCGCGTTCAAAAACATTCCTCCTTGTCGGTTGGTGAGCCGGAAAAGTAGGAAAAGCGGTTGTGTAACTCCAAGACTTTCCCGACAAGCAGACAAGCCCCCCGTCCCGCACCCCACCCCTCAACCAAGTCCAAATCCCCCCCTTATCCCCCCCATCCACCTTCTTCCTAACCCTTAACCAACTTCCCAACAGCCAACTCCCCAAAACCCCCTCTCCCCCGAACCAATGCAACGCCCCGAACCTCACACATCCCCGTCTCCGCAACTCAACTCCCTCCGATAGTGATTGTTTTAAGTGATTATGATCGCAAATGTAGGACATTTGTATTATTTGCATGGTTTTAAAATGACTACTTTTTTTAAATATATTATTTTCTTAAATACGACGGAATTTAAAAATTACATGTTTCGCTTGTATGTATAATTTTTTTTTTTAACCAAAATTTGATTTCGACCCAACGAAGCATTTATGTACCGAATTTCAAGTCTCAAGTTATTTTGAGATTGACGTACGGCTAGCGAGCTTAATGGTGGACCCCTGGTGGACCTATTTGATCCACAATCTCTCAACTCTAGCTTTTGGGCGCTATCGTGGAGGAATACACACACACACACACGGAGACACAGAAGTGCGTTCACAATACTTTCCCTTAACTGGAAAAGTAAAAAAAAATGTGTTACTGCTTCTTCTAGAAAATACTATGGTCGGTTAAATGTACATCGATTACACGTAACGAATTTATCATGCGTGAACCATATGTACAGTTTATTGTTTATTGTTTTCAAAGATAACCGAATTAATAATACCATAGACAAGACATAAAAACAAGTAATTTCCGTGAAATTAACCTTTAATAGGAACAAATAAACGTAAAAACCGCATTTACTTAAAGTATACAAACAAAAACAATCAAAATACTAATATTACATTATGGCACTTTTACAATTCCTTTTATTGATGAAATTCCTTTTATTTTTTATTGATCATTTAAACGCGGATAATGATTGAAACGTGATTCTCTTGGTGAACAGTTCGCTGATACCACTGGTCACTACTGTTAAAAACCTAGGATTTGATGGAAACTGAAGGTTTGAGAAACATATCAGCAGAAGGGTTGGTTGGACTTTCTCACGTCTAAATGCCTTATACAGAATTGGAAGTCGTATAGGAAGACTGAGCGGAGACTTCAGAGAATAAAAAATACTTGCGCAATATTTTGCTTTAGGATTCCTCCACTTCATTTCTCCACTGTGCCACTATTTATTGTGGAGGATTCGATATTAAATTAGAGTACAAGAAGGCAGCTCCATTTTGTGGTCATTTTCTGCTCTATGGGGGTCACTCACCGCTCAGTTCGATAATATGCATTTGCGCTAGAGATTGGTCGACGAAGCATACAAAGAATACTGCACTCATTTAGGGCAATGAATATATAATGCATGAAATAATGAAAGCAAAAATGGCACAATATATAAAAGCACTTTTGTTAACAAAATAGGTTTTTCCTGTATTTATTTCTGTAAATTACATGCAAAAATGCCGTTTATCTGCGCAAACATTTTGCTGATAAATGAAATAATTCAAGAGATAGGAAATCAAAACTAATGACACTGGCATAACTGCTATACTTATCTTAAAACGAATTTCATATTCTTCATTGGCCTCGCGACTGGCGGTTAACCCTCAGTTTGACTGCGATATCGCAGTCGCGGGGCCTGAAGGGATTGCCCTAACTCCGTTATTATTGGCGATTGGTGAACTTATATTCTTTATCCCTAGATAGCTAACGTTTCTGAAATTTTATGATTAGCTATTCACTCGAATTTTTGAGTGTCATTTTTTAAATTTGGTTTTTATTAAAAATGTATTTAATTAAAATTGTATTTATAGGAAGTATGGTATATAAATTAAATATAATTATTAACAAATACATATTTATTCACCATTTATGTATTAAATTTTAAATCTTCAATAGAATATGTTTCTTTGTGATCAATAAAGCACTTAAACTGGCAATGACTAGGTTAGGAATATTATTAAAGAGTAAGGCTTTTTCCTTTGATATTAATATAAAGGATGAGTTTTAATTAACAGCCATCCTTGAAAGGGGGGAATTAGTACGAGCAGGTAAGCAACTTTGATAAAAAAAAATGTGAAAAGTGAATAAAAAATCAAGGTTTTTAAACATTTTTTAAATAATATTAAAAGCACTGATTACGATGCGCTATCTAGCTGTAAGTAAAATATCGCTAATATTGTTTATAGGCGATATTTTACCTTCCGAAAGAAGGCGCAGCACGCTAAAACCCTTGTCAAAGTTTTGTTTGACAGTCAAGTACTTAAAATAAAAAAAATAAAAATCTTCAAATTTTCATATATTTAAAAAAAAACCCCTTTTTTTTTATTTTCCGAAAAATGTTATCAAAGGTTGCTGAGTTGCTCGTACTGATTTACCTACTTCAAGGATGCCAGTTAATGAAAACACTCCCTGTACATATAATTAAATTACAAAGCCTATAAATGAACGCTAATTACCGAATTATTTAAATTTATTACAGCGCAGTACAGAAGCAAGTACAGGTATAAAAGTTAAGCAAAAGCTAACTATTCGAAGACTATCGCGGTTGTTTGACATTATAAATAGGATAGAAACGAATTTACCGCGTGAAATTTGTAGCACCCGACGTTACGGTGACGTTGCAGCCGCCGTTGTCCAGGGTAGACTGAAAGAGCTAGCAATCCGTTGTTTTGCGGGTAGACCGCATACCGGTGCCACCAGTGCGTAGGTTATAGCGGTGATGGGGGGCCAGGCTCGGAGCGCGCGAATTTCGAAAATCCATCTTGCACACAACACTCACTGTATCCAGTCTTACGTCCTTGCGTTCGGCGTTCGGCAGCGGGAAAGAAGAGGGTTCCAACGCAACTTCACCGAAACGTCGGGTGCTACAAATTTCACGCGGTAAATTCGTTTCCATCCTATTTATTAAGCTAACTTTTCGTCACACTGACGAGTATGCAGTAAGTATCTCAAATACAAAATTACTTACCTGGCAAAAGCGGCCACCACGCGACACGGTCTAGGTGTCACTAAGTTGGCGCGAAACCGCTAGTGTGTAGGTTAAATAATTAGAAAGGGAAAGGGATATATTTACTAGATGGTCGTCGTTTTGACGAACGCTAGCTTTCTAGGGTTAAATACGATTATTCCAAAACTAGGTAAATGTAACTTAGTAAGTTGTTGCAGGACGGCGACGCGACGATATGTCAAAGGCAGCGCCACCATTTCTTTGTAGGCGTGATGCCTAGCAGCGATTACGCCTTTGAAATATCACCCACCGCCCTGAATGTAAAACTTTTTTATATTGGATTTTCGCGATTTTCGCCGAGAAAATGTCGCCGAGACCATTATTTAGCCGCGTGCAAATGAGGTGATTTGTCAGGGGGAGATTTCAAGTCACTGTAGAGAGAAAATAAAATGCGATCGTTAGTTTGTGTCAAACAAATATGGCCAACGGGAAAAGGGAGCAGGAGGACGCAACCTGGTTACCTGCATTTACCAGAGACATTTCTTATTAACCCTTCGAGTAGCGGCATAATTTCATGGCAGACCGCGGCAATTTATTGGAATTTATTGCATATATTTCCGGAATATACCTAATCAGACCTTAAATTTAACACGAAATAGGAAAATATATTTTAATTTCTTGACATTTTGAAATTTAGATAACTACTTCTTTTATATTTGGACAGTTAAGTTACTCCATTACACTCGGGATGACATAAAGATTCTATCAATATCACAGACTTCTAAATCGGTTTGAGCGTTTAGAAATTATGGTAGAATAAAGAAATGGAAAACTTTAAAGATGAACCCTGAACACATTATACTCCTTTTTTTTGGGGAGTCGTGTAAAAAATGAATATTTAATCCAAAAACTAGTCTAAAGTTGATAATTGACAGACGTATCAAGATACAAATATAAAAAACATACTTCTTTTTTGCTGTATCCAGTTGAACAAATTATTATTTTACCGTAGTTTTTCAGATGATTGCGGTTATTACTTTGGCCAAGCTATAGCCCTTTAACGCGGTGTGGTCCGTGTAGAAACTGACCATGTTTGCGGCGAATGGAAATGGTGGCTTTAACGGAGTAGGTGTGCGACGGCGGGGAAAATAACACAGTTGTTGTTCGGCTGAAGATTAATTTAGTGATTCCCAAACTGTATGGCAAACAAAGGGAGTTAATGGGCCCTTGCTGAGTTGGCCACGAAGACCCATTCTGTTCAGGGTCGGTCACACTCACGGGTCAACACCCATCCGACGGCCTCCACGCATGAAGTGCGAGCCTGGGTAGGTCTCTGGCCTTGGTCAGTTTCCCCTGGGAATCAAACTTCTGGCGCTCCTGGACGGTCTGCGCTGAGATGAGGAATGCTAAATGCTGCCGATACTGACGACTTCAAGTATGCCTTGGACCGGATAGATAAGCAAATATATTTTTTTCATACATATTTTTACATATTAAGTCAAGAGACGGTTCCCGGACGAGAGCCGGTTCCCGGTTCCCTGACAGTTCCCGCCGGTTCCCGGTAATATATAAGGTATCATACTTCCTTCTCTGTACCCCGGACAATATGTATTTCATGATGATCCACTAAAAAGTTAAGGCGTGAAGATATAACAAACAAATAAACAAACGAACACACTTTCACATTTTATTTTAATATTAAGGATTAGGATTAGTTACATTGGAATTATACTTATATCCTATAAAATAAGGTAGAATAGCTGTCGCTTCGATTGCTGATAGCTTCGTTCACATTTTGAATCTTTTTGTTTTAGAAAACACTCGCGCGTCACCTATTGTAAAACCCGGAAACGGAGGGTAAAATTACTTGGGTTGTTATTAACAAGGGGTAAATCTTAATTTATTTTTTAAATTTATTATTATGGTACCTCTTTATAGACTATATTCGAGGTTGTACCCTCGGGTGCTAATATGACCAAGCTACTTGGTGAGTTTACTCTCGAGCAGGCCATGTAAAACTGGCCGTGCGAGAAGCATTCACCCTAAGATCAAATATTGCTATTTTAAGTGACTGACTCTGAGAATTATTATTTGTCATTGCGAAACGGTTACCTACTCATTGGCATATTATTTGTTTGTTACATCTTCAAGCCTTAACTACATAGTTGGTCATCATAAAATACATATTGTCAGGTGTACCTACAGAGAAGGACGTATGATACCTTATATATTACTCGCACAAACTTACCACTTGATTGGAAAAATGGGATCTATGTCACCCCAAATTTAACGCAGGCGAAGCCGCGGGCAAAAGCTTTTTCTATCATAATTGCAAACACGAAAAACAAGTACAAATATACGATACAGACGATTCATCGTTACGCATCGATTCCAAATCGGTTCATAAATGACGGAGTTCTGAGGTAACAAACAATAAAAAAAATACATGTGGCACTCGGGGACTGCCGCGGTAAAGCTATTGCATAGCATTTTTAACAACTTATGCAATTATAATTATTTATTTATTTTATTTATTTAATTTTATCTGATATCAAATAACTGCGCTCTATCGGAAAACGTTGAAATTATTCCGAATCATTTGCGGCTGCGGTAGCAAATGATTCGGAATAATTTAAACGTCTTCTGATAGAGCGCGGCGCACGAATTTTTTATTCAATAAAGCAAAAAAACCGGATTATTCGATAAAAATCGTAGATAAAAAGATAGATAATTAAATTATCTTTAAAATGGTGCAGTTTTCATAATAATACGCCAGATAGTATTTGCGTAGTAGTCGTTTTTGTGTTCGGTTACACCTAATTTCACAAATTAATTACACTATGTAATATAAACAAAATCTAAAATATTCAAGGCTAAGAATATTAGGAAAATGTTCTTGTTTAACATATTTTTTTTTCGAATCGTAAGCAGTACTCGTTTAGACGTAATTATCAGTTTAAAATCATTAATTTTCGTTAAGAAATTTCTTCATTCGGTCGCCGCGCTGGCCTAGGCCCGCGATAAAAGCTATGCAATAGCTTAAAAGATGCAACCGATTTGATAACCTCCTCCTTTTTTTGAAGTCGATTAAATATAAATAATGTCAACACAAGAAATCATTACATTGTAAAAGGTAAGGAATACTGAAATATGCCAATTAGTACTGAAATTGCGTGGCAATTTTAATATGATTGCCACTACTGTATTGATCTTACTTTGTAAGGTCCCGGGTTCGATTCCCGGCTGGGTCACCATTTTCCGTTGGGATCAAATTAACGGAATTGCATTTTAAATTCTGTCGATCGCATGCAATAACAAGACACACACTTACGACATGTTACACGCACACATACATATAACACGTCATAGTAGGGTTGGTTGTAAGAGACTGTCATATGACAATAAACCCGCCCATTGTGACATTTTCACAATAAAGAGTATAAACAAACAAACTGTATACTGCACATTATGTTACGACATAATTATCAGAAATCGACCAACTACTACAACTTTAGAAAACGTATTGCTTCCGCTAGCTTTCGCGTAGAAGCCAAGAAGTTGTTGTGTCGTCGTATAAATTCAGCTCGTCTCTCATTTTATACGCAATAAAACTGCAAAGGCTTCAATTTGAGGCGATATCCCCTCCCCGACCTTTCCCCAACCCCTGTTCACTCCTGCCCTCGCTCTTCTACTTCAATTGTTCGCTTCGTCGTCCATTCAATCTTCCGGATCCTGCGTGTAATTCACTTTTACGGACTTTGGGGGTTGCTGCTTGATATGATTGGTTCGGGATGCTCCTCTTTCTCTCCGTGTTATTGTACGGTAGAGGTTGACGATGGTGGGCTCTGATTAATATTGATTTTTCTAGATCTTTCGCTTGGCTAAATCTCACCTTCGAAAGGATTTTCGCGCTTCAGATACCGCCATGCCCACTATTTTTGGGCCCACCTCCCACTTTCAATACCCTCCAAAATTATTGAATAGCAGTATTGGGTCCTTACCTATATAATTGCTGTTTTTTCACACTGGCCACTTTGAACTTATATTACTTGGGTTTGAATTGGAATTTGAAGTTTGAATAAATTTTATTTCAAGAGCATGTCTTATTCTTTTTAAATCTGCTATTTATTTGTCTTTCCGTCGATTCTTTGCTCAAATATTTTCGTTTGTGCAACCATGATAAGGTAAAAAAATGCATTATTTTCAAATATGATTTTTTTTTTTTTTATTTTTTTTTTATTTATTTCCTTCAGTGGCCACCATCGTTTCCACCTCCTCTTGGTTCGGAGCTACCGCTGCTACCGGTGGTCCGGTGTCCCTAATAACAGTCTCTCCATCTAGCTTTTTCAGGTTTGGAAGACGCTTGGCAGCCTCCAATCTCCAGTTTTCTAATTCCATGTTATCGTAAAGTGGGTTTCCGACGAATAGCAGGTCTTCTAAATTCGGCAACTCTTGCAACCTATTAAATTCCACCCATTCCTTCACCAAATTGTTGGACATGTACAGGACTTTCAGGTTCTTCAAGACGTGTATCCCTTTCAGCTTCTCGATTAGATTGTAAGAGAGCCACAATTCTTCCAGTGTCTCGGCCAGACACTCGAGTCCCGTGAATCCCTTAATGTAATTTCTTCCCAGCGATAGTATTTTTAAGTTTTTCAGTCCGTTCAGTCCCGTGATCTTCTCAATCATGTTTGTCGATAAGCTCAGCTTCTCGCAAGCCGTTAGCGTCGACAGAGTGCTGTCCATTTTTTCAATCGGAGGCCATTGAAACTGCAAATACACTTCTGCACACGTATTTGCTGGTTTTCCCACTTTGTCTTCAAACTTTTTAATTGCTTCTTTTATTGTTGTCGCTTTTCCTGCCATTTTTATGAATCACATATTGACCAAACATCTAACATATGAGATCCTGTGAAGCTGTTTTCTATTACAGATTCTTGCAGTAGGGCGGTGTCGATTACAATGGATAAATCCGTCACCCCAGGCTGGTATTTATTATTAGGCTACGCGGTGACAGGCGGGGGGAGAAACCCCGCTCACCTCCCGGGCAGTTCTAACGACATGGGTCGTTTTATCTGCCCGGGATATCGTGCATCGACAACCTCACGCGTAACAGAAGGGTATTACGTGAGGAGTGGACGAACGGAGATATGGAGAAAGATTCTCCTGGTTTCTACGCCTCCGGCACCCCGTGAACCGTTTATTTAATCATAGAAATGTCAACAATTCACTTACTATCTAACATTATAAAATATACAAGTTTTAGCTTACGTACTAAAGTTATAAACAGAGTAAAGAAAAAAAAAGAAATAATTATAATTTAGTAGGGTGAATGGTACCCCAGGTTGGTATAACGATATGTGATCGTTCTTTCAGCTGTGGGATGAACGTAGAAGACTTAGAGACCAGACAATCTACTGTCTAGCTCCGCCAATAAGCCCGTTAGAGCCTTATGGCGAGGCACTGAGAAAGGTACCCAGCGGGCAGCCTCGCCCATTAACTACCAGTTTTGATAGGATATCTCCGTCTGGGGTTAACCTTTAGGATAGCTCCGTCCTCCCGACTGGTTACGGGTCCGAAGTCGGTTAAGCGGCCTCTACTTGCGAATTACAGCGGTAATTCAATTTCAATTTATCGCGGACCTGGGAGTCCTTTGACCGTAGTCCCACACGGAATCGAGTGGCTCAAGGTCATTTCAAGAGTGACATAACAACAGGTCAACATCTACCCCCGCTTCTTAGGAGACAGTATATTTACATAGTCTCCAGACTCCTTCAGCAAATCGTCAGAGTGCACAGCCGATTCGCGTCGCCTAACGGTGCCCAAACCGTCCAGTAGCGCCGGAATGCAATCCCACCAGGAGAAACTGGTCCACCAGCTGTGAGGCCTGAGAAGCGAGAGTCTTACTCGGGGTAGCCTTCTGCACGAGGAGCCTTCTGAATCGGAGCTGAATCTGGAGTTGAGCCGATCCGAGAACTTAATGGATCTTATGGCCCAAGCTGCATGAAACTATTCCCTACCTAACAGTTTCCTGCAGCCAAGCTATACAGTTACCGTAAATGGGTACTGTTAAGAACTGCAAAGAATGATGGGGAAGCTCGTGAATAAATAACCGAGCCTGGTCAATCGCTCATCGCCACTGTTTCCGATTGACAACGTATAACCACAGCATTCACTGCAAACAGTCGCAAAGTTCGCAAACTCTAGGTCACCCACCGTACTTGCCAGACCTTGTTCCTTTAGAGTTTTTTTTTTTTCAGAATTTAGATAACTTTTCAAAGTCAACTTTGAAGAGTCGGTGAAAAACGCCTTCAAAGCATTCATTGGTTTTACACCAGAGGAATTAAGCTACTTTCATTAAAATGACAAATCTGCATAGATAATTAGGGTTAATATTTCTATTAATTAAATAAATATTTTTCTAACAAAGCCCTTGACCCTAAATTTACTTTTAAGATCAGCAATTTCACAGTCAAGGACCTAATATAAGGATCAATTTATTCATTAAAAATATACAATTAAAACATGTCCTAATAATCGCTAAAGCGATTTTGTCATATATAGAATTCGACTATTCTAATAATATATTTGTATAAAATTTATCAAATATAACCTTCGTTCGACAGTAGCGTTGACCAAAGTTGGTCTTACACGGTAGATGAATTGAAAAAAAAACAGAAATAGTACATGGATATACATCGTACATGGATATACATAAGGCTTCCTAATAAGAGTAGGATGTAGGGGAATCCTCGATATTGACAGTGTGTGGCGGCCATATTGTTTTGGCCCTGTCTGTCAAATCTGTTTCTTACTATTCAGGCATTGATGTCAAATCATCATGGCAAGTTACACGATTGGGCAGCACGTTAAAACTCAATATCAAAATGAGTGTTCGTTAGTGCATGTTTAAATAAATATTTATCAAAAAATATGTAGTCAACTTCACATCACAAACTACTAAAATTTATCAAAACTACCAGGAAAAATCCGCCTATGTAGATAAGCAGATAAGTATGTAAAGTTAAGCATTGTAATCTACATGTTAAATATTTAATTCAGATGCCTTGCTGGCCCGAAATCAAGTCTTAAAATTTTGGTTGGAATATCTCGTACAAAAGCGACATTACTACTACTACGACACTAGCGAAAATACTACATAATTCTATTATGTATTTTAAAAAAATATATATTTTTGTTAAAAACATAAAGCATAAAAAATAACATATTTAATAAGCATAATATATAACAGTAGTAAAGCCAACGATGTTTTAAATTATTTGCTATATATGGATTACAAAATATGCTAAACAATACAATACAAAGAAAACCAAAAAGAATTTAAAACTGACAGTTAAAATGTGCGAGTGTATGCGTGTTGGTGTGTTAGGGTGTGTGTGTGTGTATTACTGTGTATGTATGTGTGTGTGGGTGTGTGTATCTGTAGTGCGAATGTGCTTGTGAGTGCTTGTATGTGCTTGCTAATTTAACCCAATCTGATAATCAGCTTTTCACGTACCTCCTTAACAAAGGATCGACTATTTTGATGGTTAAATATGTCAACATCGTTAAAGCATAGTAGTTTGATGGTTAAATATGTCAATATCGTTAAAGCATTGTATGCATGCATAACGCGCGGCCATATTTTTTTTCGAAAAATATCATCTTAATACTACGGAAAATACTACAAATGTTTTGGGAATTGGCGCGCGGGGGCAGTGGTTGCCCCTCCCCCGGAGGGGGGTGGTTGTCTATTTGCCAGTAAAGTCATAGGGTGACACAACCGATTTTTTAAATTGTTTTGCTTGTATAAGGACTAACCTATATTAAAATAATTATTATATTTATAGTGATTGCCATTCTGTAGTGATAGGTCATAAATTCGGGGCTACATTTGTCAAGTACTAAAACTTTTTGCGTCGGCGAACACAACAGACAAAGTTCATGCCGCATTTTAGAATTTTAATCAAGGTTACTTCATCCGTTATTTATGAATGAGTTACGTAAACATGAAATATACACAAAAGACAAATGGTTGGATATCACTTTAGAAGATATATGGCTTTTTCTATTAAAAGTGGCTGTTTGAGTTACAAATTTTCCCTAAATGATCTGAATATAATCTGCATTTTAGCTATATATACTTATGTAAAAAAATGCGCAATTTGAATTGTTTCTGATAAAATAATCCTGTTTTATTATTCACCTATTAAATATACAGAACAGCACAATGAGTTTTATTTAATCTGATGTCAATACATACGGCAAGTGTTCTAATGTCAGATACCCGTAATATAATTTGATACGGCAATATACTTTTTAATCATACTATCCGCATAATCTGCAGCTCACATTTATACAACACAGATTTTAGATGTTTCGTAATACGCAAACAATAGACTTTATTTTAAAATGAATTATTACTACAGTAATATCGCCGCGCTCGACAAAAGTACTACAACCATGGAACTATGTACTATAGCAATCATAAAAAGAATAACTGTGCAATGATCGCATTGAAATTTTGTTTTGATGAAATTTCATATATATAAATAAATATGAGAAAGTCGAAAAAGTGAAAAAAACTCGGCATTTCTAACTTGTCTTACGGAAACTGTACTTGTCTTACGGAAAAATACGGTACCCTATTTAGAAATTGTAAATACTATCGTGATTTTTATTAGATTCTCTATCAAAGGTAATATTTCGTTTTGCTTATTTACATACAAAAATATTTAGATATTAGGTTATAAAAACCAATAAAATTTTTGATAATTTATCGAAAAAAAAAGATGATGTTTGACAATGAAATTTTACCAGAAATATCCGCGAAATGACGCGCGAAATTATTTTAGCGGCCGTTTATGTATCTATGATAATAATGAGATATTTGGTATGGATTTTAGGATGCGCTCGAATTAGAAAATATTATTACTGTGCGCTCCGGGAGCAAGCCGCCAATATTGGTCGTTACATAATCAACGGTGTTCTGATGTGAAACCAAATTTGCTCGTTACGCAGCCCTGTGAGGTCGAAAATATGAGTCATCCGCTAATTTCGCTTCCTCTTAGAAAATGAATACCTATATATCACATTTCAAGTGGTAAGATAATATGTTTTAAAATATCTATTTCTTAATATTATCCACTGATATGACCCCACTGTCTTAGGAAACTATAATTCCAGCCATTCCCAGTAATTTTCCAAATTCAATTCAATAATCTTACAAGTGCGGGGATTTGAAGTCACTCACTCCAGGAACGAAATTGAAATCGAAGCAAGCGACATCATGCGTCCGAAGGGCTGCCACAAATGGTAATATACGTTTACCGACTGTGGTGCCGATGAACGAAATTCGCATAAGCAAACGGGCAATTTCTTTTGGGAGAGGTGTCGTCCCTTGTTGCCGTCCGGGACTGGGTCCGCCTTGGGATACCAGGCCGATGGAAATGTGGCCCCGTGGACGCGGTGGGCTGTGGAAAAGGTCACTGAATACGGCGAGCTTTTGGCAGCAACTGGACGTCGATGGTCGACACATTCTCGGTGCGGCCGAAGCCGGGGGATGAGCCTGCTCCCGGTGGGCAGCGGGGGGCGTCGCCTCCCCTAGAAGTATTTCTCTACCCTGACCCTCCTCCTTTTTCTTTACGCCAAAAAAAAACTAATAATTCGTCATGTATTTAGTCTCCATGTTCTATGTATGTAACTGTGACGTCCCTTGTCTTTTGTTGTAGGTAGATACTAACATAACAGTAGTCAACCTCCCGTTAACAATATACATTCAAACTGGCACAAAATCACCAGCATCCTAGCTGCGTGGAATTTCCACAAGGAAAAGAAGAAGAAGAAGAACGGGCAAGCGCACCGCCATATGGACGTCATTGTAGTGGACTGTACAATTGTAGTACGAAGTTGATCAATCTATTACGCTATATAATCAATGGTACTGCTTCATTTATTACTAAGGCGCCCTATGATGAGTATGATGAATTTACGATGATAAGTGGTACCGCCAATCGGTGGGAGAGAACGCTTTGAATGTCAAATTCGCTATCGGGGCTATTTGCATTGAATGTACGGAGTCCGCGGCGAGCGAGTGGGTCGAAGGCGATGCCGGGTGGCTCCAAAGGGAGGGAGATACGCGCGCATTATGCAAATTTGTCTCGAATCGTATTATTCTCCTCTCTGTTTTCGCACCCCACCCTGTAGATCGGGGGAAGGATGGATCCTCCCCGCGCCCGTCACCTTTTTCCAATAACGAACGAATAATGAACGGCCTAGATATTCAACAAATAGGAATTTACTGGCCGACCTTCTGTTACTGTATGGAGCGGCGTTTATTTAAGGCCCATAATACTGTTATGTAGATTTTTTTACTTTCTCGGTCCACCAACTGACGACGTGGGAAAGTATTTTGAACGTGGTAAATATTAAAATCGATATATATCAATACAATACAATCAACTACTCCAGTAGATAGGCATTTCTACACTTGGATGCATCACAAAATTAAATGCTAAAAATTTAATTATTAAAAACATAACTATCATGATAGTTGCCATGGCTGTAATATTATATTCAATATTACCTACTTACAAATAATCAAAATATACTAATGGGATTTAAGAGTCAGGGGGACTAATATATTAAAATAGAAATGCAAATTCTGTGTAGAATATGTAGGGACTTCAGTACCTACATATAGTCAACAAAAGCATGACTAACCAATGAATTCTGTAGAAATTCATAAACGCAAATACAATCCATTCTGCACGTGCACTGCTATTAAATTCCATCGAATTTCGGTAATTAATGGAGTCACAGGCGGTGAGTCATGCCAATTTCTCCAAATACACACTTACTTCGTCACTCCTTTCAGGATTGCGTCATGTATCAGGGTATATAAACCAGTACATTTGACCAATCAATTATCATTCCTCGAGTGATCATCTCCTAGCGAGTGCTTCTGTATCTACGACTCTTCGCGAGCCGGTCAATGCATTAGCCAGCGCTACCACCCCATCCTTCCCACCTTATCGAGTTGAGTAAGCTGAGGTCTGTCACTCCTGCAGGCCCGAGCAAGTATCGAGGAGACACAGAATCTCTGATACAAAAGGTAACCTTTCCTTCCTCGCCGCGCGCCGCGATAAATATTCGGGAACGTTATACTGGCAATATAGTACGATACGGCATAACATTCAAATCACCGTACATAAATTGTTAAATCGATATACCAATAATAAATAAAACCTTCTGATAAAATTTATTTTATTGTCAATCCAGCAATATGCCTTCGTATTTTTATAAAATAATTAGATGTATAATAAATTATATGGAAATTAGAATGTCAGCTATCATAATACTACTATGTTTAAAACTTTATAAATTTCATTAAACATCAACATGGTAAATAAACTAAGAATTTTCAAACTCTCTTATACCATAAATTGGGTTTCTCACCAAATTATTTACAATTATTTTTCTTAATTTGTGCTCTCCAAGGCTTTTGATTTGCTCTGGAATCATAAGATAGAAATATCAATTTAGAGACCCCCTGAGACGATTGAAAACCATTCCGGGTGGAAGTATTTCTAAGTGTCTGTCTAGCTTGTGTACCTGTGCATTCCTTCATGATATCGCCCAAACGCTTAACCCTAATGAGCTAAAGTTTGGCATGCAAGCATCATTTGGTAATGAAATTGAAAAGGTCCACCAGGATTTATTCACATATACATTCAAATGCATGAGCACAAAAAAATGAATGTACAATTAATAAATTGCCGTTGCATGCTTCTGAAGTTAGATACACATCTGTCTGAGCCCAGGTTACATATCGCATGTATTATACGCAATTGTTTATCTTTCTATTATGCTAAGCAAAGTGCAACCGAGCCCGCCTTGCTAGGCACCCCTGTGATAAGGCGAGCTCATTTTCGGAGCCACTAGAGTGCCAAGGTTGTGTCAAAAGAAAAGTTGAAGAAACATTTTTTTATTTATTTTAACCGACACGTGAATCCCTCTTTGCTGTTTAGAGATAATCGTCGTACTAACTCCCACCGTATCACTGTAAAATTGCTAATCATAATCTCCTGTCCATCCTAGAACGGGCTAGTCCCAGTTGGGTAACAGAATCAAATAAGCAAAAGGTTAAGGTTTTGCCATTCGGTTCCCGTTATTTTTATAAGCAAAAACAATCTTTTATAGTAATTCATTCTTAAATAAATAAATAAAAATTCAGGTAAGCAGATAATTTTGTATTGAACTAACTGAATGCGATTTTCTAACAACATAATCATACGGCTAATTTAATTATTTAATATATTGCTGATTATTGTAGATACTATATAATACAATACAATAACTTTTTAAACGACTGCCCAACAAAAAAGTAGTGTCATGCGTTCAGGATTCACCTATATATGTTTTACGTTTCTTTATTCCATCATTACTTCTAAACGCTTGAACTGATTTAGAAGTATGTGGTATTTTTAGAATAGTTATATCATCTCAAGTGTCATAAAATACCTTAACTATCCAAGTATCAAGTAAATAGTTGTCTAAATGTCAAAATCTTCAAATGTCAATAAATTAACATAAATATATCGTGCTTAGTGTCAAATTAAAGGCCTGATTGAGTACATTCCGAAAATATATAAGTATCTATATGGATAGATACATAGATAACAAATATTTCATAACAAAACCGTAGTAAAAAAAATATAAATACAGTAGTTCAGTTTTTGTAACGGAAGACGTGTTTTTTTTCCTTTAAATATATTTACTCTTATTTACTTTTAAGATATTTACTATTCGAATTATTGACTATTTCAATTAAAAGGCTTTTTATGTTGAATAGTTTAATTTTACTGACAATTTAGTTTACTGCGATGAATAAAATTTTGTAGGTAGGTTAGGTTCGAATTATTGGTAGGTTTCAAATAATTGTCAATTTTAATTTTTAATGTATCTTTTTAGAGCTTTTAAAAAACATCTTATAATCAAATTTTTTACTTGCTATGTATGTTAAGTAAAGGATAGTTAGGAGCTTTACTCCTAATACATACACATATTTCGCACTTCCGGTTTTAGCCATAAACTAAACACGACGATAATGGAAAGTAATGTAGCGTAATGTTAAAAATACAGAAATAGATATAAAGACTCGAGTTACGATAAATATTTGTTGAGTATACATAGATTTAGTGCGAGGTTCTGTCTGGAGAAGTAATATCGCGCAGTTATTACACGCGAAACGGGGCGTAATATATCTGGTAATATGGTGGAGGCAAACAAAATTATGTAGGTGCTGCCATAAAAATGCACACTACTCCTTTATCACTGGGAAAGCTCGTAACCGCCTTTATATTAAACAGGCTACTTGTTTACCGAAATTACATGATAACAAGAGATTTATTTCAGAAGATGCTGACTCCGGCGAGTGGACCGTCAGAGTAATGGATTTTTAACAACTGGGACGGTGCTCAAAAAGTGCTTAAAAATCGTCAGCTGTCAGTTACATACAAAGTCTGGTAAGCACATTGCAATGTTGATAGTCAGGCGTGATAGAGACTTAAATAGAATAAACCCTGGTTAACTGCTTTTTATTACAAGCTTTATACGATGGTGGATCAAATATAAACGGTAATTTTCCTATTCTGCTTACTACTGAGTTCTTAGCTAGATGATGCCGAGTGCAGTTTATTTTTGGTTTGTGAGCAGTGGGGGAACCGGCTTGGTTAGCGAGTGCGCTCGGTTCTGTCATGACAAAGCAAGAGGTACATTCGCCTGTTGCACAACGCAATATCATAAAGTTTTTATCCAATGATGACGTTAAACCATCGACAATTTTACGTCGATTGAAGGCGCAGTTTGGGGAGAGTACGCTGTCTCAGAATGGTGTGTATACGTTAGCCAGAGAATTTAAGGGTGGGTGAGAACGTGTCGATAACGAAGATCATGATCGATGCCTAAGCACAAGCCTTTAACAGTAAAATAAGCATATTACTGTTTTGAAAAATAGGACATATCTGGTTTTGCTATTCAAATGTGGATCTAGCAGCTTTTCTATCAGTCTGATTTTAAACATGAAGCTTAGGATCTGACTGATTTTGTTAATACATTCAGACTGTGACGTCACCAAACATACGTGGAGTGGAAATGCAAATCGCATTAAGTATATCACATTTATAAAAAAAATGTAATGATAGTTTTTTAAAGTAGCCTATTTGCTACTTTCATAAATTGGCATTTCAAAACGCATTAAAATACGCTTAAAATTCGATTTAAATATTAGATGGATAGGCAAAACGCATTATGTCCCAACAAGGTGAACTTTCAAAACTTTCAAAACGCTGTCAATATTCATTATAGCTTATTATACATATAACAGAATTGGTGCATTAAACTTGTTTTCATTGCCGTTTTAAAGAATAAATTGTCAATCGTCAGATTGCCTGACTATTCAATCCTGCGCAGACTTATTAGGGAACTAGTAATCCTGCGTTTGATGGGCTTGAAAGTTTTCAATAACAGGGTTCTGTTGCTTCTTGATGGCTTCATCAAAAGTTTTAATGGCAGATTATTTATTTATTTATTTATTTATTTATAACGTACAAGAACAAAAAAATACAAGGACATGCATACTGTTGTACATGAGGAATAATTAAGAACAAACATTATTATAGCGAAAAACATAGCTCTATGCATATAAATATGCTAGCATATCCGAATGAGGCGAAATCGCACAACCAACTAGACCTAGAAGGTCTGTCTCTGGCTGTGCTGTGTTATACCAACTGTATTTTTGTTACTTTTGTATTTTTGTAACTATTATGTGAGCATATTTTTTTATTATTTTTATTTTAAAGTCAACAAAAATAGTTTATTTTGTTTATTAGTACCTAATACTACAACATTGTTAGTATTCGTTTTTACTCAATAATAATAGCAAAAAATAAAAGATAATAAAAATATTTCACAAATGTTATTATTTCTGTTTTCATAAAATAATTCCCATGTAAATCTTTAAATCATAAAATAATTCCCATAAAATCGTTTCTTCAGAGCAATTCCTCAAAATGAGCCCTTTGATGGCATGGGCGCCAACAGTAGGGTACAAGGGGTGCACTTGTACAGGGTCCGCCATGTAACGTTTTTTTTTCAACTAGTGCTTATTTCGTGTATGGCAACACTTACCTCATGTCTGATTTGACAGATAATTAGTTTTATCCTTCCGCTGAACGAATATGGTTGTGTATACGCTTGAACAACGCTGGGAAATCTTGCGACAATACTTTGAAAATCATGGTAATGTTGCAGAATGTGTGCGAAAATTGCGTACGGATTTTGGAAGAAGAGAAGCACCGTCAGCTCCGTATGTTCGTTACCTTGTGAAAAAAGTGAAAGAAACTGGCATCCTCATCGATAAACCAACGCGTGAAAAGCCAAAAACAGTGCGTACACCCGAGAATATTGCTGATGTGGCCGAAAGTGTGCGTGAATCGCCATCAACATCAGTTCACCGTCGTTCTCAACAATTGGACATTTCGCAGACATCATTGAGACGAATTTTGCGTAAAGACCTTGGTATGACGCCGTACAAAGTCCAATTGGTTCAGGAGTTGAAGCCAACTGACCATCCAATGCGTTTTCGCTTCGCTAAGTGGGCCTGCGATCGACTTGCAGAAGATGCGGATTTTGCCAAAAAAATCATCTTTTCAGATGAAGCTCATTTCCATCTTGGCGGGTATGTAAACAAGCAGAATTGTCGCATTTGGGGCACAGAAAACCCGCACGCATTCATTGAAAAGCCGGTGCACCCAAAACGAGTCACTGTTTGGTGCGGATTTTGGTCCAGAGGCATAATTGGGCCATTTTTCTTCGAAAATGAGCAAGGAGTGGCCGTTACCGTCAATGGCGATCGTTATCGGGCCATGTTGAATGAATTTTTGTTCACAGAAATTGAAGAGGAGGATATTGGCAACATTTGGTTTCAACAGGACGGCGCTACGTGCCACACAGCCAACGCTACACTTGATGTTTTGCGCCCTGTTTTTGAAAATCGCATTATCAGCCGCAGAGCTGATGTCGTTTGGCCACCTCGGAGCTGCGATTTGACACCGTTGGACTACTTTTTGTGGGGTGCCGTCAAAGATAAGTGTTACGCCGACAAACCAGAGACAATTGACGCTTTAAAGGACAATATTCGTGAAGCCATTGGTGAAATACAGCTGCACACAATCGATAATGTACTTAAAAATTGGACCCATCGTGTAGGCTACTGCATGGCTAGCCGAGGCAGCCATTTGAAAGAAATTATTTTCCATCATTAACCGGAGGGATTGTACTTTCAAATAAAAAAAGAAATTTGAAAAAATATTCAGTAGTTTTTTTTTTATAGCATTTTCAAAAAAAAAAGTTATTTGGCGGACCCTTTACATTGAAAATATTAGTTTTTTTTAATTAAGTTACACTTTGAATAAAAACTTAAGTTATCTGGGTTGCTGTCCAAATTTGTTCTCACCACCTTGACAATAAATTTAGTGTACTCTTACCCTACTCTTTTCCTGTGGACACTAAGCATGCACAGTCCGCTTGGCCCCGCGTCTCCCCTCGTAGACCGATTTCACGCCTTGACACGTCGTCGTAACGTGCTAAATGTACGTTCCCTGCTACACGTTGTTGCTGTAATACTAGAGCGGTCGACTACATCGGGCGAGCCCGTCCCCTCAGAAAGTTTTAACGATGGTGATCGAAAAATAGTGAAACTAATTTTGATTGCCTCACATACCGCTCAGCAATCAAATCTGTGTATTCGACAACGGATGTTGTTGCAATAAAAATTGAAATACCCGCACGATTTGAATTTGACATGTACCTATATGTATGTAAATTTTATATTTTATTATTCAATATAGTGTGTAGAACCTCCCTGAAAGTAATTCTGGCGGCGACCATGTTGATGGGTATACTCACTTTTATCACCTAAAACTTCAATTAATACACAGGAATGAAGATACCAATATTCTTCAAACTTTTCTGAAGCAGCGAGGGAGTTAATGGGCCCTTGCTGAGGTGGCCACGAAGACCCATTCTGTTCAGGGTTGGTCACACTCACGGGTCAACACCTATCCGACGGCCTCTACGCATGAAGCCCGGGTAGGTCTCTGGCCTTATGGTCAGTTTCCCCTAGGAATCAAACTTCTGGCGCTCCTGGACGGTCTGCGCACCGTACGGCGTAAGCCAATCGACTGTGCACTCTGACTAACAACTTGGGTTGTCGACTACAGCGGGCGAGCCCGTCACCATAGGAAGTTTTAACGATTAGTCGTTCTATCTCCCTGAAGTGAGCGTAGAAGACTTGGGACAAAACAGTCCACCATCTAGCTACGCCACAACCCGCAAGAGACCAACGCCTTAACCGCGAGATAGCCAGTAATGTTACCTGGCGGGCCGACACTCGCGCCCTTGCTTCCAATTGTGACCAGATTTCTCCGGTCTCTCGATTGGTTCCGAGTTCGAGGTCGCTTGCGCGGTCCTCTCCCTTACGAAGCGGTGAAACGGTGTATACCGAATCTATCGCAAACCAAAGCGTTCTTTGCCCGGCTCTACACCTAGGATCGGATGGCCGATGGTCATTTCAAGAGTAGTCGCCGTAAGGTCCGCAACCACCCCCGCTCTATAGGAAACAGTACTGCTTCCAGACTCCCCCGACTGTTAGTCAGAGTCATGGGAGCTAATGGGCCCATGATGAGGTGGCCACAATGACCCATGTGTTCAGGGTCGGTCACACTCACGGGTCAACACCCATCCGATGGCCTCCACGCATGGGGTGCGAGCCTGGGTAGGACACTGGGTCAACCAGTCTCCCCTGGGAATCAATCCTCTGGCGCTCCTGGACGGTCTGCGCACCGAGCGGCGCAAGCCAATCGATTGTGCTCTCCGACTAACAATCGGGGGAGTCCCTGGAACTGTATTGTTTCCTATAGAGCGGGGGTAGTTGTCTACCTTACGGCGACTGCTCTTGAAATGACCATTGGCCATCCGATCCCGGTTCAGAGTCGGGCAAAGGACGCCTTGGTCCGCGATAGATTCGGTGCACTCCGTTTCACCGCTTCGTAAGGGAGAGGACCGCGCAAGCGACCTCGAACTCGGAACCAATCGAGAGACCGGAGAAATCTGGTCACAATTGGAAGTGAGGGCGCGAGTATCTCGAGCGTGCCGGGTTTATTCCTGGCTCACTCGCGGTAAGGCGTTGGACTTTCACGGGTTGTGACGTAGCTGGACGTAGGATTGTACTGTCCAAAGTCTTCTACGTTCACTGCAGGGCGACAGAACGACTAATCGTTAAAACGTCCTGTGGTGACGGGCTCGCCCGTTGTAGTCGACACCGCAAGATGTTAGTCAGAGTTAATGGGCCCATGCTGGGTTGGCCACGAAGACCCATGTGTTCAGGGTCGGTCACACTCACGGGTCAACACCTATCCGACGGCCTCCACGCATGAGGTGCAAACCTGTTTCACCGTTCCCCGCTTCGTAAGGGAGAGGACCGCGCAAGGAGAGTGAGATAGAACGATTGTCGCTTGTGAAGGATGGCAGGATTCTAGATAAACGCTTGTTCGTGGTGGCACAGATTTATTGTATATGTGGTACAATACAAAGCGCACGCGAGCGAAAACAGGAATTACGGCAGCGGCGATATCGACCGTCCGCCCCGATCGTATGACAGTTTGACGTATATATGGCGGCGTTCGACCAGTCCTGTCTTCACTAGTTGGTTGCGTTCAGCAGCGTCGCTCGATATAAAGTTGCCACGATAGAAAGGTTTAGGCTAAGTACGAAACAGTATCTAATATATAAAAAGTTATTATTATTTTCTATAACTTAGTAGATTGCCATAAATTTTAATTTAGTTTTATTAATGTTTGTAATTTTACGTTAAATTTAAAAAAAAATATTCACGTATTAGATACTCGCCTCAAAATAATTTATCGATGTTAGTACCACATCAACACAGGTTCATACCTAGTGAGGTGGTAAACCGATATGTCAAAAATATGAATTTCCTTTCTAAGGTAAGTATAATATGTATGTACAATTATTATAACATGTTTTTGTGTCGGGAAAAGGATTTTTTTTGTTACTTCAAAACCAATTGAATTATGGAAATAAATAAAGAAATAAAAATAAAATAAATAAATAAATAGTAAAACAGAAAAAAAAATGTGCTATAAAACATTACTTGATGAATATTACACATATATAAAGACAATGTATGCACAAATGACGGACTTATCGCTTTAACGATATCTTAGAGTCAACCATTTGATAAACTAATTTCTAATTGTCACAGTACAATACGCACTGAAGTAGTAAAGTTAAATTTAAAATAAAGTTATACAAATATATGTCAATAACTTATGTTAAGGTTGCCCAGGGAAGGATAAAGGAGAGGACAAGGTGAGGTATTTGGTTAGTGGCTGTGTAAAAATAAATGTTTCTTCAACAACTTTTTGAAAGTGTGCAACGAAGGTGCATGCCTGATAGAGTGATGTAGCTGATTCCATAAACGTGCAGTATGGACCATAAAAGAGTCCGTGTAAACAGAAGAATGATGTATGGGAATGGCGACAATAGATGACACAAATAATTGAATGTTATTATTGCTATTGTTGGTTAAATTATTTGGTTTTTAAAATCAATCAGTCCTTTATAAGATATAATTTATTATCAATCTTATAATATATGACCAAATAAATAGCTCTTAGTTTGCCTCAATGCTATCAGCGCCACCTACATATCGCCGTCTCGGAAGAGTTGCAAAACCGTTCTATGGAGTCACAAAATGTATTAATGCATATAAACAATACTGCTAGCAAAGATACAAAATGTCCATAAATAATTCGATTTCTTTCATATATTTCTATTTTTACAGCCTACCCATGACGTCACGAATTTTCCACGTGATTCTTTTAATAAAGGAGTCCGCGACTTGTCAAGCCGGGGCGTGTGATCGCAATACTAAGAAGGGAGTTTCCCCCATTACTTTTCTCGGTACCTAACTTTCCCCAATACTGGGGTGACAAAAACTGAATAATCTACTTAGTTGTGTTACGCTTAACCAGTTTCTACCACTAACCAACCTACTACTAACTTCCCTTAGAACTATCATATTTTATTACGGGTGACTTGCACCAAGCGGCCTGTTAACTTCTCTTAACCGTTGTTAGCTAACCACGATAAACAATTTAACAGCCGGTTGAATTGTATGGATCTAATCATCAGAACAGGATTTTGATAAAAATAGGACCAATCTGGAAGCATATACTTTAAAAAAAAAAAAATCCAAATCGGTTCATAAATGACGAAGTTCTGAGGTAACAAACATTAAAAAAATACAACCGAATTGATAACCTCCTTTTTTGAAGTCGGGTTAAAAACAGCATCCATCGCTTCGCTCCTCGCGCCCAGCGCTGGCTCGCGTACACGTTCAAGTTGAACGTGTCTAATAAATATTAGTACACTAACGGCTACCTGCACCAAGCTCGGTTAAGATACATAACTGTGTTTAAATAGCCTAACCGTAGTTAAATACTCTAAACTGCTTGCACCATGCTTTGTTAAGCTAACTGCAGTTAAAATCCCTAGCGGAGCCCTGGTGTTCTCTTAGCGTCACTAACCAGCTGTTAGCGAGCTGTCAAAAGCTATCTGACAATTTTCGATGTTAGATTTGATTGCGTCGCCTGTGCCCCAGTTTTTATGCTTATTTTGACTTTTTTTTTGGCTATCGCGCTCCTAGACACAACCGAGAAAGCGATCGCTCGCCTCAGCCAATCATAGCACAGTTCAAAATGGCGGACGGGTGGTTTTCTACTCATCAGCTGTCAAACTGCCTAACACTTTTGTTCATATCTCGCATTCGCGTTTTTCCTTATCATTGTCAGACATATCGGAAAACAATTTCTGGAAAGCGGAATTTAGATTCCCCGTGCGTCTGGCCTTCACGATGACAAATCACCCGTGGTGGAAGTTTGCGGAATTAACTTGGAATTTCCGTATTTCGCGCATGGACAACTGTATGTCCCGTGTTCGCAAAGCCATCGGTCGAAAAGCCATCATTTTTGTTTATTTACGCGCCGGAAAACAAAACGAAAAACATATTTTACCAGAATGTTCCGTGTATGAATGTGAACTGCATTTACCTATATATTATCATGTAAATTAAATACATTGAATTTATTTCAATCATAAACGACTTTAATTTAATCACCAAATGAAACTCAAACCGTACATGATTCAGCCATATTACAGATTTCAATGAATTAGATTTGGAAGGTTCATTAGGATTAATAAACGCTTATGAAGACTTACAATTAAATAAATTTTAGGTGGTACGAAGTTCACCGGGTCATCTAGTATTTTATATTTTATAAGTGTCATATCTGATGTTACTGCAATATCCACGTAAAACTAAAGGCGCTAGCAAAGATACAAAATTACCATGTTTTTTTTTCTTGGCCTACCCATGACGTCACTTTTTTCCCACCGCATGAACCCGCCGCTCTGAAACATTCTTTTAATAAAGAGTGCGCGGCTTGTCGAGTCAAGGCGTGTGATCGCAATACTAAGAAGGGGATTACCCCCATCGCCGGTCTCTCCTGAGTCCTCCTTCGCGGGCGGCGACGAGTCCGCGTTTAATCCTTTATCAGAAGTTAAAGCCTCTGTTCTCGAAAAGTTTCCCCCGAATCGGCCGAAGTCGCTCAATTTTCGACGAAACTTTACATCAATGAAAGAGTTAACTGCCTTTTTTACGCCGCCCTACTTTTTATTTTCGCTAACGCGCGGCGGGCGGTTTTAACGTTTTTGCGAAGTTGAGCCGCTTGTGTAAGTGGCGGAACTGTGTAATGATGGGGATGTTTCATGATCTTAAGTACCTAACTAAAATAATCCAGCGTGTAGAAAAATTCTCCGGACACTTCACAGAATATAGTCAATGGATAGATTTAGAACTTGAAATAAAATCAAAATTGTGATTGCTATAGATTTTTCAAATTAAGTGAAGATGGTAGATTTATTTTTAAAGTGATTATTACATACAGCACTTATTTATGCTTTATTATAACAATAGTTTATTAATAAGACAATTAATATTCCTCGGGGTCCAGAATATTTCATTTGGGCACGCCTGCTTTTATTATTTTGGAATGTTAATGACTTTCAAATATTTATCGTTCATCTATAGCGTTTACTTCAAGTTATTGTGATGTATCAGACAATTATAATTTAAACCAGTTTTTTTGTGATGGCCTCTATTATGGTCTATCCGGCTTAGCCGACTTATAGAATGAGTTAGAGATTTATTTTTTTCGAGATTTTTTTCGAGAAATCATAATTTTTTTTATTGTTTTTATGAGCTAGTATTTAAATATTTTTGTATGTAAATCAGCAAAACAAAATATTATCTTTGATAGAGAATCTAATAAAGATCACGATAGCTTTTAAAATTTCTAAATAGGGTTCCGTATTTTTCCGTAAGACAAGTACAAGTTAGAAATGCCGAGTTTTTTTCACTTTTTCGACTTTCTCATATTTATTCATAATTTTATAATTGTTTTACAAAATGAGATTTCAATATTTTATACACAAAATTTCAATGCGATTATTGCACAGTTATTTTTTATGATTTGCTATAGTAGTTCTCTAGTTTTAGTACTTTTTGACGAGCGCTGCGATATTGCAAGAAATTCCAATAATTTGCCACGGTCTACCATGAAATTATGCCGCTACTCGATGGGTTAAAACAAACAGAATATAATCATAATAAAATATAAGTCGTATATGATAATAGCAAAGCCAATGGTCTTTTAGGTTATTTTCAAGATTAAAACGGAAAACAATATATTCTATATGTGTGTATAAGAGTGTTGGTTTATGGATATTGGTATGTTTGTGTGATAAAGAGCGTATGTGTATGTGTATGTGTGAGAGAGAGAGAGGGAGAAAGAGATACAAAGAGGGAGAGAGAGCCCAACAAGCACAAAAGCCATATAAGAACTGCGGAATATAACTTTAAGCTGATTAAAAGTCATGTAAAGGCATTCAGATTAACTCTCAGCTTTGTAAATGTGTTTTGAAGCAATTTGGCTTATATTACCTTTTAGTCATATATTTTTGTCGTATTTTTCGTAATTTTATCGAATAAGGGTGGTATAACCATTATATAACTAACAGCTGTATAGTAGTCGAATAAATAACCTTTATAGAACAAACAAAACAAAAGCTTCTACATTACCCTTACTTCACCAAAGGCTGTATATTGGTTACAAGACCCACGGCTATATAGCCTATAGTCATATAAAAGTGCAGTAATTGCTTTACAAAGAGATAAAGCTGTATAGTTGTCACTAGGCTCTTACTTATGTAGCTTATAGCTGTATAAGGGTTATATTAAAATTGCAGATAATATAAAAGCAAATCGGCCATTTTTTAAAAATATTTTTTACCTAAAATTTTTGTATTATATTTTTAAATATATTTTAAGTCACAAAATACACGTAGGTATTAAAGGTAAATCCTCTTTCAAAGTGTGTGGACAATACCCTGCAAATTTTATTTTTTACTCCGAAAAACAAAATAAATTTACAAAAAAACTTTAAACCTTGTGGAAAACGTGGAAATTTGTAAAACGTGGAAATTATGATTAAAAATTGAGGTAAAATATTAATAATTTGAAGGCGCGTTAAAATTTTCGATGAAATGATGTCCGCGAGAGAATTTGGTGTATTAAACTACAATACAATAATTTCAAAGTCAATAAAATACAATATATTAGTAACCATTAGGAATTCTATGTTTGCAACGGCAAACGATCATGCAGCTTCCCTTTATTACCATTCTATATCATTTCAAGGCATTACCCGACTGGAAGTTGTAATATAGTATCAATTGGAGACACGTTTTCAGCTGCTTGCGGGGGGGGGGGGGGGGAGGGGCTGCTATCAGCTGCTTGCGAAGGGTGCCACAGCAATCGCTATAAGTGCCAACAAAGCTAGTCATTATGATAGCTTAGCCACTATTCAGGTAAAAGCCGTATAAAATGCTTTTAATCCGGTGGTATAGACGTTATATAAACGTTTATATGACTGATATATGACCACTTCTTGTGACTAAAACTGTACCGATAGCGTTGCCGTGACCGTTATATAGCCAATTTGTGCTACTTTGGAGAGAGTGTGTATAGCGCATGAAGAAATGCGGGATGCTAACTCAATTCAATCTGATTTGATTTCCAGCTATTTTCCGTACCTACTAATATCGTTAATGTATGCATGCACAACACGTGGCAATAACGAATAAAGATATATAAGTAACTAGATCTCGTGACCAGCCTGAAAATGCGTCAGCCGAATAGAAAGAGACAGAAGCATATATAGTACCCCCTCCATCCTTGTCTAGTCGCGCATGCACGGAGCCACATACATATATCACTATTGCAACGCTTATATATCACCATGGCAACGCTTCGTCGCCATAAGTCATGTGCAACTAGACAAGGATGGAAAATCAAAATAAAAAATCAAAATGTTCTTTATTCATATAGACACAATTAAATATTATTTTTAATTTATGTTCTTATGATGCGTCCAAGCCTTACTCCCAAGCCGTTTTGTCATTTACATAATCAGATATTGTATAGTATGCTTTTTTATACAATTTTGCTTTGATGGTAGCTTTAAACTTATTTACAGATAGTTCTCTAATAGTATGAGGAATTTTGTTATAGAAGCGTATACATTGTCCCAAAAAAGAATTGCTTATTTTGTGGAGACGAGTAGCACGTACAACAAGGTTATGCTTATGTCTAGTATTAAAATTATGAGTGTCGCTTTTTATTTTAAACTTGTCAATATTCTTGTGGACATACAACAGATTTTCGTATATATATTGTGATGCAACAGTAAGAATATTTATCTCTTTGAATTTTTCTCTAAGTGAAACTCGAGGACCAAGTTTATATATAGCTCTTACAGCACGTTTCTGTAGTATAAAGATGTTATTGATGTCTGCACAGCTTCCCCAGAGAAGAATCCCATAGGACATAATGCTATGAAAGTAACTAAAGTATACTATTCTTGCTGTATCTACGTCAGTCAGCCGCCTTATTGTTTTAACTGCGTATGCCGCAGAGCTAAGTTTTCCTGACATTTTCTCAATTTGTGGGCCCCATTGTAATTTGGAGTCAATTGTTATCTCTAGAAACACAGTTGAAGCAACAGGCTCCAGTCTAGTTCCATTTATTTCTACATTGGTTTGTACCTGCTTAACATTAGGCGCAGAAAATTTAATCACTTTGGTTTTTCTTTCATTTAATAGTAGGTTATTTACATTAAACCAATGGACAACTTTTGAGAGTGCATTGTTAACTTCGTCATAATTGTACAATTTTCGACTAATTTTAAACGTCAAAGAAGTATCATCAGCAAACAATACAATTTCGTGATTATTCCTTATGTGAAAGGGTAAAGGATGGAGGGGTCTCATATGCAGCTATCTCTTTTAATTCGGTGAACGCATTCACTCACAGCCCGCATTCGCACTCCCGTTCTCTGGTCTATACCTCTGTCATAACCAATGAGCACCATAATTTGTGTTATAAGTAGGGATCTGAAAAGTAAATGGATCGCTCGACAGTCGGCAAGGCGCTCGTATGCTCAACCCTACTCATTAAATATGGAATGTCCAACCAAGAATAAACTACTTTATATGAAAGCGACATATCTTACGCTACTGCAGTATCCACAAGTTGGATTTCGAAATGTTAGTAGTCACATAACATGACAATGATTTTTAATTTTCTCAGTCTACCCATGACGTCACGTTTTTCCCACCGGATGAACTCGCCGGAACATTCTTTTAATAAAGGAGTGCGCGGCTTGTCAAGTCGGAGCGTGTGATCGCAATACTAAGAAGGGGATTACCCCCATCGCCGTTCTCCCCGGCGTCCTCCTCCGCGGGCGGCGACGAGGCCGCGTTTAATCCTTTATCAGAAGTTAAAGTCTCTGCTCCCGAAAAGTTGCCCCCGAATCGGCCGAAGTCGCTCAATTTTCGACGAAACTTTACATCAATGAAAGAGTTAACTGCCTTTTTTACGCCGCCCTACTTTTTATTTTCGCTAACGCGCGGTGGGGAGTTTTAACGTTTTTGCGTTTTTTATTAAGTTAGAAAGTTGAGCCTTTTGTGTAGCTGGCGGAACTGTGTAATGATGTTGAAGTTTCATGTGCTGGTGATTAAAAAAAATTACAAGACACTTCACATTATATCGTCTGTGGATAGATATAGAAGTGCGAAGAGAGGTCCGACCCGAGTTCTTCAATCTATGAAGACTTCGGGTCGGATATGTAATTATTTGCCTACCTTCATTATGCTGGGCAATATGACAATAATAAAAACGAAGTTCGTAGGAATGCGCACGGCCTCCGTCGGAACGGCAAAAGGGCGGTATCAAATAAAAGCAAAAGGTATTTATTTTATTTATTCTATAATATACAATCCTCTATAATAAATTAAAATGTACAATTAAAATCCTAATGCCAAAAAACTAGTACCTTAGGCGCAAGTCACACACAACGAACGTAAGACTCAGACAGGGCGCAGACGGCAAAAAAAGGTGTCTGCGCCCCGCCCCGTCTGCACTCCGTCTTTTATGTTTTGCGTCCCGTATTTTCCGTACATTTTGTATGAAATTTTTTACAAGGACTTCGCATCCGCTACATGTTCGAGTCTTACGCCCATTGCGTGTGGCTAGCGCCTAAAAGCTGATAACATGGTACAACAAAAACTGTTGCCAGTGATCCTATTTAAATGTCACATAACTAGGCTATAGCCTGTTCTAAGGCGGGCATTTAAATTGTCGTAAATATATATCTAAAAATATATAAAATATAACTAATGGATATACGCTTGATACGCCAGCTAGGCCTCTGTTTAGAGATATCTGCATCATGACGCTGCCGTCCATTTATATAATAGAAGTAGCGCTGTTCGTTCGCAGAAATCTAGCCGATTTCGAAGTGAATGGTGTCCATCACTACTATCCAATAAGATCCCGTAGCATGCTACGTTCGGTAAGTCATGCATAATCCAAGTCGGAGAGGCTAGCCTATATCGCCGGCCCAGCGGTTTACAACAAACTCAGCGAGCACATTAGGCAGGCGCAATCTCTTGACGTGTTTAAGAGACGCCTTAAGAGGTACCTCACAGATAAGGCGTTTTACTCACTGGAGGAATATTACTCGAGTGAAGTCTAAAATGCTTTGGTGGCTAAAGTGTTTATTGATCTCTTTGCATTTTGTCTTGTTTTTCCGCTTTTTACATTATTCTTGTATCTTTCTAGATTTTTGTTTATTGTAATTTTTTATTTACGTTAAAAAAAATGTTTGTTTGATAATATTTATGGATGTTTCCTAATCTGTATCTGACTTGTATACCAGTATACTAATAAAATGAATATGAATATAAGAAAATTTAAAGAATACATACAGTTATATCTATTATTGTTTTTTATAAACTGGTCAGTCAAAGTAAAATAAGTGGCATAGAATATATATAATTTTTTGAAAAATATATATTTTAACAAATGTATGACGTTAATAATTTTAGAAAAGCATATGTTTCTGATATATACCTAATATAAGGCGTTTACTGTATATTGCAGCATCCAAATCGCTCTGTTTAGCCTACACCGTGAAAACAATAGTGTGCATAACAGGAAACAGAGTTTTTATGAAATTTTTCTAAGTTAAACGCTTTACTGCTCCATCTTTCATTTTAGTAATGAACCTCATTGGTATTGAAACAATTTTTGACAGAAAAAATTAAAAATTTCTCACACTATTTTCAAACTCTGGGAACCATTGGTGATTATTTTTATCATATTTCATTGTATGTTACAAATAGGACAAAAATGGGCTGTGTCACCCCAAGACTTTCCCGACAAGGAGACAACCCCTAACCACAACCCCCTTTCCCCCACCAACCCTACCCCCTCAACCCCCCCTTCATAAAGTAAGTTTTCCTTTTTTCATTCGTAAGCTTCTGCATTGTTTTAACTTATCCTGAAAGTACCTAATTGTGGAGTTTAGGAGCTACACAACTAAAGTGCCTTTGCGCAAATTTAGTTTTGGTTTTTTTAATTAGATGTTTTTATGACGCGCAACCTGTAGTTAGAATTTGTGGTCAGTGATGTTGTGTGTGTGCGCATTGTGGAGATAATAAAGTAAGGTCACTTTTGCATAAATCTGTATAATGTCCAAAAGTCTCAGCTCTATAAATAGTTCGTTTGTTGGATATCGATGTGGCTTTCTGGATATGACCCTCAGAAGAGCGTTCTGCGCTTTAACAAGCGGATCTAACGCCGAATGTGTAGAACCCTCCCATCCTAATATTTCATATGTAATCGTGCTGTAGGCTGGCGCGTAGAAGAGGTTTCTTAACGGTAGAACAGCTTAAAAGCAAAAATCAGCTTCCTGATTTTACCCGCTGTAATAAGTATGTGAGGATCCCACTTTAGGTTACTGTCAAAGGTTATGCCTAGCACGGGCGTAGCGAGGGGGGGGGTTTTGGGGGTTCAAACCCCCCCCGAAATGTTCAAAATATGATATTAATATATATTAAATATTAACACTTGTAACAATGTCAATATCCGATGACAGGTAAACACCGTCTTCATCGATATTTTATACCCCTTTGCCGTCAGGTTTATATAAACTGACTTGAGTCCGATGGTTGGGTCGAGTTCGCCGCGCATAAAAAATATGAAAGAGAGAGCAATACCAAACAAGAGCTCGTCGATATTTCGCGCGAGCGTGCTTCATTTTCCCGCGCGCTTGGTCCATCGGTAACCTTCGTATGTGTTCGTGCCGTACTGGGTACCCCGCACCGCACTGCTTGCCGTGCTCAGTCGGCTCGGTTATCGGTAGTCGCCACCGATTACCGAGTGAGTTCGGTCCGTGTAGACTGTTCTGTAGTGCAGTGGAGGAAGGTAAAGAAGAACGGAAAATGGAGGGAAAAAAAAGAAAAGGCGATAAGATTAAGGGTATGGACTACTGGAAAAAGTGGTGTGGTCAAGCAGTTTCTAGTAAAGAAGTGTATTTGGCTGCCGAACCTACAACTAGCGTGGATTCCGGCAATGAGACTGTGATGACGAACGAGCCTTCTACCTCACAGTACAGTATCGAACGTCGAAATTGAGTGGGTGGCGCCGGCACCCTGTTTCCTGCCTACGACCACAAAGCCTAAATTTAGTCTAGAACCGACCAGCTTGCCTGTTACGTCATCTTTTCATCCTGTAGCTAAATTGGACGTTGGTTTTTATTCGAATCAAGACGAATTCGTGGATGAATATTTAAAAGGCCAAATTTTAAAAGTGCCTTGGACCCCATCCAAAGATTATAAGTTTCCCATATCCACAAAACGAAATTTACGCTTTCAACTAACATGGATGGAGAAATTCCCCTGGCTGTCATATTCTGAATATAAAAGTGGAGCATACTGCAGAATTTGCGTCGTAATGGGACGTTCGCTTGAAGAAGGTAAAGGCGGCCATCAGCGGATCGGCCAGCTTGTAACCGACCCTTTCCGCAGGTGGAAAAATGCACTAGAAATATTTGAAACTCATGCAAAATCAGGATATCATAAGCGAAATTCGGAACTGGCAGATAACTTCCTTAAAGTAATTTCTTCGCAGGCTTTTTCAGTCACTGAGCAGTTGTCTTCTGAGAGAAAGAGACAGCAACGGGAAAACCGAATGAAACTAATCCCTATCGTAAAAGGAATAATTTTTTGCGACAAGCAAGGCATCCCTTTAAGAGGTAAAACTGATTCGGGGCGGATCCACATTACACCAGACCCTGAACAACCACTACAGAATGATGGTAATTTTCGGGCATTATTGCGGTACGGGGCTGAGTCTGGAAATAAAAATCTTTCTGAGCATTTGGTCACTTCTCAGAAGAATGCTCTTTACACAAGCCCTCAGATCCAAAACGAAATAATAGACATTTGTGGGGAAATAATTCAACGTAAGATAATCGACGAAGTAAAAAATGCCCAATTTTTTGCTATTCTCGCTGACGAAACGACTGACATCGCGCGTGTGGAGCAAGTCTCGCTGTGCTTGCGATATGTAGATTTAAAAGATGTTAAACATCATAGAGTTAAGGAGATGTTCCTCGAGTACATTCCCACTGTTGACGTCACAGGATCCGGCCTCGCAAATCTTATTATTACGGCTCTGAAAAAGCATGGTCTTGAATGTTCTCATGTGGTTGGTCAAGGTTACGACGGGGCTGCAGCTATGAGTGGGTATTTGCACGGTGCCCAGGCATATGTTCGTCAAGAATGTGCTCTTGCTCTTTATGTACACTGTAGTGCACACTCTCTTAACCTTGCTATTGCTGACTCATGTTCACGAGCAGATGTCCGAAATTGCGTTGGGATCGTGCAGTCTGTTGGTTCCTACTTTAGACATTCTGCTCAACGCACTGCCGTTTTGAAAGATAAAATTCGAGAGCTGTTACCCGTCGATCACCAAAAAAGCCTGCTTGCAATGTGTGAAACACGGTGGGTCCACAAGCATGAAGCCATCATGAGATTCAAGGAAATCCATTCAGCGATTGTGAGTGCTATCGAAGAACTCCAATCTAGCCATAATAAGGAAACATCGCAACAAGCCGTCCAAATGCTTAACACACTTCGATCTTCGAATTTTGTGATGACCTTAGAGATTCTTCAAAAAGTCATGAGCTATACATTGTCACTATCAAAACAACTGCAAGCAACTAACACCGACCTCATCACAGCATTCCGCCACGTGGATGATGTTATTAATGCTTTGCAACTTCTGAGAGATAAAGCTGATGACGAGTATACCCATCTCTATGAAGAAGCAAAGGTTTTGCTTGAAGAAAATGGTGGTATACTGCAGATGCCACGCATCGTCGGAAGGCAGTTGAACCGCTCTAACATTCCTGCATCGGATATATGCACATATTACAAAATAAATGTATTCATTCCATTCCTTGAACATACAGTTCAACAATTGATTGAAAGGTTTACAAAGCACCGTAAAGTAGTATCGGCACTATCTTGTGTGTTACCTTCAAATTTTGCGGCCAATTCTGAAATTGAAGAGGCAATTTGTATGTACTCGTCAGTGCTTCCAGAAAGAAATACATCTGTGGTCAAAGCAGAACTTGATGTGTGGAAAACAGTGATGAAAAGCACTTCCACTACTCCAAAATCTGCTTTGGAATGCCTAGATAAGTGCGATCAAAAACTATATCCAAACATTTACACATTGCTACAAATTTTGGCTACCATCCCTGTTTCTACTGCTACCCCAGAAAGGACTTTCTCAAGCCTACGGAGACTTAAAAACTACTTGCGCAACACAACGAGTGAAAACAGACTGAACGGTTTGGCTCTCATGAATATCCACTATGGGGCCGAAATTAATGCGGATGAAGTAGTGGATATATTTAAACAGAAAAACAGAAGATTAGATCTCTAATGCGTTTGCATTAGAGAATCAAATCAATGTTCTGTTTTTTCCACATAATTTTTTTTTTCACATAATGTTATGTCCATCAATGTATATCACATAATGATATTATGCATATGACGTATCCATAATGAATATTAATTTTCATAAACTTTTTTGTTGCTTTTTTTTTCTTAAACCCCCCCCTAAACTAAAACCTGGCTACGCCCATGTGCCTAGGTATTTCACTTGATATTCGTGTTTAATAATTTGGCAGTTACAGGGCGTGCTTGTTAAAGAAGTGTTCTGAAATGATTTGCATATATGATTCTTGATTCCTGTGTGTGCGAAAACCTTTTTGCCAGCGATCGGAATGGTCACATAATTTATTTTATCGCTATTTAGTGTTAGAAGATTGTTTTTAGCCAAAGATTTATATTTGCGAGACCCTTTCAGCATTTTTTATACACTTGGCCATGCCGGAAGATCAATGCAGTATCATCTGTATACAAGACTGCTTTCCCTCCATCTAATGCCACATTTGTTAGATCATTAATATAGATTATAAATAAATTTGGACCTAGGACTCTCCCTTGAGGTACCTCATATTTGATAATCCTGTCATCGCTAGCAATCCCGTTGAGCTTTGTAACTTACCTTTCTTCACAAAGGTAGTCTGTAAACAATTTTAGGGCAATACCACAGACCCAACATTTTTGAAACTTTTTAATAATATAGCATGCGATACCATGTCAAATGCTTTACATAGGCCTAGAAAAACTACAGGACATTTATTACCATCATCAAGAGACTTTACTATATTCTGGATCAGAAAAGCAATGGCGCTTGGGTGGATTTACCCGACCGGAAACCATACCGTTTGTCGCTGCCCAGGCCTCGCCACAAAAAGACACAGTTTACTGAGACGAGCCTTCCTCGAACCCAATGACTTGCCCAACCTGAAGGTCAGTGATCTATATAGGCTGGCAATCAGTACTGGGCTTCTAGCAGCCCACCGACCCAACCACAGAGTGGTTAGTTACAAAAGATCTTATAGATCCAGGTGATATCAAGGGCTGGATATAAGCCTCCCACTCCTTTTACTATTACTACCTGTCGAAATCTTCACTTCTTTATAAATTAAATAAACCATTAGACGCCGATCGGCCAAAATATTTTTTCCACTTTTTTAACATATTGTTAAGTATCTGCCGTCGTAGGGCGAACTGAGCGAGGGTCATCGTTAGTTGAAGGTGTGTAGTGGTGTGTGTGACACCCACGTCGCATTTGCAGCTACTGAGGAAACGAACTCGCACGTCTTTATAGTTTCAAAATTATTATGAGTTTTTATCTGACTTGCTAACCCCGCATACGCAGGGTTAGGAAGATATAGCGTTACCTAGTTGGCGACTTCAACATAATGTTGGATTAGCCAATGTCGAGATCAGAATTTTTGTATATCGTACGTGTTTACCATACGTTTTTGTATACCTTGTGTGCTTTTGTGTGCATCTAATATTTTTGAGTGTGCCTTTAATGGAAGAGATATAGTGTTTCTTAACTGACGACTTCGTGTTAATAATGCTAGTGTAGTAAATGTCATAAACATTTGTTTTATGGTTCCTTTTCGTCCTTTCCCAATTAAAGCGAAGCAGCTACTATTTATGATCTACTATCATTAGCTTAAAGAAGGTAATGCACAGATGTGGTATTTTTCTATAAATTGCCAACAGGTTGCACCGATCGTTCTTATCTGCGTTGATTAAAACTTACTGGAGCTAAGGGTTCCTGTACAGTTGGAGCATTAGGACATGCTGATTATTTCCTAACCAGTAGCTTGTCTGAAAAAGGTCGAACTCGGCAAACACTCTATTTCCCGGACAGTTTCCCTAGGTGAGGTCCTTCGGGCGCTATTATTATATCAGAATTATTACAAGTTTTCACCCTAATATGGATACCGGGTCATCAAGGTATACCCGGCAACGAAGAGGCCGACAGACTAGCAAAACTGGGCACACTGGAATGCCCGGTGGAGCCAGTTGTAGGGGTCCCATTCGCTACAGGTAAGAAAATCATCAGAGACTGCATGGAGCATGAACATCTGGCATTCTGGAAGCAGAGCCAGAGATTTCGCCAGGCAAAAGCCACTATGGCCAACCACTACAAAAGAAAACCAAAGCCCTACTTGACATGAGCAAGAAGAACCTCAGAACTACTATCGGTCTCTCCACACACGACCCTTAGAGCACATCTATTCAACCTTGGCTTGACCGATAGCAAGGACTGCCGAATATGTGGCGAAGAACCTGGATACAGCATACACATGCGCAGGCCTCGCCGCAAAAAGACACAGTTTACTGGGACGAGCCTTTTGAACCCAGCGATCTGCCCAACTTGAAGGTCAGTGATCTACTTGGACTGGTAAGAAGCACTGGGCTACTAGCTGACCACTGACCTAACCACATAGTGGGTAGTTACAAAAGATCTTATAGATCTAGGTGACATCAAGGGCTGGAAACAAGCCCCCCACCTTGTTTACTACATTACGTTTGTTAAGCCCCAGCAGTTAAAAACTCACTATCCGCGCTTGTTACTGACTCTTATTTTCAAGCAAATCAAGCTCATTCCTAAAAGAACATCACGTTCCAAATCCTTCCATAAGTCCTTAGCTACTTGCGGGGAAAGTTTTGGGGTGAATCAACCGATTTTTTTTGGTAAAGGTATAAAACTTTTAAGTAAGTATCAGCGATTTGACTCAGCAAGAGAGCACACTGCCCCCCGCTTAATAGCCCCCACCTGAAAAGCCGTGATAAAAATATGATTTCAGCGGCCGCCCGGGCTGAGAGGGCGCCATGAAAGTTGTCCAACTGTAAAGCCGTTTCGGGCAACTGGCAATTGCCCCATCCCCACTCCGCTCTCCCCTTCGGCCGCTCCCGTCGCCATTCTTTCGGATTATCCCTACTAATGCCTTCGACGCTTGGACTTAATGATCCAACTTTGCCGGAAATCGTGTATCTCGACAGTGCGCGCCCGCGCTGAAACGTTAATATTCCGCGCGAATGAAACGCCGAAAGTCACGACGGATTACTCGAATCTCCTTCGCTTATTATAGCGGAAACGTTGACATTGGAGTGGCTACACTAGTACAATCAAAGCCGCAGCTATATTTTCCTTATATGTATAATCTTTAGACTCCATAAAAGAGCGATTCGAAATTTATTTACCATATCATCGCTAACATCTTGCAGGCCGTATTTCGTTGAATCTGGTATCATGACAATGTATGCCGCTTATATATACCAGCACCAAAATATCAGCACCACTCCAACAAATTCGGATGTTCATTCGCACAACACGCGAAACAAACAAGACTTGCGTCCTTGCAAAGTGCGACTAAGTAAGGTTAGAAATAGTTTCCTGTATCAGTCCAATATATTTTATAACAAGATTCCATTGTGCGTCAGGGGTCTTGGAGACGTTCAATTTAAGAGCAAGGTCCAGGATATGCTTATTAAGAACCCAATGTATTCTGTTAAGGACTTTGAGAGTAATAATTTTCCTAATCTTCCATAATTATTTATATTACAATCTTTTCTTATATATATATTTTTTCTAATTTTGATTATTTACATTACTAAATACAACCATTGATTATCAAAGATGGAATATAATATAAAAAATTATATCGACTATTTCTATTGCGACATTGTTATTGTTTTAATTTTATATTTTTTATAATTTTAATTTTACTGTTTTATAACCGACTCTTCGTTTTTATAGTTTAACTATCTGCAGTATTTTATATTTTAACTATTTAGCAGCTCCAATAATTTTAAAAAGATCTTACATCTTTATTTTAAATTGAAATATTAATTGTTTGACAATAAAAAAATAATAGTCGATATTTAAAAAAAATATTATACCACATAAGGTATAATGCCAGTTATTTAATTTGACTATACCAAGAGTAGGGTTTCCCACCAACTGGCTTATTTGAAAAAAAATAAAAAAATATCTCGATGATTTTGTCATGGATTTGACGTGAATACGAGATACAACCGCTATTCCGAACCATCTCTTACTGTCTGTGGCAGTGTTGCAGTTCGACCACTAAGACTTATGTGTACAGGATCGGTCATACTCACGAGTCAACAATCATCCAGCGGCCTCCACGTAGAAGTGCGAGCCAGGGTAGGACTCTGGCCTTCGGGACACCTTCCCTAGAAGTCAAGCTTCGGGCGCTCCTGGACGGTTTGCGCACCGTGCGAGGTCAGTCAATCGATTGTGCATTCTGACCGCGCGACGGTCGGGAGAGTCTAGACAGAGTACTGTCTCCTATAGAGCGGGGGTAGTTGTTTACCGTAGGGAAACTGCTCTTGAAACGACCAATCGGCTACCCGATACCGGGTGAAGAGACGGGCAAAGGATGCCGTTGTCCGCGATAGATTCGGTAGACACCGTATCACCGCTACCTAAGGGAGAGGATTTCGCAAGCGATCTCGAACCTGTAACCAGTCGGGAGACCCAGGTAATCTGGTTGAAACTGGAACTAATGGCGCGAGTGTCGGTGCGCTGGTTGATTAACCTGGTTATCTACGCTCACATTACGGGAGACAGAATTATCTAATATCTTTAAACTTCCTGAGGAGACGGGTTCGCTCGTTGTAATATAGTTAGCCACTCTAGTTGTCTGTGGGAGCTTTCGGAGCTAATGGGCACAGTGCAGTTGAGCAATAATGACCCATGTGCGTAAGGGTCGGCCGAACTCATAGGTCAACACCTATCCGGCAGCCTCTAAGCAGAAGTGCGAGCCCGGATAGGACTTTGTGCCCGCGGGTTAGTTCCCCTGGGAAACAAATCGGGCGCTCCTGGACGGTTTGCGCACTGTGCGGCGTAAGCCAATTGACTGTGCATTCCGACTGATAGCCGGGGAAGTCTGGAAACGGTTATGTTTGCTATAGAACTGGGGTAGTTGTTAACCTTACGGTCACTGCTCTGGAAAAGACCAATCGGCTACCCGATAGCAGGTGAAGAACAGAGCAAATGATGCCGTGGTACGCGATAGATTCTGTAGACAACTAATCACCGCTACGAATGGGAGAGGATCGCGCAAAAGACCTTCGTAACCAGTCTGAAGGCCAGATAAATCTGGCCTAAACGCAAGAGGGCGAGATGGCCCCACTGGGTTACCTTCCTAGTGCCTCGCTGTAAAGCGTTGGTCTCTGGCGGGTTCGTGGTTTTTGGTGGACGGTAGATTTGTATCGTTCCTAATGTCTTCTACACTCACCTCACGAGAGACGATAATTTAGGTTAAAACTTCCCGGGGAGACGGGTTCGCCCGTTGCAGTCGACAACCAAAATAAATGTGGGGAGGATTTTCTCTAGACCCGATGGAAATTTCCCTGGCAGAGACATCGCACACAGTGCGCACGCGTTTAAAAAGCAACTGAGGATGCGCAAAATCATATGAACACTCGATAGTACAGTGAAATATAATGGTAAAATAATGAGCTGGATCTATATGGATTACTGTATATATTTTATTTTTGTCTCAATGTTTGACAGAAAAACTTAAAAATAAAAATAATAGTTTAAAAAAAACACTAAAAATACGCTTTTATAAATGCACGTAAAAACCAAAAAAATCAGTCCTCGGCACGTTTCTCACCTTGGCTTGGGTGGGATCTTTAACAACCTACTACCCTATTTACACGTCGATATACATCGTATATAGATATATCAATATTATTCTATGTACACTCTCCATGTACAGGTCTATATACATTTTATACAGGCACCTATGTCAATATTTACACTATTTACACTCAATATTTACAAGTCAAGATATAATAGGTTTGTTATCACCTTGAAACCTGATCGTGTTCAAAGTCTATTACGTGCCTTTCTACTACGTGACCTTTCTCACAAGTGCAAACGATATGATATTCCATCATGGAATGCTAGTTCCTGTCTGCCGGCTTCATCATCAGACCTTGAAACTTAATCGTGGTCAAAGTGCATTACAAGACCTTTCTAACAAGTCCAAACAAAGCTATGATTCGACATTCCATCATGGAATGCCAGTGCCTATCTTCCGGCTTCGTCATCAGACCTTGAAACCTAATCGTAGTCAAAGTTCATTTCAAGACTTTTCTAACAATTCCAAACACAGCTATGATTCGATGTTCCATCATGAAGTTCCAGTTCATATTTTTCGACTCCATCATCAGATCAGTTCGACAGTACCATATTATTGTATTGTCATAAGAACTACATACAGCTGCCAATTTTCATGACGCTACGATCCTTGGAAGATGGTTAAATTAGTTACCTTAGATTCCATTACATAGTTACATACAGGTCGACCTAATAAAAGCGTGTTAAAAACGAACCTAAAAATTGGTCCTACCGTCTTCGGTCTCCCCTATAAAATTGGGGTCACCAATTTTCCAATCATATAATTATTGTATGTTAGGTTGGGATTAGAATGTTGAATGTATTAATTGAGTCTCAACTTATGAAATATAATATCGCTACGCCTAAGGTGCGATATTGCGAGGTGCTGCGCCTAATATTGCGAGGTGCTGCTGTACCATTAGGCAACAGAGCAGTTAGCGGTTAATGAGTCTTTGATGTCTAGAGTGTGATCGTCGAGCTTCATTAAGTTGGAGTCGTGTTCTCTCCTGGATTCAACAATTATGTTCTCATCATATGTGCTCGTTGTGTGCTCTTGTGTAATGGTCATATCTCCTTTTATTCGCCACCATAAAGAAAACGTAATGTTACCAAGTTGGCGACTCTAACTTAATATTAGAGTCGTTAATTAATGTCGACATCAGACATTTTATTGTAACAGATGATGTGTGCCCGTTTTATGATTTTGTGGTGCACCTAATATTTTCTATATGCTCCTAATTACAAATATTTAGCGTTTCTTAATTGGCTACTCTACTATATTAATGCTAGAGTCGTAAATGTCGTAATCGTTTAAATCAGTGATTCCCAAAGTGGTCTATATGGACCCCCAGGGGTCGATTTCGAATTGCAAGGGGTCCATGCAAGCGAGAAAAAAAAACGGGCTGCACGAGATGTCAATAGGGGTCCACGTTAGCGGACCCCTATTGACATCAGCGAGATAGTGCTACATGTGCAGTTATGTGCGGCTTTCTTAAATGATTCATACTTCAAGGTCGTGGATGCCGAGAAATGAACCACTAAAAATTGTACATGTTTTACATCTGTCCACCAAAAATCCATGTAAGTAATCAATAGTTTGATTACTTACATGGATTTTTATAGTGAGTTTGATTTGATAATACTTAGCGAATGCTGGCTGAAGGACAATGAACCCCATCATACAATAAATGGCTATGATGTCATTTATACTTGTAATAACAGAAAGCAAAATGACGGTGTTTCAATATTTATTAAGCAGTCGTTATCCTACACTTCTATTGAACCTAGGTTAATAGATGCCAACTGTCTTCAAGTTATTATAAACAACAGCATAGCAATCTTAGGAATATATAGGTCGCCTTCAAGCCGAAATATCAAGCCATTCCTTACTTCCCTCATCGAACTACTGGATAAATACAAGAATCAGGACTATAGGTACATAATGGGAGGTGATCTAAATATTAATATTCTTGATAATACCGACAGTCAGGTGAATGAGTATATATGCCATCTAGCTGAATACAATTTGGAATCGGCCATCAATAAGGTCACCAGATGTAACTCTTGTTTAGACCATATTTTTACATTAATTCATAAAAATGTCATAGGGATCGTCTGCGATAGTCAATTAACAGATCACTACCCAACAATCTTATCTGCCAGTTTAAGTAGTCATTTACATAAAACAATTCCACTTAAAACCATAACCTCCTTAGATAACAAGAGTCTGTCGACTGATATTGATCAGATTGAATGGAAGGACATGTACGCAATGAATGATGTGAATGTGGCTACTGACTTTTTTGTTCAAACTCTTGAGGCATTAATTAAGAAAAACACTAAAACGATAAGCATCTCCCATAATAAAAAGAAATTAAAACCATGGATTACCAATGGCTTACTTATAAGCATTAGAAAGAGGGACAAACTACATCGAAAGTTTAAATTGATCCTGGAAATAGTCTCTTGCAACATGAGTATATCCGGTACAGAAATGTATTGAAAATAATCATTAATAGAACAAAAAATACGTACTATCGAGTTAAACTAAAGGAAGTATCATCTGACGCGAGGAAGACCTTGCAGATTGTTAAGGACATTGCTTACGGTAAAAATATTAACTCCACGGATATAAGACAATTAAAGGTCCATGGACTCACAATAACCGCCAACGATCTCAACAGACGGACTTTAGCTGATTATTTTAATGATTATTTTTCGGGAATAGGTGAAACTTTGGCAAATCGAATACTAACTGACAATAAAGTCAGTGAATCGGAACTGTCAGATTTTTTGATAAACACAAATTCAACTTTAACACGACAGTTATCCCTATAAATCGCTACTGTAGATGAAATTACTAAAATAATAATGAACATGAAATCCACTAAATCTAGAGGTACCGACTGTATTACCTCCCAGATTATAAAGGCCAACAAGAGAGTTTTAGTTATACCAATCTGTCACTTAGTTAACCTAAGCCTCTCAACTGGATGTTTTGCTGCACATTTGAAACAAGCTGTTATCTGTCCAATATTCAAAGGTGGTGCCAGGGACGATTGTGGTTGCTATCGTCCTATTAGTCTTCTAAATTGCCTATCTAAAATCTTTGAAAACGTAGTCAAGCAACGTCTTTTAGCATTCCTTGAGGACAACGACGTCCTTACGCCTATGCAGTTTGGATTCCGATCAGCGAGAGGCACCCAAGACGCGATTGCAGCCGTCACTGGAGAAATAGTTAAGGCATTAGACGATGGAGAAAAATGTGTAACAGTATTCTTAGATCTGGCTAAAGCATTTGATACTGTCTCCCATCGTCTTTTGCTTACAAAACTTCAATTAATAGGCATTCACGGTACGTCTTTGCGATGGTTTGAGGATTACCTCTGTGGTAGATCTCAAGTCACTCAACTAAGGAATACGTCTAGTTCGAGATCAGGAATCAAATTTGGAGTACCTCAAGGTAGCGTACTAGGTCCAATTCTATTCCTTATTTATATAAATGGACTATCATCGATTCCTCTGTGTAAGGGGAAAGCCATCTTGTTTGCAGATGACACTGCCCTAGTTTTCAGAGACAGATCCTGGCAGGGAGTGTTTGAAAACTGTCAAATGGGTCTCAAACGGGTAAAAGAATGGCTTGACTGTAACCTTTTATCTCTAAATGTAGAAAAAACTAAATATATGACGTTTTCCAAAACATGCAAGGGAATGCAACAAACAGCTGGACTATCCCTCATAGTACACTCATGTAAGGACAGTCCATCAACTATCTGTGCTTGTTCTAATCTAGACAAGGTGAGCACGATTAAATACCTAGGCTTGACTTTGGACGATAGATTGACCTGGTCTTACCATATCTACAACACAGCGGCTAAAATTCGCAAACTCATTCATCCATTTAAACTTCTACGTAACGTAATGTCGAAACCATTACTAAAAGTTGTCTATTACGCACTTGCTCACAGCATTATATCATATGGGATTCTTGGTTGGGGCGGTGCAGCATTATCACACCTCGATCCACTTGTTAAAGCTCAGAAGGCGCTGTTAAGAGTTGTCAACAAAAAACCGTTGAGATACCCGTCTGAGCAACTTTGTCGTGAGTTCTTTGTTCTTGACGTACGACAAACATTTGCTAAAACGATAATACTCTATTATCATAAACATATAGAATTGCACCAGCACACAACCCATAAAATTATTACACGAGCGATAACTAATAGTAACCACATAGTGCCTAAACTGAATAGTTCCCATGCACAAAGACATTTTCTTTACTTGGCACCGTCGTTGTTCAATAAAACTAAGGATATACCCGGCATTTATACTCAAGGTATTAATATAAAAATAAATATAAACAAAAAAAGACTAACCCACTGGTTGATCACCCAGGGAAGCAAAGAAACCGAAAAATTAATTTGCTTTATTCCTATCTAACTTAACATTCCTAACACAATATTATTAACCTACCATAGATTTATGATTATTATTATTTATGATTATTATATATTATTATTATTATTATCACATACCTTTTTAGATAATTTGAAATTTTATTTTTTACTAAAATCTTACTTTACTTGATTTTAGTTTTCACGGCATTCTTCAACGAAATTTTTATTTACCATTAGGCAGTACTTAATTATACGATTCTGAGCCTACCTTAGTGCGGACGTCTCGTGCGATCCAGTTAGGTTAGGTTTAATTCATTTGTAACTAATACTATGATTTTTTGTAAATAAAGAATTTGAATTTGAATTTGAAATAATCTGCCAGCTGTCAAAAACACATTTAAAGTTAGTAAGTTTTGGAAAATTCAACATTACGCAGGTAAGGGGTCTATGGAAAAATGGAAGTGATCTACGGGACCAAAAAGTTTGGGTATTTCTGGTTTAAATTATCATTCCTATTATTCCTTTCCCAATTAGAAAGGAGCATCTACTTTTCATGTGCTTCAACCATTACAATCAAAAGGAAAATGGAGCTTGATCCATTTAAAAAAAATGCACATTAACTATACCTACCCGCCTTGTGAGTTGGTGGGCCGGAAAAAGCAAAATATTGGCAACTCCACCATTGGGTTGGAGCTGCCAACTAGATAACGCTATATCTTCTTAAGGGTGGTGCACACAACGAGATATGACCAGTATACTAGAGCACACAATGAGCCCATATTATGAGAACGTAACTGGGTAATAAAGGTAAGATGGCGACGACATCTCAATGGAGCTACAATAGATCATTTAGTCGAGGCAGTCGATGCGGAAGCATGAGGAGTTAGAAGTCGCGTAGTTCTTAGGGATTAGTGATGTGGTGTGTATGGGATGTGATTTATATTTACAGTACATCGATCCCGCGCAATAGTATTAAGAGACCGATGATTTATTTTATCATATCTATATGAAGATTATTTTTCTATTATTATTATCTATATTATTCTATATTAGATTTATTTTATCATATCTTCTTATATATAAAAATGAATCGCCGTGCGTTAGTCTCGCAAGATTTTGGAAATGACTGGACCGATTTGAATAATTTTTTTTTGTTTTGTTTGCCTTGATTCAGGGGTGGTTTACAAAAAAAATATTTAGGAAAAATTAAAAGAAACAACTGAAAATCGAAAAAATCGAAATTGGTCATTTTGGGAAATGGGCCACTTTCAATTGATGGCGTTCGAAGCGATCCTATTGTTTTACAGCTGGCGCCATCCATAACTGTTATTCATTCCGTGCGATTGTGTAAATTTTCAAAAAGTCGAAAAGTCAAACAAATCAAAAAATTCAAGAGTCGAAACAGTCAAAAAAGTCAAATAGGTCGAAAAAGTAAAAAAAGTCGATAAAGTCGAAAAAGTCAAAAAAGTCCGAAAATTCGAAAAATGCAAAAAAGTCGAAAAAGTCGGAAAAGTCGAAAAAGTTGAAAAAGCCGAAAAAGTCGGAAAAGTCAAAAAAGCATTTATATTTCATCGTGTAAATTAAATATATTGAATTTATCTTAATTACAAACGACCTTTATTTAATCACCAAACGAAACTCAAACCGTATTTGATTCGGCCATATAATAAATTGGATTTGGAAGGTTGATTTGGATCAATAAACGCTTATGAAGAGTTACTATCAAATCAATTTTAGGTGGTACAAAGTTCACCGGGTCATCTAGTATCTATATAAATGAATGTTTTTCTGTTTGTCCGCTATGGACTACTAAACCATTCGACAGATTTTGATGAAATTTTGAGGGAAACTATAGATTAGTTTGGAGATGGTTCCTGTGAAGTTTGGTGTCGATCAGAACATAGGAAAATTTTTAGTGTCCTCATTAAAACTAAAATTCTTCTTTTTTAAGCGGTGAATTTGAATTTCGAATGCGACCGATTTGATGTAGCATCGCGCGCAGGGTACAGCTAGTTATGCTATAAAATATGGATGTTACACAAGCAGTAATCTTGCGTAAAAAACTGTATTCTCCACTTCGTTCGGAGCAGATCCGGATCTACGAGTTATCCAAACCGGTTTAAAAACTTAATATTGGCGCCACTCCACTAAAATATTTCGTCGCTTAAGATTTAACATAGCGTAACTCATTTTTGTAACTTTTCAGGAGAGAGAAAAAACAGTTGTTTACCTTTAATATCAAAACAAGGGTTTTAATGCAGATATATTTAAATGCAGATATATTTAAATTAAATTAGAAAAACCTTTAAAATGATATAAAATAACATTATATTATTATTTATATACTTAGTTATCTTATATTATTTATTTTTAGTGAGATACGTTACAAATTTCAATTTAATTTTTTTTGAGTTACGTAGTGGTTTTCAAATACCAAAACATAATGATTATAATATTTATTTATGTATCAGGGCTTAAAATAAACGTAAAAAGTGGATAAAATTACATTAATAATCTTGGAATATATCTGCGATAACTTTAATCTGGAAATAATATAGGTATTCCAGATTGGTCCATGAGGAATTGAGTAATTGATGAATTTATGATGGGATCCATGAGGAATTGAGTAATTGAGGAATTTACTGAAATATTATCATATGAAGTTCATCATTATCATTCTCAAATATCATCATATTTCCGATGGCGATGCGTTTTTTTTTATGGTAAGCATGACCTGATTCTACATCCAGGGTTGGCTCCCGACGAGGGGACTCCTTAACGATCAACAGCACAGACACGAAATTGTGTAAATTCATTTAATTACGATACCCCGTTCTAAGTTTCACCAAGACAGGACTGCGGACCCCGGCTTGTTTTTAAAAATGTGTTTATACTATTAACTTATTTAGTACTAACTTAAATATACGCCGGCTCTCGACGAAAGGACTCCTTAACGGTCCGAAATTGTGTATATGCATAGAATTACGATACCCCGTTCTAAGTTTCACCAAACAGGACTGCGGGCCCAGAGGCTGGCTTCCAACGAGGGAACTCCTTAACGGTCAACACCATAGAAATTTTGTATACGCTTGTCTATTTTGTATATTAAATTATAATAGCCCGTTCAAAGTTTCAGCATGACATGGCTACTGCACTTAAAAAAATGTATTTTTTCTATAAAAAAATGTGTTTCTTTTATTACGGTTTTCTATGAAATATTTATGATACATATATATTTTCGGAATATACTCAATCAGATCTTTCAAGTTACACTAAACACGATATTCTATGGCAATTAGGCAAAACTACATAAGTCAGAATTACCATTTTCTCAGGGGAGCATTTAGAAATTTATGACTAAAATTGGCACATGGAATAAAAGATGTGTGCTCTCCTAAACTACATGTGTAATTTTAAAATAATATGTATAAATAAAAAGATAATTAACTTATGCTACTGTATGACCACCTATCAATAGTTAAGAAAAAGTACATAAGTTACACATATGTAGTTTTGCTCATCTGAAAAATATATAACTAGTGAGAAATTAGGTGCTATAACTTCTTTTATATTGTGCTTCGAGTTATGTAGTTTTTCCCAATGAAAGAGTAAAACAACGCTGTTAAATGGTCATTATAACTCATTTTGGTCAAAAAACGACTTATGTAGTTTTGCCTAATTGCCACAGTTATAATTGCATGTTAATTTATTGACATTTGTAGATTTGGACATTTATAAAACTATTTACTTTATTTGGACATTTATTACACCCTATGACACTCGGGATGGCATGGCGATTCTAGCAGTACCGCATACTTCTAAATTGGTTGGAGCGTGGAATAAAGAAACGAAAAACATGTATAGATAAACCCTTAACACATTACCCTTTTTTTTGTTAGGCAGTCGTATAAAAATATATGGACGATATTCTATTCAAGAACATTGACGTCACTCGCTATAATTGACCTCGCGATTTGACGATTCGCATCGCTCTTACGTTTAATGAGATCCATCGTATTCGTTAATTTGAAATGAAATGAAAATGTCGGTAATTCCAAACGTGGGTCTATAATGGGGCTATTACGCGGTCCCAATTGCTCTCGACGACCATTACGGAGGGCCTGCCCACTATTACCGACGTCGAGACGGATTTTTGCATGGTCGCAGAGGGATTTAATATCGTCCGCGGGCGACCGGAGCATTCCGCTGCGGACGGCCTTCAGATGTCGCGCTTTCAGCCTGAAACTTCAGCCGGTTGGAGCGACGCAATCGAAAAACCGCCCTTTGTAATAATATAAACCGTATGAATAATAAATGGGTCGAGCCCGGAAATGGGGGAGCATTCAGAAAGCACGAGCGGAGAGTTTTTTGTAAAAAGGGCGAAAACAAATGTGAAATTAAATGAAAATACTCTTGATTGAAAATAAAGAGGGCATATAACTTGAGGTTCTGGGTACTGGAACCTTTCATTCCAAATAATGTTTCGGCGTCACAATTCGCTTTTGTTAAATATGTTTGATTACGGTAATTCTTCAATAGCAAAATTAACTACAAAGTAGTTTTCAATGTTTTTAAATAATCTTCTTCGACTGCAAACCTAGATATTTTTTCGACGTCGCGGATAAGTATACCAATTTATGTTCTCTTTGGTTTTGCTATCCGCTTTATTGATACTGTTGAAACTACGCCATAGTGGTATAATTCATTTGCTCAGTGAGTCTGTTTTTAAAACTTTTTATGCTTGGCGCGATTCTCACAAAGCATTCCAAAGACGGGCTCCATGCACGGTGAAAGAGAATGAGAAGAAGTCAGTGCTGTGACTAAGGATAGAGAGCAGCAGGTTGTCTTTTGATCTCAGAGGGCGTCCGTGAGTCGATAGTGCAGTAAATCTGCCGGTAAGATAATTGGGAGCGACGCCATCCATGATCTTGAAAAGCATACAAAGAACTCGCATGTCTCTTTTTTCCCGGGTCGACAGCCAGTGAAGCTTCTCTCTCTACTCCGTGATGTGGTCAAATTTTCTGAGGCTATGGATATAACGAATGCAAAACACTTTGGAGATACTTAATTTTGGTGGATAACTCCTCTGTGAGGTCGAGAAATGCGACATCTCTATAATTCAGAAGGGGGAGGAGATCAGACTGGTGCGTTCACAATAATTTCCCTCTGCCGGGAAAGTAAAATGAATGGGAAATAGATGAAGGAATGTGGAAATCCGTGGAAGCTGGCTCCCGACAAATTCTAAATTCAAAGTTATTCGTCTATAATATCGAAACTTCGCTCTCATCAAGTCACATTCTCAGCAGTAAATACGTTTATTTCCCGCAAGTAGTTTAAAGTACCAGACATTTCGGCAATGCTACCGGCAACCGCCGTTGTCTAGAGTACCTGATGTTTTATTACTTGTCATTCGCTGTTGTTCTGCATACTAGAGGAGGGGGCGTTATTTATGAAACTCTAACGTGAAAGCTACGGTAGCGAACGGTTTCGTGCAGCTTGGGCCATGAGTTCCATTGTTTTCTCGGATCGGTATAAATCACGATTCAACTCCTATTCAGAATCCTATCCATGTCGGATAGGCTAGCTTATGTCGCCGGTCCAGCGGTATACGACAAACTTAGCGATCGCATTCGTCAGGCGCAATCACTTGATGTGTTTCATAATTCATAATTCATAATTGTATTCGTTCAAAAATTTAATTTACTATGAATTAATTGCAGAATCTGCCTAACTAGGCCATAGCCCATATCAAGGAAGACTCTATATATGTAAATGATTTATTCATATATATACAGGTTGTGTCAAAATATAAATCAGATAAGTGTATTCAAATTAAAATTATAATTATAATTAAAAATATCGATATGGTATGATCATGGAAATAAAAAAATATATAAAATGTCGTAATATTAAGTTTATAGAACAAATAAATAAATAATATAAAATGTATTACAAAGTATGACCATAATGATACTGCAGACCTTTACTTTAAAATTTATTTATTTATTAGTTTCAAATAGTATTCAAGGGCATTACAGATTTATCCAATTCGCCCTTGTATATTAAAGCTAGAGTGTAAGTATAAAAATAAATGACTACAAAACTAAATTAATGCTAACATTGAACAAGAAAGAAACATAAAAATATGAAACAAAATAAAAGACAGATTTTGACAAACATGAGATAGCAGGGAGTTGCCTTTTTAGCTGCCAAAGCGATATAAAAAGATATCTATTTCTGTGGGTAAGGAATTAAGAAGAGCTATAACCCTTTCCACTGGCCTGTCCACAAAAATATTTGTACGGTGGTACAGCACATTAAACAATAGATGCGATCTCCACGCTGTGTAATTTACCGGTACGTACAATTCAAACTTACATAGTATCTCTGGCAAATAAATAATTCCTTGAATTAATTTATATGCAAATATAATTAGTGAAATGTATCGACGCGTTTCAAGACTGTTGTATCTTACCATTCCTAGCACAAAATCGGACGGAAATAAGTATGGATAAATATTGTATTTTCTGTAATAAATATATCTTCAAAATTTTCTTTGAATACGCTCTACGATCTGAATGTTTTTTTTTTTTTTTTTTTTTTTTTTTTAGGTAAAAAACAGTCATAAACAAATGTTTTTACAAATACACTTAAACAAATAGACCTACATTACCATTAATTTTAACAAAACTTGTAAATGTAGCCACAACAATATAAATGTCTAGTCGGATCGAACTGTTTTCATTTAGTACGAGTACCCTACCTAAATTATTAACTGTAAACTAAAACTAATGCAACAACAAATCACTCAATTGTTTCCTAAAAGTAATTAATGACACTGAGAATATATCTATGTCGTTCAAAACTTCATTATAACACATGCAAGAGCGTCTGAAGAAGGTATTTTTTGCGTAGTTTGAATGAAAAGGGGGAATATAGAAAGTATCTTTTGAACGTGAGGAGGAAGACCGCGGGATTTTAAAAAGAATTTTTTCCTAAAGGGGTGCAGAGTTGATGTGGTTATGAATAATTTTATATAAGAAAATGCTGTCTAAGAATTTTCGTCTTGAATACAGAAAATGCATTTTGTGTGTTGTTACTCTCTCTGCGTAATCGGTGCAACCTGTCCGAAAGTCTAATGATTTTAAACATTTCTTTTGTACCCTCTCAATCCTATCTACGTGAACAGCATACTGGGGACTCCAAACTACACTTCCGAATTCTAGGACACTACGAACAAATGCATTGTAGAGTATTTTAATGGTGTTGCCTCTGGCAAAAGGTTTACTTATGCGCAGAATCAGTCCGAGTTGTTTAAAAGCCTTAGCTACGATCTTATCAATGTGAAGGTTAAAGTGCAGTTTGGAATCCAGGGTAATGCCTAGATCACGAATGTTGGTAACTCGGGTTAAGTTATTACTGGATATTTTGTAATCATAAATAATTGGATGATGCTTTCGGGTGAATGTTATGACGTTACATTTATCCGTATTTAAAATTAGTTGATTATCCTTACAATAGTTCTCAAAGCTTAATAAATCCTGTTGCAAATCTTCACATCACCAAGACCTTTAACAATTTTGAATATTTTTGTATCGTCTGCATAAAGCAAGTGATGCGACTTATTGAAACACGGTCCAATATCGTTTAAATATAAAGTAAATAGAAAAGGGCCAAGGTGGGATCCCTGAGGAATTCCTGACGGAACATTAAGAAACGAAGAGCGGTAACCTTTAAGGGCGACGGCTTGACTACGATTGTTTATATAGGACTGGATCCATCTTAGCAGGTCGCCGTGTATACCGAATTTCGAAAGTTTTTGTATAAGGATAGAATGACTAATTTTGTCAAAAGCCTTAGAGAAATCAGTATACACGGCATCAACCTGGAATCCGGAATCAAGGGCATTCAACAAAAAGTCAGTGTATTCGATAAGATTTGTGTTAACACTTCTACCACGAAAAAACCCATGCTGTTCCGTTGATACAACGTGCTGCATTTGAGTGGTTAACGACGTAGTAATTATTTTTTCGAAAATCTTACCAAATAGACTCAGCTTAGAGATAGGCCTGTACTGCATAATATCATGTTTGTCACCACCTTTTAGAATTGGAGTTACCAGAGATTTCTTCCAGATGGCAGGAAAACAGCCCTCCAGCATAGATTTCCTATAAATTATGGTGATTGGTATTGAAAACTCTTTACTAAGCTTCCTGATTAAGATGGGATGGATGTTGTCGAAACCCGCACCCTTGTTTATATCTATTTGCTGAAATAGTTTATCTACAAGGTTTTCTGTTATTTCTACCGTCGAGATGTTAACTGAAGATAAGGCTGTATCAGTACAGGAAGTGTCACTCACTTGGGAAGTGTCGGGGATAAAAACTGAGTTAAAATAATCATTAAACATATTGGTAATTGTTTCGCCGTCACTTGAAGATACATCGTTCAGGCTCATATGAGAGGGAATATTATTGGCACCAAATTTAGATTTAATAAATGTCCAAAAAAATCGAGGGGCGATGTTAATTTTTTCTTCTGAGAAATCAATATAGTTTTTGTAACATTCCCGCTCAAGTTTCTTTTCCCGTGAGCGTAATAATGAAAAAGTTTGGTAGTGGCAAAGATTGTCATATTTTTTCCATTTGGAATGCATTTTCATTTTCTGACGAATTAATTTTATTAAACCACGGGAATACCAAGGTGGATAATTTGTTTGTGATTTTACTAGTTTCTTCGGAATATATTTGTCTATAAGATCCTGTAAGAAGTTGTAAAAATAGGTAACCGATTTTTCAGTATCCAATTTCGATAAAACTTTATCCCAGTCAACATTCATTAACGCGTTACTTATGCTAACAAAGTCAGCCGCATGATAGATAACTTTTAAACGTTCTTTAATACACATCATATAAGTGTTGCAGGGGAGGTAAAAGGTAATATCTAATGACTTATGATGGTGATCCTCCGGCGTGAGTGGGGAATCAGAGTTCCTCACTTTGCAGCTAGTAGAACACAAAACTAAGTCGAGTATCCTCCCATTTTTATTTTGACATCCGTTATATTGCGATAGGCTAGAAATATTCATAAAATCAATCAAGTCAGACACTTTGATATCGTCGTTCGCGTTCACGCTAAGAGAATCGGAATATTCCAAAGAATACCAATCTGCTTTAGTGATATTTAGATCACCGAGGATTAAAAAGTTGTCATGTATTTGTATTTGTTTTCACTTGTACACCAGATGACCGAGTTATATTTAAGTATGCTACGGACTAAACAATTATATAGTAGAAACATTACATAAATATTATTACTGTTTGCATATGCGAATTACAAAACCGATCATTTTGCTAGCACGATTGCAAATATTTGTAATGTGTGCGCGGAAGTTCAACTACGTATCAAATGCAATTCCCAGGTCCTTCACCTCGGTTGACCTTTTTAAAATTGACCCGTTTATTGTGTATGGGAAAAAGAAAGGTGTTTTCTTCTTAGTGATGGTTAAAACAGAGCACTTCTTCCTAAGGTGACATCACTTATCAGAGGTCGGCGGTTATTATGGCCACTTGGGCCCGTGATATTGCGGCGCGGAAAAACTCAGTGGTGCTTGAGTTGAACCATACATGCTTTGAGCATTCCACGTAGCAATCCTAATGGCTAACCCCGGGGATTCTCCGCACCCTTTGACCATCTAAGGTCTGGCAGGGATTGAGAGCCATGGTTTTACTGTAATCAGCCATATTGATTTTCCTGGGAAGGGGTTAAGCGGTGGTTTTTCCATTGCCTTCCGTATAGATTCTTTTAGATTGTTATAAATTTTGGGCCCTATATAACCAATGTGTCTTTGAGCGAAGTATTATCGGGTTTTCCGTACAATGTGTTTACAGGTTGTGGCGCGCCTCGTTGCAATTTTTGCTAAGTTTTAAAGTGAATATCTTCACTTTTTAGGTAGTTAAGAAAGACTGTTTTTGAATATACCTGCCTGATGTCTAAAATCTATAGATCTGCGAACAAGTCGTTTGAGGAGTACCTTCGGGCTTCTTGGCAATAACCCTAAGAAGCGCCTTCTTCGCTGTCATAAACGGATTTAGAACAGTACGTGTAGACCCTCCCCAACCGGCTGCTGTTTAAAAGGAGGGAGTTAATGGGCCCTTGCTGATTTGGCCACGAAGACCCATTCTGTTCAGGGTTGGTCACACTCACGGGTCAACACCTATCCGACGGCCTCCACGCATGAAATGCGAGCCTGGGTAGGACTCTGGCCTTATGGTCAGTTTCCCCTAGGAATCAACCTTCTGGCTCTCCTGGACGGTCTGCGCACCGTGCGGTGTTAGCCAATCGACTGTGCACTCTGACTAACAACTTGAGTTGTCGACTACAACGGGCGAGCCCGTCACCACAGGAAGTTTTAACGATTAGTCGTTCTATCGACTTGCAGTGAGCGTAGAAGACTTTGGACAAAACAATCCAGCGTCTAGCTGCGCCACAACCCGTAAGAGACCAACGCCTTACCGCGAGATAGCCAGGAATGCTACCTGGCGGTCGACACCCGCTCCCTTACTACCAATTGTGACCAGATTTCTCCGGTCTCTCGATTGGTTCCGAGTTTGAGGTCGCTTGCGCGATCCTCTCCCTTACAAAGCGGTGAAACGGTGAATACCGAATCTATCGCGGACCATGGCGTCCTTTGCCCGCCTCTTACCCGGGATCGGATGGCCAATGGTCATTTCAAGAGCAGTCGCCGTAAGGAATTGTCAATTTTACTTATTTCCTAAGATTTGTAATAACCAATTAATTAATAGCATTATTGATAGATAGATAGATAGATAGATAGATAGATTTTTATTCGAAGTAGACTTACAGTACTTTCCGAACGTCTTATGTTTCTAGACATTTATGCCTTGCTTGTAGGCTTTACCATTGATTACTACACTATATAATCAATGGCTTTATATAATAGTAATAATAATAATAATAACACTTTACAAATGGTTTTCATAGCTATGTTACACAAAAACGACTTGACCAGACCAATGTATCGTTAAAAAAATCTTCAATTTTATAACAGCCTTTAGAGTACAAAGTATCTTTAATATTTTTTATAAATTTAGTGTCTGGTAAAAGTATTAGTTCCTCAGGCAAAGTGTTATAAAAGCGAACACTGTCTCCAATGAAAGATTTACTCACTTTTGCTAACCTAGAGCCCGTAATGGCTAGTTTATTTTTGAACCTGGTGTTCCTATTGTAAAGCTCACCTAACCTACGGAACCTGTGCAAGTTTTTACGAACATACATTATGTTATCGAATATATACTGACTATAAACCGTCAGAATATTGATCTCTTTAAATTTCTTTTTTAGCGATGCTCGGGAGTTTAAACAATAAATGGATCGTATGGCTATCGAATAATATTCATTATTCTACCTAAAATATCTAGCAAAAGACATTAATTTCAGTACAATTTAATCATAAAACAATTTAAAAAATCGGTTGTCTGTAAAGTCGGTTTATGACGATAGTTGAACGTGACAACGTCATAAGAAAATACTGATGGAATGGTTGCATTTTTCAAAAGACAATTGACACCACATTCACTTTTTACTGCACCTCATACTTGACGAAAACATGTAAATGTATTATTGTATAGCAGCTGTCCACGCGGACGCATCGCTCACTCAAGTAGGAGAGAGACAGATGTCGAACGCTGCCGAACGCGGAGGCCGATTGTGCCTCTTTGTCGCTCGTTCCGCGCTCTCGCTTGCACTTCAAGCCTTAAATGGAACGCCTCAGAGCGAGGTAACGCTGCATGAGTCATGTTTTTTCGTGCGTGCAGCTGGCTCCATCGAATTATAAGACGTTGTCACGTCAAAAACAAAATACTTATAATCTTTTGATATTAAATTCGAAATGATCATTGAATGGCCTGAAATACCATTAAAAAAATACAACATGAAATAATCGAAACAGACCGGATTAAATAAGTACCACTTACAGTAGAAAAAATAATGTCCCAATAACATAACAAAATAAAGGAATAATAAAAATCAAGGAATAATAAATATCCGCATATAATATATAGGGGATATGTATATAATTCAAAATGCGTAATCTTCATAATCAAATGATTGTAAAAAAATGCATACCCTTATAAAAATAAAAAGAATATGAATATGAATATGAGGAACATCTGTATGCTTCTGGAGCAATAATATTTAAAAAAACAATATTTCATTTATATAACCCACATTTTAAAAACGAAGCCTATATTTAAATAACTATTTCCAGAATAGGAAAATGGAGGGGATGAGAGTGAGGAGAATGGGCTGAAGACTAGTATAAGCCTTGTAGTCAATTTTACAGTCAATTTGTGCGCAAACAGTTGGGTGTCTCGTCGCTCGACGCGACACGACGTCGCCGACGCTCGGGCGAAATAAATTGACGGCAATCTAGGCTATCTCCCTCGCCCCTCTCGCTTTCCCTTTCACCCTCGCTCAAGGACCCGGACTAGTCTGCAGTGGGCCCGATTGCGTTTCTTCGTAATCTAAATTTAAAAAATAGTCCATGCGAACGAGACAGAGCAATATGAATATAGTGCTGAATATGAAACGAATGATTGTCGATTTTCCATCACCAAAACTACCTGTCAAACTTATAGCAATCTGAATAAGTTTGAACAAATTTCGTTCTGTCTTAGCTTCAGCCGCTTTTTTTAAAATGACAGCCGCATTCATTTTGAATTTCCCTTATCACAATTTTAATAAAATGGGACACAGAAAGAGCCTTCCCCAAGATTGTACACATTTTCGCCTGTCTAGTCTGCGAGCATTATCAATCGGGCGTCCCTGGAAACGTTGAGTTTAAACTCACCGGCAAATCCTTCTACCACCGGGCTAAAGGACCCTGCGACAAGATGCTGAGCCAATCTCGTCTGCTGGGGTTACACAGTATATCCAATATACTGAACTAATGGTCTAATGTACTAGGGACTAATCTATACTAATATTAAAAAGAGTAAAGTTTGTGAGGTTGTAGGAAGTAATCTCTGGATTTACTAAACCGATTTTGAAAATCCTATTATCAATAGAAAGCCACGTTATTTGTGACTGTCATAGGCTATATATTAATACGAAAAATGAAAAGGCTTTTCGGTGGTAGTTGGATTTGCGAAGTAAGTCGGAGAAAAAACGGTCGAATGAAAACGTTTCTTACGAACGCTACCTTAATAATGAGAGATTTATGATTGAGTTCTAGGCAAAAGTTGTAGAGCTTAGTAATGCCTACAAAAAAGTCAGCGACAGCATATGTCTAAATTTTATATTTAAGTCACAAAAAGTAGTTTTTTATATTAAAAAAATAATATAAATCGTTAGGTCATGTTTATTGGTCATATTATCAACAATTATGAATTCATATCAAAAATAGTAAAATTAAATGTATCGTCTTAAGTGTTTAAAACAAATGACTTTTCCCTTTTACTGCATATAATTTCCTTTTTACTGCATAAATGGTTGAAGAGATTTTATAAGACACTCACAAATAAGACACTCACAAGAAGACACACAAATAACGGTAATATAGTTAAATTGGCATGCAAATACATACATACATATGCAGTAAAATATAACCCTTATTTTGGCAGTCAGGAAATAAATCATAGCATTCAGTACTAGCCGAACCACACTCATAATTTCATCACAGGTAAAAAGTTTTACCGCCCAACGAAGTGGGCACGGGTCAGCTAGTGTACAATATACCTACTGAACGAAGTGTTTTGATTTCTAATACATTTCTAAGATATTTTCTGAAATATTATTAAAATGTAAATTCCATCGGAGATGATGGTCGATCTGGATGATGGCTTGACACATTCTATTGTCTTGCGGACGTTGTCTTCTTCTACATTTAATATAATTTAAAGCAATTTAAAAATATATTACAAAATACTCAATAGAACATCAAATAAAATATAATATAACTAAACCACTTGATACACTTGATACACATTAAATAATGCCCTCCGTCCGATGTCGCCCAACTAAGCTAAGCTTGTGCTGGGGGAATACATAGAAGTACGTTAAAAACAATATAAACATTTTAATAGTCACGTGCAATTTTTATTTAAGTTCCAAAAATGAAATAAAAAATAAGAGTACAGAAATGAATTTTTCAAAATTACAAATCTTCTTATATATAAAAATGAATCGCCGTGCGTTAGTCTCGCAGGATCTCGGAAATGACTAGACCGATTTGAATTATTTTTGTTTTATTTTGTTTGGCTTGATTCAGGGGTAGTTTACGAAAAAAAATATTTAGGAAAAACTCAAAGAAACAACTGAAAATCGAAAAAATCGAAATTGGTCATTTTGGGAACATTGGCCACTTTCTAGATGGCTATCGCAGCGATCGTATTGTTTGGCAGCTGCGCTATCCGTAACTGTTATTCATTCCGTACAATGTGTAAAATTTCAAAAAGTCGAAAAGTCAAAAAATGCGAAAGTCAAAAAGTCGAAAAAGTCAAAAAAGTCGAAAAAGTCGATAAAATCGAAAAAGTCGCAAATTCGGAAAGTGAAAAAGTCGAAAATATCGAAAAAGTCGCAAAAGTCGAAAAGTGGAAGAAGCCGAAAAAGTCGAACAAGGCAAAAAAGTCAAAAAAGTCGAAAAAGTTAAAAAGTCGAAAAAGTCGATAAAGTCGGAAAAGTCGATAAAGTCGAAAAAGACGAAAAGGTCGATAAAGTCGAAAAAGTCGAAAAATCCGAAAAAGTAAAAAAAGGTGAACAAGGCAAAAAAGTAAAAAACATCTATAAAAATCGAAGTCAAAAAAGTCGCAAAAGTCAAAAAAAAGTCAAAATAGTCTAAGAGGTAAAAAGTCGTAAAGTCGAAAAAGTCAGAAAAGTCAAAAACGTCAAAAAGTCGAAAAAGTCGAAAAAGTCAATAAAGTCAAAAGAGTAAAAAAGTCGAAAAAGTAGAAAAAGTCTAAAAGTCGATTTCGATTTTCGAGTTTTAAAGGGTATCGCTAGGTTGGGGGTGGGGGGGGGGGGGGGGGTTGTTGTGGTAAGATTAATGATATTAATATTCAGATTAATTACGTTCCTGGCTACTTGACAGGAAAGTTTTGGGGTGACACAACCGTTTTTTTTAATGACATAACCACGAATTTGGACTTAGTTTGGGGATTTCAATACTGTAAAGACCTCATGGAAATTTCGATCGATTTGAGTGAGCGTGAAAACAATTCCGTATCGTTTTACAGTGTCCATTACAATGTTGAGAAGAAGAGATAACATAGGTCGACGAAGTCAGTCAAATGTACGGCAAGCTACTTAAAGTGCAAACCGCACTGATGTGACATGATTTCATCATCTCGGCCGAAATACAAGATGAAACTGTTAATCCGAAATTGCTTGCAGTGGTGCCTAAGAATATGATCTATGTACTTCGCGAAGTTTATAACAACATCTCGCCCTGTATGCTCGATAGTAACTGTTCCAGGCGTTTCCCGAGAGACCTGATTGCTAACCCCACGTTAGGCAATGACGGATACCCATTGTATCGTCGCCGATCAGTTGCGGACAATGGGCGATCTGCAGTTGTGAAGGTCAAAGGGCAAGATGTAAATGTGGTCAATCGTTAGATTGTGCCTTATTGTCCAGGGCTTTTAAAGCGCAAATCAATGTGGAATACTGCAACTTCAACAACTCGATAAATTACATATGCAAATACGTTAAATAAAGCGATATGGCTGTTTTCGCTGTGAGGAATTCAAACGAGGTGTATCTCAGTATCAGACGTGTCGCTACGTCAGCAGCAACGAGGCGATTTGGCGCATCTTTTCCTTTGCGATATACGAAAGACAAACTACAGTTGTACACTTGGTAATTCTGGAAATCGGAATTTAGATTCCCCGTGCGTCTGGCCTTCACGATGACAAATCACGCGTGTTGGAAGTTTGTGGAATTACCGTATTTCGCGTATGGACAACTGTATGTCCCGTGTTCGCCAAGCCATCTGTCGGAAAGCCATCATTTTTGTTTATTTACGCGCCGGAAAACAAAAAGAAAAACATATTTTACCGGAATGTTTTGTGTTGAATGTGAACTGCATTTACCTATATATTTTACCTATACATGTAAATTAAATACATTGAATTTATTTCAATCACAAACGACTTTCATTTAATCACCAAAAGAAACTCAAACCGAACATGATTCGGCCATATTATAAATTTCAACTAATTAGATTTGGAAGGTTCATTAGGATTAATAAGCGCTTATGAAGAGTTACAATCAAATAAATTTTAGGTGGTACGAAGTTCACTGGGTCATCTAGTCTTTAATAATTATTAAAAATAGGAGTAGGTAAAAATAGTCATATATATAAAAATAGTCAGAAATATATGTAAGTGAAATGTTAAAAATCAAGATTAGGTAAAATCATAAAAAAACATAATTGTAATTAAAATAATCATACATAGTCATAAGAAGTAAACATCATCACAATCAAATAGTAAAAAATAATATGTTAATCATACAATAACATATTTAGTCAGTTATGAAAATTAATATAATAGAAGTAGTTATCAAAAAAATAAAGCGGGGTAGGTATTATTATCATCAAGTATTATTATCATCTAATACCTAGATTTATCTTTCCACTAATTAAATCTATTGTTTTTTTATTTTTTTTGTAATCCCAACCCGAGATATCTTGCTCACCGCCAGACACCTTTTTTTAAAGGACCTGGACCAGGAGATTGTCTACAGGAGCAGTGTCAAGCAATATTTAAAAAAATAAAAAATGCTAAAATAAAGTTTAAGATATCACTGTATTTAATAATACTTTTTGTATTTGTCAACACAACCACCTCTTCACGAAAAAACATCTTTTTTGGTCTTGCAAATGCGTATAACCCCTTAAATCTCTAGCTCGTCTCCAGGTCTCTAATGTTAGTTTTGCCTTTGGTTGTATGGTTTTCGTACTTAGATAAATTGAAATGTTTTTACTATACAATAAATAACCTAACACTTAAAATATTAACTCCTTAAATAATAAGTTACAGCGAAATCTAAAAGGTTTTCAGGTGATGGTTTATATAATACCCTTTCGTGTAACAAAATGGTTGCAGATTGGTTTTAGCAAAACCACCCAGCACTGGCCCGAGGAAATTTGGTGCCCTAGCCAAATGCTCAGGTTGGACTAATCACATTTCGAGCAAATTTTAACGGACGTATTTCCCTCTCATTCATGTACGACTTTTGTAGATTATACCATACGGATAAAAGATCTACTAGATACCTCCGTCAAATTTTGGGGTGTTTTGAAGATTTTATTGCATTTATTTGATGGATGAAGATTTGACGAATATTGAAATTGACGGAGAAGTCATGCGCCGCCGTTTTCCGCCCCTTTGATTCAGGCGCCCTAGGCGGTCGTCTAGTTCCCTAATATGGAAGGGCCAGTCCAGCAACCACCCCAATCTATAATACTGTAATTAGAGTTATAATAGTTACTGTTATAATACCATATAAGCTACAATACAAAAATTGAATAAAAACCGAGTGGGGTTCGGTACTTAGCTTAGCTTTTACGGGTTTTGAATATATACAAACAAGGCGATTTTGACGCGGAATAAATTTGTTAGATAATACTGTGATTTAAAGGATTGCAAACAAAACCAATTTTAAAAGCCACGAAGGATGAATTATAGATCATCGTATTTGTAGAAACGGATAATTTGATTTTAAGGTTGCGAATTTAAATATCTGTTTTAGCAAGGAGAACAAAACTTATTCAGCAAAATAGCGTTAAAGAAATATCAGGGTAAAGCAATATTACTAGCAAGGCTTTGGCGCCACTTTGAGGGAACAGCATACGAAAGTTTTAAGGTTTTCGACATCTGTAAAAGCTGAATTCGGTTTTGAAATACCTATATGAATTTAAAACCAACCGTTTAACCTGCACATAATAAGATCTGATCCTAAAATATTTCCTAAGCGAGCATTGAGTCTTTTTATGAGCTTAACAATTTTATACTTTGTATAGCAGGCGCTGGATGGGCTCGAGTGAATGTTTTTGAAAACTGCGGTGGTGACGGTCATGTCCACCGCCACCGCCAAACTTCAAACGAAAAAGGAACTCAAACGCCAACTCTCTAAAGTTTTAATGTACCTCTGATTGGCCGATAACAGGCGTAGAGTTGGCGTAGCGGCGCGGCGGCGTAGTGGATCTTAGCGGCGTAGCAGGTGCAGTACCCGCTCGTAGCAGACGCAGTAGGGCGGTGTCGACTACAACGGGCGAACATATCACCCCAGGCTTGTATAACGTGTTAGTTCCATATGTGATAATTCTGTCGGCAGTGGGATAAACGTAGAAGACTTAGAGACAAGACAATCTAGTGTCTAGCTCCGCCGATGGCCCATCAGAGGCCAACGCCTTACGCCAGTTTGGAAGGATATCTCCGTCTGAAATTAACCTTTAGGATACCTCCTGCCTCCCGACTGATTACAGGATCAAGGTCGCTTGCGCGATCCTCTACCTTATGAAGCGGTGATACGGTGTTCACAGAATCTATCACGGACCACGGCATCCCTTGCCCGGCTTATTCACCAGGGATCGGGTGACCGCCCCACGCCGCCCCCGCCCTATAGGAAACATTACTGTTCCCAAACTTCCCGGCTGTTAGTCGGAATGCACAATCGATTAACTGACGCCGCATGGTGAGCAAACCGTCCAGGAGCGCCCGAAGGTTGACTCCTAGGGGAGACTGGCCCGCAGGCCAGCGTCCTACATATAAAATGATAAATAATTCTTAAATCGAAATACACCTTACTTAATTTAAAAGCCCTAAAGTTGACTAATTTCCTAATATAATGCACTCGGCTGTTTTTTTTACGGAATTTGCTTTTTTTGCTGAGACCTGCTAGAAGATTTACAAATTTATTGACTTATATGTATCTCATTCCGCCCGGATTTTATTTATTTATTTATTTCCTTAATTCAAGTTACAATATACATAAATAAAATCCTTATCCTAACACAAAAACATTTTATAATAAGTCTACATATTATACCTAGATTAGAAAAGAAATCCATCTTTTTGACATATCGGTCTACCACCTCACTAGGTATGAACCTGTGTTGAGGTGGTACTAACATCGGTAATTTATTTTGAGACGAGAGGGCAAGTCTTATCTAATACGTGAATACAATTTAAAATTAAAAACATCAATAAAATTATACAAACTAAATTAAAATTTATAGCAATCTACTCAGTTATATAAAATAATAATTATTTATTATATATTAGATACAAACACATATAAATATGATATATACCATATATAAATAATATTATATATTATATATAAATATAATATTATATTATATATAACATATATATTAATATTATATATAAATTCATACATAGTATATAAAATAGAGTAATAATATATATTGCATGATCACACTCGAGACCTCAATAATTCTTCACAGTCTTCCCTAGATTTATTTAAAAGCCCAGACACTACTCAATACTTACTTCAGGTCTAGCACTTCTAGGTCTTTGAAGTTATAGCATTCTAGATAAGGTGGAATAGGTACCTAAGGAAGAAGGAGATTATCGGAGGAAGAAGAATATTTGGTCCGCCCTTCCGCCGACAGCAAATCTATTGTTTTTGTAGTATTTCCGTGGTGTTAAAATGGATATATTCCAATATGGTTCGAATCTCGGGCAACCTCGGGCGGCTTAACGCTGTTATTTGATTAAAATGTATGTTGTTTTTCTTGTCACTTGTATAAGAGATATTAAAACCAATGTTTTTTCAACCCTACGACGCATCTGTGTACCGATTTTCAATCTCTAAGTCCAATATTTCAAGATTGTAGTATGACTAGCGCGCCCCACTGGTGGTCCGATTTCAACCCTTTTTAACATGCGATGACCAAAATTAAATGATGCCTGCATGCCAAATTTCAGCTCAATTGGATGAAGCAGTTGGGCGCTATCTGGAGGAATACAGACAGACAGACAGACTGTCTTTGCTTGCCAAGAAAGTATGATTAAAAAAGGAGTAGAAAAGTAGTCGATTTTTCTTAACAGTGTATAAAATGACACATTTATCACAGCAACGTTCAGAAAATGGAATTATATTTTTTCACATATTTTTTGTTATCGAATAACTTGTAACAAAATAAGAAACCTTAAAACAAAAGAAAAACGTATCTTTAACAAAACAAAATTTCTGAAAATAATTTCAAAATTTTGTACCGAACTATGTAAACGCTATAATATATTTTGAAGCATTCTTCAACGCACAGAAATATTAACAATAGCTATAACTCTCATACTTTCGGCGCCAAATACGAAATATTTCGTAGTACAGTACAACCTCTGTAATCCGGCATCTCAGCTCTCCGGCACTCCCAGTAATCCGGCATTCTTTTCGCGGTGTTGACACATCTAAATAAATCTGGCAACGTCGGCCACTCACTGCCATGACATGACAGCTGCTTCAAAGATAAGCCATGATGCGGCTATCGTCTTGTTCGCCACATCGATAGCGTGGGCAGAAGAAAATGGCGCCTGTGCTCATGCCGTTTCAGTGTTAAAACGGTTACAAGAACAAGCCCTTAAAAGATCGTTCAGAAATAAAAAACAAAGACAATAGACAATTATTTCAAGGCTTCCACGTCAATGGAATAACGTAAGTTACACTACAGTAACACCTTTGTTTATTTTATATTTTTAATATAGCCTACATTAAAACGAAAGTTTCTGTTAGATTTTTTTTTATTATTTTCCAATAATCCGGCGTTTTCGGTAATCCGGCAGTGCACTGGTCTGGTATCTGTCGGATTACAGAGGTTGTACTGTAGACCATTTGTATGATGGCTCCCATATGCAGTCTGGTGCAAAACCTCGGCATTCAATGGGTTGAAATATTTTCAATTATGCGTGTTGTTTGATGATTTGCAATTACCGGGATCCAAATTACGTTGGAATAACGTGTTACAATAAACTGCCTGAGAATATTAAAATTATATGTAGAAACGGAAAAATAGCCAAATTTAAATCGAAATTAAAAGGCTACCTTATTGCGAGAGAATTATATAATATTAACGTATTATAATTAGATGACTGACAATTTCCATCTCGATTTTATTTATTTAATTTGACATTTGTACCATTTTATTGATTATTATATTATTACTATTATTTCTAATTGTCTCCCATAATCAATTATATTTCTTATTTATAGGACCATTTAATTTTAATATTATAATTTCATGACTAACTGTAGTTATAAATATCTAACTCAATTGTGTGGTGAGTCTCTAATGAAATATTTAGTACTAGCTGCGCCCAGCGGTTTCACCCGCGTGGTGATGGAAAATTGTGGTAATGATGATAGAAAACCATATATCTTTATAAATTATAGCCGATGTGTTATTCTGATGTGTAAGCTATATTATTGTAAAGTTTCATCAAAATCCATTCAGTAGTTTTTGCGTGAAAAAGTAACAAACATCCATACATACATACAAACTTTCGCGTTTATAATATTAGTAGGATACATTTTAAAGTTATTTTTTAACATTAAACGGCTATATAAAGTGTCTAAACAATTATGTAAAAGTTTTTGAAGACAATAAATGCGATTCGATTTGATTTGATTTGTCTTCTATTATGCAAATTCATGTTTTGTGTGGTACCCTTCCTTAAGCCTTTTAAAATCGCAAGGCAACCCTTGCCGGGCTCCGTCTCCAAATAAAATAATGCCTTATGCTTTATCTCGAGGAAAAAATCGGTCTCTTTGTTTTTAATGGTTTAATTTCTATTTCGCCTTAACGTAAAAAGCGAGACATAACTCAGTTTCAGGAACGAAAATGATAACATCTACCCTGGCCTTTGTTTATATAAAAATGGGGTTGTTTTGAAAGATAACTTTCTTCTTCTTTAAGGTTAACATTAGGGCATACGCTAGCTATAGCCTTGAGGGGCAGGAAAAGAATTCCTCAGTAACACAGCTGGGTCAAATTATCCTAAATTATTTTGTCACTTTTAAAAAACACCCATTTTATTCATTCCGAGATCAGTCCATGAGCCTTATTTAAGGCTCGTGAATTATTCCGCTGGGAAATTACCCTTTAGCGAGGCTTGGTGTGAGCCGGGCCTATTAATTCGGCTTTCTGGGTGTGGCGTCGCAGTGCTGCGCGCCCTGCGGCAGGTATCTTGCGAGTGTAGACTGTGTAGATAGGCGTACATAGCATATTCTGTGGCAATGACTGCTGTGCTGTGATACCAGCGCTGGAGGTCTGCTAACCTAGCAGACTGTGCGGATACGGCTTCCGGAATTCTGGAGGTCTTGTGAGCGTTGGGGCGAGCTCATGGATGTGCTCGTGCGGCGAGCATTTGATGCAGTATACATACGCTAATAAATAATCCAGTCGTTGATACACTTCTTTTACGCATTTTGCCACTTGGCCCTGGTCCCTTTGTGAATTATAATATATTTTATGGCTTCAATGTACTCAAAATTTCGAAAATCCGTCTTGCATACAACATTCACTGTATCCTGTCTTACGTTCTTGCGTTCGTCGTTCGGCGGCGGGAACATTTTAAGAAGAGGGTTCCATGTAGAAGAGAGTTTGTAACCGTCGTCTCTATTGAAGTTCGGTTTTATTCTTATTTTAATGGCTTCTCGGATCATGCGAGGAAAGTAGAATTTGTTCCTTGGATAGCACAATGGGATTTTCAAACTGCATCCAGTGGTTACTTCCGCTATCCAATATATGTTTGCAGATCGCCGATTTTTCTCGCTGAACGTTTTTAACAGCTTTGATGTGTTCTGTCAGTCGTGTGGCTATGGGCCGTTTCGTTTGTCCAACGTAGGCTAGAGCGCAACTGCATTCGACTTTATAGACACCCGGGGTTTGCAGTGGTATTACATCCTTTGCAGTGGTATTCCCAAAATATAGCTCGAGTTTTGAGGCCTGCTCAAAACTCGAGTTATATTTTGGGTCGGATTGAAGATCGTTTTTATATCGAATCTTTTTAACATCTTATTCGATCTGTCACGGCCTTGACGTATGGTAAGAATGCTCTTGATCTGATCGGTTTCTGAATTTCGTTTGTATTAGATCGTGTGCGTGTCTCGTGATATTTTCCGTATCCATTTCTTCTAAGGACATTATTGACATGTTCAGCGGAAAATGCTTAGCGTCGCATAGATCGCGTGCTCGATTCACGAGCGGCGTTAGCACTGAACGTAGATGGTAGGGATGATGGTGTGAGCTTGCATGAAAATATCTGTCCGTATGTGTAGGCTTCCGATATACCGTATGTCCGAGAGTGTTGTCACTTCTCCTCGTCACTTTTACAACTAAAAATAGCCGTCCTTTTCTACTTCATAAGTGAATCTGATTTTTGGGTGTATGGGGGTTAGATGACCCAAAAAAATATCACGAGACACGCACAAGATCTAATACAGAGTCTATTTAATACAGATCTAATGGGTGGGTTGGAAGGGGGGGGGGGAGGGTTGTAAGGGGAGGGGGTTTGGAATTTGGGGGAGGATTTGGGGAGGGTTGGGACGGGGGGGGGATGGATCTGTTTTCCGGGAAAGTTTTGAGGTTACACAACCGTTTTTTTTTTCTTGACACTTCCGTATCTCATAACGTATCTCGTACCGTATTGCGTACTCCGTCGAGGACCCAATAATTATAAACATACTAGATGACCCGGTGAACTTCGTACCACCAAAAATTGATTTAATTGTAACTCTTCATAAGCGTTAATTGATCCTAATCAACCTTCCAAATCCAATTCATTGAAATCTATAATATGGCCGAATCATGTACGGTTTGAGTTTCGTTTGGTGATTAAATGAAAGTCGTTTGTAATTAAAATAAATTGAATGTTACATGATGAAATATAAATGCTTTTTTGACTTTTTCGACTTTTCCGACTTTTTCGACTTTTTTACATTTTTTGACTTTTTGTACTTTTTGGACTTTATCGACTTTTTCGACTTTTTTGACTTTTTTTACTTTTTTGACTTTTCCGACTTTTTCCATTTTTTTACTTTTCCGACTTTTTCGACGTTTTCGACTTTTTCGACTTTTTTGACTTTTTCGACTCTTGACTTTTTCGACTTTTACGACTTTTCGACTTTTTGAAAATTTACACATTGTACGGAATGAATAACAGTTATGGATAGCGCAGCTGTCAAACAATACGATCGCCGCGATAGCCATCTAGAAAGTGGCCAATGTTCCCAAAATGACCAATTTAGATTTTTTCGATTTTCAGTTGTTTCTTTGAGTTTTTGCTAAATATTTTTTTTTGTAAACCACCCCTGAATAAAGCCAAACAAAATTAAAAAAAAATAATTCAAATCGGTCGAGTCATTTCCAAGATCCTGCGAGACTAACGCACGGCGATTCATTTTTATATATAAGAAGAAGATAAGATTATGCACGAGTCCACAACTTAAGATCACATAATTAAGTGAAAAAACTTGATGGTGTTACTCCAAAATTTCCCGGCAAGTAGCCAAGGACTTACGGGAGGATTTTGAGCGTGACGTCCCTTCAGGATACAGGCTGACCTGATTGAAAGTTCAAGTTTTTAATTCAGGGTTTATTTAGGTTATAGGGTTAACTTGGATTATGCATATCTAGATTAGGTATGTCTGGAAATTTTTTACTTCATTATTTGGGCATTAACAACCTAATATAATTGCCTTGTAGCTATGAGTTACTTGTCAACCAAAATTTCATAATCTGATTGTGGCCAACGCTCAAGTCAATAAGTCCAATTGAGGCTTATCTGATGCCGACTTTCATCAACCACCATATAACAAATGTACCGAGAACGAATATTTATTACTGTACTATTTATTATATCATGACCTACGATATTTTTATGTTTCAAAAAAGACACACCTTTCCCCATCACCGCCCCACCAAAAAGTTGTATACGAGAATACGAAAAGAATATCACTCATTCATAATTCACTTACTATACATGATTCAGAGAAAAATAGAGTGCTTCTTAAAATACAACATATCATCAGGAATACTGAGTTAGGTGCCATGTTATGTTTTCCACTACGGAGCTAAAGGACACTATAGGTACGTTTTAACCCCTTAAATGTGAGGCGTCCCTTAAGGGATGCCTTAGCAAAATGTATACAAAATGTATATAAATTTATATAGATGTAAATATAAATGTAAATGTGCGCCGCTTTATAGTAATCCGCTCTATAGTAATGCTATAGAATAAATAAATACAAACGGAGCTGCCATGGAATTCACCGACCGGAGTCGGGCCCATCATAATACAATTTTTTACACTTCTGGGGGGTGAGCAGTGGATTCCGGACTTACGAACCGGCTGTGGTAGGTTTAGGACAGCTGTCTTGCCACATGTGAGCGTTCACCTTGCCACCCATTCACTCCCCCTTCGAAGCCATAGAATTTGAGATGCGCAAATCGCAGTTTTAGATAATTTTTCTAAGAAAGAGTTGATTATTTTTCTGGAAAGGCCAAGATCTTTAAAGAGGTGAAATAGAGATTTAGCTGGCAGGCCACGAGCGCCAACTTCCACCGCGTGAAGGTGAACAGTGAAGCCGTTCCGGGTTACGGCATTTGCGAGATCATGGTATTTATTTAATTTGTACTCGTGGTCTTTTGGGATATTTGATTCCCATGGAACAGTTAATTCTACAATAAGAGCCACCTTCCGAGATAGAGAGTAAAGAGTTATATCTGGACGGAGGGCTGTGCATCCGAGACTTTCAGGGAATTTATACTGCTTAGAGACCGAATCAACCTCCAGAATCCAATCTGTAGCTTTCTCGATTATTGAGAAAGGTTTTGTAGTTAAATGTTTTTTGCCTTTAGAGCCATCCCGCACAAACTGTATTGGGGGTTTGGAGGATACTGTCAAACCCTTGTTGGCACGAGCCACTGAGAGACTAATTACCTCGCGAATAACAGCGAGAACTTTGTCATGGCGGTAAGTGTACCGTCCTTGATCTAAGGCCACCTTGCAGCCAGCTAGAATGTGTCTAGCTGTGCAAGGGGTATTGCTACAGAGGGGACAAGAACTATCCTCGGCAAAGCTCCAACGAGCGAGGTTACTGGGGTCTGGAAGTGTATGCTGAAAGGCATTCAAATAAATTTTCAGCATCTCTGGCGTCCAGTCATAGAGCATTACCTTCCAGTGCATTGGAGGCGGAATGCAAAAGTCCCCAATTGTTGTCCAATCATTCTGGCATTGAAGGCCAATAGCATGAGCCATACTCTTGCTGTCGTAATCTCCCCGCAAAAGAGACTTCTTCAAGTCCACGTCGCTCGTGGTTGTACTGCCATACCCCAGACCAGTGCCATTCTGGCTGATTCCAGTAAGGAACTTTTTGTGGAAGTCTACGCGGGCTTGTAGATCATTTGAATCACTACGGCCACTTATTACGTGCTTCGATATTGCCGGATCTTTGGAATTGCACAGAATCGAATTTTTGGTTATTCTGGAGTTGGCGTAGAGCAGAGAGGGCAGTTTAAGCGCTAGCCCAAAATTTTGTTTGGACCTGAAGAGAGTCGAGGGGTCAGCTGGTTTGGCTAAGGACAGCCAGGATTTTAAACTAGCTGTCACCAGCGCATCTAGACGGGACAGTTGGGTTTTGGTAAAATCGTAAATAAGAAAGGGCCATGACAAATGTGACGTTAGATAATTGTCATAGATCCAGGCCTTACGAGGGCCAGAAATTAGCAAGGCATCTATTTTCGCCAGGCAACTTTTGAAATGCTCTATAACATGATCGCCCGAGACGTCTTTTCCCTGATGGGTGATTTTTCTGCCGAGAAATTTGAAATGATTGTTTGGGTCTATAAGGGAGATATTAGAGCCCTTAGGTATAGACCAATTTGGGGTCATAGGATGTAAATGTTGTGCCCATGCGGGCGAGTCCAAGGCAAAAACATTTGGAGGGCTTCACTTTTATACAGCCTGACCAGTCGCAGAAAAGCTCCACTTTCTGTAATAGCAGGGAAAGCTGCTTGGGGCTTCTGGTGATGAAAGTTAGGTCGTCGGCAAAAGCGAGGCACGACGAGGTGTATTGGCCGTCTGTTTTAAAACGGTAGCCCCACTTCCTGTCAAACTGGGTCGGGCTTTCCAGCAGTATATTAAAAAACTATATTAAAAATCGTCGGGGAGAGGCAACAGCCCTGAAATAGTCCAATTGAATATGGTATAGAGCGGGTAGTCCATTCTTGCGTTTTAACATGGAAAGTCAGACAGTTCTAGTAGGAGGCTACAATGTCACGCACGACTGGTGGGAAGTTGTACCAGCGGAGTGCAAAGTGGAAGAGACTGTGTCGGACTGACCCAAAGGCATTCTCTAGGTCGAGCCAGCATACATTGCTGGCTCGACCAGCAACCATAGTAAACCCCGCTCTATGTAAATGTTAATGTAAATGTAAATATAAATTTATAAACATTTTGCCGTAGGCAACCCGAGCTAATCGCCATTCATTTGAGGGGTTAAAATATCTTTTTAAAAAGTCAGTGAGACGTTAGATATTGCTTAGTTCTAATTATAATTTGATTAACATTCCGTGCAGTTTCAGCCAAAACACATCGTAAGTCGTGCTACCTAAAATTGTCTAATTCACTAAGTTATACTTAATGATTAGTGATCAGGTAGTTAGTTAGACTTCATATATAGAATTTTGTTTATAATTTTGATTTCTGACTTAAAGATGACCAATCCTTGTCGTTATCTTTTCCCCTCAGAAAATCCCCTTTTTCCACTTTGGAGGTAATTACCCCCAGGTTGAGAATCACTACTTTAATGCAATGTATGCACTATAACAAATAAATAAAATAATGCCTAAATAATATTTCACTAAGTGTGTATAAAAATAGGTAAAAAAATTGGTTGTCTGTAAAGTCGGTTTACTGTCGATAGTTAAACGTGACAACGTCATAAGAAAATACTGATGGAATGGTTGCATTTGAAGCAGTTTCATTTAAGATTCTGATATTGTTTATTACAAACACCCAAAAATATATGCTTTTATACTCACCGATTTGACTACAACATGTAAATGTATTATTGTATAGCAGTATAATTGTATAATTGTTTATTGTTTAAAGTTTATTGTTTTTTTTTATTTGAAAGTTTGAAATCTCAAACTGTTAAATAACGGTTTGAGAAGCGTTTGAGCACGCTGCGCCATCTAGCGGTAGGTAATACGTCGTAAATAAACAATATCAGCGACATTTTACCAACCGCTAGATAGCGCATGGTAATGATAGCTTTTCAAACTTTTTTTAATTTTTTAATACAAGTTGCTTACTTTGTTTCACTTCGTTGTACCTACAAGAAAATTGTCCGTTCAGTAATAACATTCCTTATATCAGGAATACATATAAAATTATGTCAAGAATTTAAATCAATCTAGTGATTTTCATTCGTACTATTTTAGACTGAGGTAAGTAAATAATTCTTTCGCAACCGGTAGATGGCAGCATTTATATTGAATAATAAATATAATAAATGGAACGCCTCAGAGCGAAGTAACGCCGCATGAGTCATGTTTTTTTGTGCGTGCAGCCAGCTCCATCGAATTATAAGACGTTGTCACGTCAAAAAACTCTGCATCGATAACTTCATTGACTGACTAAAGCATTAGATACTGTACTATATGACGTGCGAGTATTACAAAAACTGTAAAAAAATGACATTTATACATAAAAATAAATGTCAATATGGAAAAATCGTAAATTTAAAACGCTTCATAGCAATGTTAAAAAGTCATAATATATAGTCATTATATTATTTTCTTGAATAATTCTCTACACAAGTTGTAATGCTATTAGCAATCATGGAAGTCGAATGTGGATATAGCGAAAAGCAACGTCATATACGGAAAGCATTTCTTCACTTAATGTCTGATTGAATTGGAAACATTCCCTTTCAGCGTTATCTCGTCTTTCCCATTACTTGCAGATGAAAATGGCCTTGCTGTATACTTCCAACATTGTGCTATATTGAGATTCGTCACGTGGAGGCGGTTACGTCACTCCATTATTAACTTCTATACCAACAATATCTGACATCTGATGTATATTACTTACATTATTTCCAGCTGGTTTAGTATTTCAGCTAAATGTGGTGTACTTAAATATGACGTCAAAGCAACTTCTATTATTTTAGTTGTCTTACCCAGCAGCGCGGACGCCATTAAAGCATACAAGTATTAGGTACTGTTAGGGCCTAGTATTTTATTATAAATAAACTGTAATTAAATCATATAAATAGTTACTTTGTGCATCGCGCAATAGACGCGAAATATTGAACAAATACGTTTACAGTATATATGCGACAAATCGCGCACGTCCCTATTTGATTATAAATTAATAAGGTAGAATTAGTTTACATAAAAGAAGAGAAATCTTCCTTTTTTTGGCTAGCAACCACCGAGCGGAACGGTCGAGAAGAAACCGGCCCGCTCCGCCTATGGCGGGGGGATCGGGTACCGCCAAATCATTCGTTCATTTTTTCATTATCAGTCTGCAGTACCGACACAGTTTAAAATCTATTAGTGTTTTAAATCTCTATAACTAAACTCAGTTCAGACGATCCGGGTAGGCCCTCTTCGGAATCCTAACATTAAAACAGGCAAGTCAATATATTGTAACCATTAGCTTCCCCTAGTAAAATTACTTTGCGATAAAATTTGAATTTAAATTAATAAGATCGAAATAGAGAGAACCCCCCTATAAATTTAAATTGCCATATCTTCGTTGGCGAAAGGATTAGGGCTCCGTGTAGTCCAAATTTATTAAATTGAGAATTTTGAGATCGAGGTAGGTAGACCGTAGGATTTATGATCCCAAAATCATATTCCCGATATCTAAGCATCACATTCCGTCATCTCGCCTCAACTATTTCCTCTAGCCTCCTTTTAACCCGTTGAGTATGATACGACCAAATCTGGTTCTGAAACAATTATCCGTTGAGTATGATATGACCAGATCTGGTTCCGCGTTTTTTTCACTTCTTTGACGTTCTCATATTTATTCATAATTATCTAATTGTTTTACAAAATTATATTTCAATATTCTATATTCGAAATTTCAATGCAATCATTGTGCAGTTGTTCTTTTTATGATTGGTGTAGTAGTTTCGTAGTTATAGTACTTTAAGGTCGATGTCGCCGAAAATCCTGCAAAAGAGACAGATGCATCCATGAAAATACCCATTTACTCCAAGGGTTAAAGATTAATTTTAAAATAAAAAAGTTAAATTTTATATTATACCCAGCGAGCAGGTGATAAAATTTAGAAGCAATACTTCCCAAATAACTCCTGCGGGTAGCGGTGTGTTCCACCTAAATATTCCAGAACCTGAACAACCATAATATCTTTCCAAATCCCACTTCGCCCCGAATTTGGTCCTGAAAATCGGAACGTCCGAAACTTTTAATTTCCATAGAATTTAATTATATAATACTGCTAATTTGTACTTGTCGGATTTGCCATATGTTATGGCCAAGCTTTACATTTTTACGTGTAGTTAAATAAAACACATTTCTGTCGAATAAATAAACCTTTCATTTTCGTTAATATTCTTTATTGAGCGAGTTGGAGAAATTTATAACGGTAGCTAGAAATACCGCCGAGTTCAGACCGAGGCGCAAGTCTCGTAGGTACCCGACTCGCACAGGGCCAGGATAATGTTTTAGGATACGGAATAATTGGAAAGATAATTGGAAAGATAAAATAAACTCTAAAAAATATTTTAAATAATCTTATCACTTAGCGGAGAAATAAACCGCCAGAGTATTATTAATTATTTACTACATCACCGAGTTCAAACCCCAAGTAATTTAAAATATTATATTTCAGATTTAAATATAGATTATCGAACAAATCATTTCCATTAATTTCATTACATAATTTAACAATTTACTTACGAGAAGGGCGCAGCCAATTCGCGAGACCGAGCGCTCCTAGCGGCGCCGTCCAACCCGCGCCGGTATCATACGTCATCAGTACGCCGGTAGAGGGCGCGGTGAATTAATTATAATATCCGCTCACGCTTTATTTGCGCGCAGACGAGATTAGTATCACTTCATCTTCTTCTTTTAGTTCTTTCACGAAAGTTATATCAAAATTCATTTCTAGTAAAACATAATTAACATATTTGACCGTCCGTTCCGATGAGCTGCCGTGGTATCCTCGACATCGTTCCACTCCCATACTCAAAGGTAACTTCCCAGGCGGAGGGAGGCCCTTTGCATTTGTTATGTGGTCCGACTCCTATTTTCGCATGTGAGACAACTCATATTCACATTTTCATAGACACATAACAATACCTAATCCCGTTTATATATATATATATATATATATATATATATATATATATATATATATATATATATATATATATATATATATATATATATATATATATATATATATATATATATATATATATATATATATATATATATATATATATATATATATATATATATATATATATATATATATATATTGTGACACGATTGCTGTTTTCCCCGATAAATTCGCATTGCACTTTAATTAAACAACAATACACGCACGCATAAGATGCATGCAGCGCCATCTTGATGCAATTCACAAGCTTTGCAAGCTAGGACGGTCATATACGACATACGACTATCGTAGTATCTACAAGCGTACACTTGACACCGAATCCATTGTCGGCTAGTCGATTGCCACAATTAAATCTTGTATTCAGTTATGAAAATGGATTTTAGGAAAAAGAATAATTTTAATTAAGTCGGTAAAAATAAAGAAAGATCAAATTATAAACCAGGATGCTAGGAAAATTAATACAATAATTTATTTGGGTATTATACAATTTTTAATACACAAAATCATGATGAACATTGGTAATTAAATCCCGTACGTAAAAACGCGGACACTTAGCCACATTAAATCAGATCCGCTTAACTAGAAATTAAATCTAGTATTTTATAAAAATACTGTAACAATTATTCAAATTAATAAAATAAATTAAAATTAGGCGACCGAAAGCGTAAACGAGTCGAGTAAGCAATCAGTATGGAAGCGGTATAATTAGACGGCCATGTTTCCGGCTCTTCTTTTTTTTCGAATTCGCAATTCAGCTGGTGCGGTCGATAATAATTGAGAATCCCGTGGTACACGTAATTGGATAAATTAACCCGGTGAGTTTTGAAGCGGTTGTTCGATATTAGATACAAGATGAATCCTTATCCGTTCGGGTGGGAAGGGATGGATTGAAGAGTGAGCCGACTCCCTAGGATTGGGCAAACTGACTCCTCATTTTCCTTCCCTCCCACTTATTGCTCCTGTGTAATTACAGGGATTCTCCTAGCGGATTAATCTTCTCCGTTGGACCATTCTCCCGCCGATCTACCTACCGCGTCGCAAGACGGTCGACCGCGGCCAACGTGAACATCATCGCACGTACGAGAGTGCCCCCCAGCGCATGTACATCACCCGCCGTTTCCCGTAGGAAAGCAAGGCGTAGACCGGGAAGAGGAAGAACGGGGATCGGCCAGCCGAAGAGAAACGCGACTCCGTCGAAGATCGTCACATCCTACATACCCGTGTCCCCACGTGCTTCAATCCAATAATTCTTTTAAAATCCAATACTTTGTAAGCCGACCCTGGATAAGGATCGCATGTCTTTTGCTCTACTTTTAATGATTCTAGTGAAGTAATCTCGCATTTTACTTTTATTGTATTCTAGTAATGGTAATCTAAATGATCAGTGTTATATTCTCGTAGGTGGGACTAAGATCCCAATAAATCGAATTCTAATAAAAACAAGTGACTTTTACTAAGGTGATTCTAGTTTCTACAGGTTACTATAGATTCCATAGGTCACCAAAGGTATCCCCCAACTATCTATGTCACAATATATATAATTAAATTAGTAAAAGCTACTTAAAAAGTAGCGAAGGAAATCCCAGCTTGTATTGGGAAATGCTTATGTTTGAATGAGATATACTTACGGATGTGCACGACTTTCGACGGTGCAATGTAAGTTTAAAGGTCCTTTTGCAGTCGACTAACGATCACTATTCATCCATATATCTCATAAATAGGGCTTATCCTTATGCAACACAAAATGCCTTCAATTGAGACGAATTAAGCGAAAAAATAAAAAAATAAACTATTGATCACTTCGGCAAAGCCGTTTTATAAATGAAAGTGACATTACGAAATAATTCAAATTTCGAATGCTACCACCATTTAAAATATGATACAATTGGCTGAGTTTGTTATCAACGAGCCATTAAATCGAATTAAAAATAATTTTTGATTTATTAAAACCGTTGAAAATGACAAGTGTTTTTATGTGTCGTACTATGAAGTTGTTTGCTGATACGGGAAGTGTAAATAACCGTAAAAGATCTGGCCGGCCTTGCATGGTTCCTACACCACAGGTCATCAATTATGTGAAGTCGCAAATCAATCGAAATCCTGTCCGTAAACAAAAATCATGACTCGTGAAATGGATATTTGCCGAGAACCATGAGCTGCATTATTAAACAAGACTTGACACTTAGGGTTTTTAAGCGACAAACATGACAGTGCCTTACCGTTGAATTAAAAAAAAATAATAAAAAAAACTCAAGACTCCGGTTGTCCCTGTACGGTAAGGAGGATTATAAAAAAAAATCCTGATTACTGACGAGAAAATCTTTACCGTGGAGGAAGTTTTTAATAAACAGAATGATAGAGTGTATGTAAGGTCCTCTAAGGAAGCCAGTAAACTGGTGCCAAGGATTGAACGATGTCATTATCCCGCCTCAGCGATAGTTTGGCTGGGAGTATCCTATGACGGCGTCACTTCCTTACATTTTTGTGAAAAGGGTGACATAACAGCGGCCAAAATCTATTAACGAGGCATTTTAAGAAGTGCAGTGGAGCCGTCAAACAAAGCCCTGTTCAAAAACAAACCATTGATATGTTAACTAGATTCTAAGGCCAAAACAACTCAACAATGGTTTAAAAATAATTAACCTAAGTTTATTAGTATTGATTATTGGCCGCCAGCCAGCCCAGACCTAAATGCGCTCGACTATAAATTGTGGTCAGTTTTAAAGGACATAGTCTGTAGAAGACGCCACCATAACCATGAGTCATTGAAGCAGGCGTTGGTAGCAGCTGTGGATGATTTTCCCATGGATATCGTCCGTACTGCAATAGATGAGTGGCCTTATAGACTTCGGTGCTGTATTAAGGCAAATGGCAGTCATTTCGAGTAATTAATTTTTTATTTTGTAGTTTACTTTTGTGGCAATAAACTATAGAAAAATTATTCAAATCCAACCAGTAGTTTTATTTTGGTAGTTAAAAAGTTTTGTATCAATATGTATGGCAAGACTAGGTATATATTATTATAGAGACTTCAAAAAAAGTAGGAGGTTATCAAATCGGTTATATTTTTATTGTTCTTTTTTTTAATGTTTGTTATCTGAGAACTCTGCTATTTGTGAACCGATTTGGAAAATTCTTTTTTTATTCGAAAGAATATACTTACAGATTGTTTCGATTTTTATCAAAATCGGTTGCCGATGGTCATTTCAAGAGCAGTCGCCGTAAGGTCCGCAACCACCCCCGCTCTATAGGAAACAGTACTGCTTCCAGTCTCCCCCGACTGTTAGTCAGAGTGCATAATCGATTGGCTTACGCCGCACGGTGCGCAGACCGTCCAGGAGTGCCAGAAGGTTGACTCCTAGAGGAAACTAGCCCTAGGCCAGAGTCCTGTCCAGGTTCGCACTTCATGCGTGGAGGGGGCCGGATGGGTGTTGACCCGTGAGTGTGACCAACCCTGAACAGAATGGGTCTTCGTGGCCAACTCAGCAAGGGTCCATTAGCTCCCTATTCTATTCTATAGTACATTAACATCAGTATCAGTGTCAATCCTGTTAAATGATTTGCCAGATGTCTTTAGATCTCAAGTTTCAGTCGTGATAAGAGGCCCAATTTGTGGATTACCGCATTTGGCGGCAGTTGCGGTATCCAAGCTTTACTGAAAAACTAACCGATGGAAATCTATTGGGCCTATCGCTCGCCTAGTGGGCTCTTTCATCCCGAACGAAATCCCTGAGAATAATCCTGTGGGATCGTTTATGGACGGGCATAAAGTTTGACTGTTCTCGGTGAGAGAGCCGATTCTGTCCCTTAAGCTGGTAACACACTACCTCAAAAGCAATCATCTTATATTTACTGACGTGAAAAATACTATAAGTAATAAAAAAACAGTTGTGTCACCTTAAGACTTTCCCGGTAAGTAGTCAAGAACTGATTTTATCGGAATATTAATTTCATAAATATAAACTGAGAAAAATATAACTATATACCTAATACACGGAAATACGCATGTTTTAACAAGTATTACGTATATATGTTGGACTGTGGTCCATACGTTTGCATTAACAAAACGTGTAACGGTATCGGCGTGACGGTAGTTAACGTGCCGTAATGTTAAAATATATTGTTATTTCATTAACCCTTCAGGCCTCGGCCCCTCAGCCGATAACACGTTGCTGTCCCAAAATATTTTTGTAAAAATTAGTAAAAAATTGAATTACGACACTGTCTCACCAAAACATTAATTACTGCCAAACCACTGTACCCATAATTAAAATGAAACGTATTAATATAATAAAATATTATAAAACAAAACAAATTAAATGAAAATAAAATTAAAACGGGGCCGTCACGCTGAATCGTGTTGTGGCCGATATCGGCCAATCGGGGCCTGAGGGGTTAAGTCACGACCTGGGAATCTCGCTTCTAACATGACAGCATATCGTAGGATACTTACGGATATGGTCGAACACATGAATTATGTTGAAGTGTTATCCTCATGTAAAATTATTCAAATTAGTTGCAAATGATTCTGTGATACTGGTATTTTCTATGATTTAAGCAGAGCGTTTGATTGCGTTAACAACGAGCTGTTGCTAGAAAAAAACTGTATCACTATTCGAGGAATAACTAATTCCCTGCCCTTCGGCTACGTAACGACCACATTTGGTTGCACATCAGAACACCGTTGACTAAGTAACGACTAATATTGGCGGCTTGCTCCCGGAGCGCACAGTAATAATATTTTCTAATTCGAACGCATTCTAAAATCCATACCAAATATCTCATTATTACCATAGATATATAGACGATCGCTAAAATAATTTGCGCGGCTAGCCCATACAAAAAATGTATGGAGAATCTGATACCTGATTTTCTGGGATTTATTGTATACGATCCTATTACAATAACAGAAATTTAAATATTTTATAGTGAAGATATATCATTTAACTTTCTTTTATAATAATTTGAAATTCAAGTTATTTATTATTTTCCCAGTGAGGACTCAAACCCCGCGCCCATTTTTGTATATTTTCTCGGGTGTTTTTATAAAAAACTACGCAAAATATTGCCAAATTTATTATCTCACCTTATAAATGACTTATTGATAAAAACGAGTGTTTTTTGTCACTGCTTTTATTAGCGTAGTTTTAGCGGAATAACTAAAACGCTACACCCTAATTTGAGAAATTTCGTGCAGCACCCTCTTAAGCGGAATTTAAATAATATTTAGTGTAGCTTGTATATGAGGTATTCTAACCAACATTTCAAACCGTGATGTCGGCCCAACAAGGCATCTGCGTACCAAATTTCATATATCTACATAACTCCAATATTTCGAATATGATATATGACTAGTAGGCCTCACCTCCCCCCCCCCCCTCCCGCTCCTTCACCGGTCGACCGATTTCAACCACAACCTTTTCTACTCTTACCATCACTAAATAATGCCTGCATGCTAAATTTCAATCTGGCAACGGATTTAATTGTCTCAGAGGGTCTCAAAATAGAAATGTCCGTCTTCATCTTGAAAAAAAAATTGCGCGTTCACAATACTTTCCCTCCTGGTCGGTTGGTGGTTCAGGAAAGCAAATTTCAATGTATAAAAATTCTCCTAAATTTCATGACGCGATTACTTCATGAGTAATGAACCAATAACAACAAACCTACTGAATCCAGATAGATAGCTAGACAGACAGATAGATAATAATAATAAATTATTTATTTGCAGCTGTCAATAAATATATATATATATATATATATATATATATATATATATATATATATATATATATATATATATATATATATATATATATATATATATATATATATATATATATATATATATATATATATATATATATATATATATATATATATATATATAAACAAAATTACAGCTTAAAACTGAATATAGACGGAACTGCAAACTAGGGCTAAAACCGTGCCCTAAAAACCTGACAGAACACTAAGAGCCTCCGCACACCGGGCGGCCACCAGACGCGACCACAAGCTGTGGACGTGTTTTTACATACATTTTGTAATAACATCGGCGTAAACCGAGCGTTTGAGTGGCCGCGTTCGATCGACAAGCTGCGGGAGTCGCCCGCGCTCGCTACTTTTTATAGTCGCCGCGTTTTATCACTCGCCTCGCGAGCACACTCGGCCACACTCGTCGGTTTCTATCCGCCGTTGATGGTTTTGAATTCGGTGACGTTTCCTACGTCGCACAATAATGTGATAAACGTGCTGATAATCTGATAATCGATCGATAATCAGTCTGATAATCTGATAATCAGACTATTTTGGTGGTTAAATATGTCAATATCGCTAAAGCATATATTGTATGCATGCACAACGCGCGGCAATAACGAATTGGAATCATTAAGGATTAGTGATTACTTAGGTGCTAAGACGCTTTTTAGTAAATGCAGAAAGATTTATAGGTACTGAAATAGTAGCCAAAACACAATTTATTCGACATAGCAAAATCAATACAATGGAAATAGATTTCAAAAATATACAACTAACAACTTTTTGACGAAAGATTAATAGCGAATATACATAATTATCGGAAAAAAACTTGAAAATACTGATCGGATTTGCCACAACTTACAGCTATAAATGTGGATTTCTGACAATAATGATAACAAAAACGAAAGCAAGAAATCGATTAAACTTGGAGCACGACTTACGATATGCATTCTGCCGTCGTAAATGAAGACACAGTAACTTCATTTACTGTTTTTATACAAGTTTGGTTCCTTAAAATCACGAGTTGGAGTACTATAAGGCAAATTTTTCGGTTTGTCTGTCGATGGATAGTTACCGAGATACCTTCAATAAAAACACAGTATTTATTACAAAAACAGAATATTTTAAATAAAAAACACAATATTTGACTTAAAATACAGTAACCTATTATTTACTGTCATCTTTTTTAATACTTATAAACATTTAATATTTTTGTTTGGTTTCAACATGGCTTCTTCAGATACTGTGGTTTTAGGTAAAATTTTGTCACAGTATCTCAATTACTGTGTTTAAGGCGCCTGCAGTTTTTTATTTATTTAAAAAATATATATTTTACATGGTTAGAACACAGTAATGGGTAAAATTTACATATAACACAGTAACCAGTCAGTTACGGTGTTATAGCTTAAAAATATAAAATTTATCAAATTATTTTCCTAATTTAAAACACAATATCTAATTTAATTAATTAAACAATTATAATTTAATATATATTTTTATGCAGAATCGAATTTCTAACAATTTTTTTACCATTTAAGATTAAAATAAATAATCTATATTGATTAATTTGTTTATGAAAACAAATATTTAACAACTGAACTTTGAGCGCGTTTTTCTCAAAACGTCTTTTTCCAAGTTACTGTGTTTTTATTTACGCCGTCAGAATTGGAAGAAACTGCAACAATTTTTTAAAACTACGCAATATCAACCGTCTCACTGACTTGAATTAATCTACTGTACTTTTATTTACATCTTACTTCTTGATTTAATAAAAAATGCTAAAAATAAGTTGTTTTTATAAACTTCTGTTTACCTTGTAATGTTTTTTTTTTTTTTTATTTTTTATTAATTTACAATAATTTCATATAATATGTCATATAAACACCATTTACATAATATGGTTGAGTTGGGAGAGATTGAGCACATCCTATGGTGAAAATGTTTATCCGCATTCCTAACTAGGTCAGAGACCCGTATCTAGGGATGCTCATTTTTGTTTAGTTGTATCGACGAGCTGACTCTTTTGATATTCTGAACTTAAGTTGTATTGCATGATACATAAGAATATATACATATATACATACGCATACATACACACATACATAAATATATATATATATATATATATATATATATATACATACCTACACATATATATACATAGCAAATAATACACGAGATTTGATATTAGTTAGTAATATATAATTTAATAAAACAACTTAAATTATTAGCGAGAGCAATTGAGACTCCGCATACATTGGACCCCTTTCAAGCAGGTACTTCTTTATAAGTATTTTGAATGAATTTAAGTTGTTTGAATGATGTATGTTATTTGTTTAGGTCAAATCTTGCAAACTGAATTAGAACCACTTCCTCTTGTTTTATACAGTTGACATTTTACACGTTGGTCCAGTTCCGATGACAATGCATTTTTATGGTGAAAAGAACCTGATTCTAGAACCAGGATCGGTTCCCGACGATGCTACTTTTCCACGATCAACATCACCGACACACAATTTTATGTACGCATTCAATTATGCGAGCCCGTTCTAAATTTCACTATGACATTGCTGCTGCATCCACGGTTGGCTCCCAACGAGAGGACTCCTCAACGGTCAACAGCACAGAAAAGAAAATTTGTATACGCATTTAATTATGACAGCCCGTTCAAAGTTCCACTGTGACATGTCAGCTGTACTCAGAGTTGGCTTTTTAAAAATGTTTTTTTATTAATAACTTATTGGTTTAACTTTAAATTATTATCAATATAAAAAAAAACGTAATTTAAAAAATCAAATCAATAGCCAATTTGTTTTTTAAACTATATTTATTTTTTGGGTCTTTACAACTATCTAATCCGCTTTATGGGTTCATTAGTCGTTAGAGACTAGACATCTAAGATGAGGAAAATATCAATTTAATTTAGTTGAAACCATAGTAATGCCTCCTTAAGGTTGTTGTGCTTCTGTGGCGTATAATAATAATAGACAGCCCCCTTAAGCAAGCAGTCGTGGGATCAACTTTGTCCTTTACTGGTGGAAAGATTACTCAAGATATGCCTTATGTATGTCGAGAGGAATATGGCTTATTGCAATATTTATCTACAGAAACTACTCACTTTATGAAGCAAAAAGGACCGGCCTAGTTATTACTGATTCAGGGTTAGAATAAAAATAACAGCGATCCGATATTTTTCTGTTTGAACGCGTATTTTTAAGTTAGGTTATTCATTTATTCTACTTATAACGTTAAAGCGAATGGAATGTGATATTAGTTCTATATTTATGTAATTGTTGATTAATTTAATATAAGAACGAAATGTCTTATAAAACAGGATAATACCGCTTAAAATGTGTAGCACCCGACGTTTCGGCAATGTTGCAAACAACGTAAGACTTAAGTGCTATCAATGGTCATCTGCAGGTAGTCGACAAAATTCTGATGTTATTTTGCAGGTGGTGGGGCGGCGGGTTCGGCCCGCGCGATTTTTAAAAAATGTGTTGTGCATTTAATTTTCACTGTATTTTGTGTTATGTAGAAGAGAGTTTGTAAACTTTGTTAAATTCTTAACAAGAGACTCGACGACAAAGCTCAGCATTATTTTGTCTTCACCCATTTTATAAGCTTTTAATAATGCTTACGAAATCGTATGTGCAATGGTGTTACATATTCTGGGGGTGGGGTCTTTTTAGTTATGTCCTTTTAAGTATTTTTTTTATAAAGTTTGCAACATGTGGTTTTGGAATGACATACTGAAAAAATAATTTGTTATGTCTATTTACCCTTTCCGGTTGTTTTTCCTCTTTAGGCTTTAAATGCATTAGTTGTCATCAGTAGATATCGCCATTGACAGTTTTACCTAATTCCAGCAGTTCATAATATACCACACCTTCCTGATCATACCAGATCCCTACAGAGCCTTTATAGACCTTATTGCAATGAACATCTCGCTTTGGTTGTGAGGGACCAGCTAAAACAAGTTTCACCCAAGGTTTTTTCTTTCTCATAATAAGTTCACCCAAACTTTTCAGATTCTCATAATAAATCCATGTTTTATCCACAATAACTATTTAATGCAAATTATCTTTTATTTTCTGACTTTGAAGCAACATTTAACAAATGGTTTATCGAAGTTTGATGTCTCTTAGTATTAATTCAAGTGAAATCCAGTTACTATTTTTATGAACCTTTCCTATTGATTTTAAACGTTTTGCAATAGTTATGTATCAAAATTTAATGCTACAGTAATTTTTATTTGTCTTTGACTAGAATCTTGAGCCTATAATATTTTTAATTCAGCATCCTCAAATTTTTGGGTGGTCATCATTTTAAATTGACGAAAACAATTTTTGCACGTTTTATTTGATGGATCATCTTCACCGTAAATTTCCTCAAGCAAACGATACGTTTCCGCTGCACTTTCTTAGCAATAAAATAATGTAATAAAATTTCCCGCAAATAACGTTTATTTGGAATAAAATTCGTCATTTTTAAGGAGTTAAAAATGCTATTTTTTATACTTTAACCAAATGTCACATACTGCGTTTGATAGCTGACTTCAAGCTCTATCGGATACAAGAATTGCCATTTTATAATACACGTAATTTTATATTACTTTTCAACTAATTTTATGAAAATTTTATAACATTTGTCAGGCAAAAATCACATTGTGAAATTTCAGTTGGAGTACCTCAAATACAAGTTACACTACCTAATTTGCGCAATATATTTTAATCAAATAATAAAACCGAGCCACCCAAGGCTACCCGAGAAACGAACCCGTGTAATCATCATGCTATTGTGTAATCATCCGCCGGTCGAAAGAGGGCGCTAATCGATTTTATTTATGAAATAAATATTCATAAGAAATTAGTCCTTGGCTATTTGACGGGTTCCTAAGTTCCTAAGTTCTTGGGGTGACACAACCCTTTTTTATATTTCTGAGCAAATTCGGCGCACATACTTTTTATTTTTTTACACAGCATAAAATTGGCATTAAGTATAAAATTGGCGCCGAACGTGAGGCCAATTTTTAATAAATAACATTTATTAATTATACTACAATAAAAAGCAATTGATTTCAACGTCAGCATAAACTAAGTCCAGATGACCACGGATAAGGAAATACTGGTCCTGTCAGACCAGTTGTAATGCAGTGGTGCCGAAGGCCATAGCGGGAAGAGAACCCCCATATCCTCCGACAATTTTATCCGGCCTTTACGTCCATTTCGGCGACCGCCCCAGTGACCGGAAGTGCTACCTTCTCCGCGAACGCGTCGGCCGGAAACAGATTTCCACACACTCTCTCTCGGGGATTTAGAAAAAAAGTTTCGGCGGAAAAAATACGACCTCCTCCGCGGAGGCAATTCGAAACAAGGATTTTTACTGGTTTAATTTTATTTATATCCGCGGCTGAAATTAATGCCGTAAAACAATGATTTTTCAGAGTCTAAAAATAACATTTTACTTTCAAGGCAGAGGGAAAGTATTATGAACGCGCATTTTTTTTTTGCGAGATGAAGACGGATATAAACATTTTGACCCCCCCTCAGACGATTGAGACCATCTTTCTGTGAACGTCTTTCTGTGACTTCGTGTATGTTTGTGTGCCTATGTGTGTTTGTGAGCTGAAATGCGGCATGCAGGCATCATTTGATCATGGCAATAGTTGAAAAGATTGTGGTTGAAATCGGTCGAAAGCGCGCGTCATACTTCTCATCAGTATACAATCCCGAAGTATTGCAATTAGAGATTTGAAATTCGGTACAGAGATGCCTTGTTGGGCCGAAATCGCGTAAAAAAATTAGATTTCGGCCCAACAAGGTTGCGCCGTCAAGATATTCCTAAAAATTGGTTGGAATATCTCGTACACAAGGGACACAAATAATATTTAAAATTCGCCATGTTTAAGAAAATACTACATCATTTTAGGAATAATGCCATTTTATTACTTTGGAAAAGACTACAAACATACCACGAATTGGCGCGGAGAAGGGGGGGGGGGGGGACAAGGATGCTTGTCTATCTGCCGGGAAAGTCTTGAAGTGACACAACCGATTTTTAAAAACTTATATCAGAGCATTTCCATAAGAGCAAGGTCCAGGATCTGCTTATTAAGAACCCAATGTATTCTGTTAAGGACTTTGAGAGTATTGATTTTCCTAATCTTCCATAATTATTTATATTACAATGTTTTCTTATTATTGTTTTATTTTTTATTGTCTAATTTTGATTATTTACATTACTAAATACAATCATTGATTATCAAAGATAGATTATAATATAAAAAATTATATTGACTATTTCTATTGCGACATTGTTAATTTATATTTTTAATTTTATATTTTTTATAATTTTGATTTTACTGTTTCTTAACCGACTCTTCGTTTTTATATTTTGATTATCTGCAGTATTTTAGCAGCTCCAATTATTTTAAAAAGATCTTAAATCTTTATTTTATATTGAAATATTAATTGTTTTACAATTTTTTTTTTTGTCGATATTTAAAAAAAATAATTGTACCACATAAGGTATATCTGGTATACCAGTTATTCAATTTGACTATACCAAGAGTAGGGATTCCTACCAACTGGCTTATTTGAAAAAATAACAAAAATAAAAAAAACAATTTAAATCATTTATATTTCTTCCGGAAATAATAAAATTGTGAATACTTAAAATTACATATTATATTTCCACAGTTAATATTGCATTGTTTGAGTAAGTATTAGAATAGCAAACTTTTGAGATAAAATCACCATAATTTGTTATAATTTTAGTTCTAATTTCTTATTTTCATGGTTCAGATTACATATTTTACATAGATAAGGTCAGTAAGCCAGTACGTGCAACTACGAGCAAGTAAGCAACTTTTGTTTAAAAAAATGTGAGAAAAACATTTTTTTTTGATTTTTGAAAAAAATAATTTTGGTAAATTAACGTGGAATTAATGACGATCGGTATTTATGTTGCTGATTAGGTATGTGGGTAATTTGCGTTGATTTTTTTGTTAACAATTACTCTTTCAAACGTGTCACTATAATTATTAGTTGATATGGTAATATATTATTTCGCGGATAGGAAAGCCAGACATGTAAAGCTGTCCATGAGTAGATAGTAAAAATTGCGTTGACCTAAGAATTGAAAATTAATCCACAGTTGATTTATTTTATTTGTGATAATTTATTGAGTGTTTTCTACATAAGTTTCTTTTTAATTTTTTATTTGTTGTGTGGGGCGTTTCTAAGGTCTTTAAGAGCCTAGTAACACTGCGACCATTGCTGATCTATTGTGTTCGCCACCTGATATAGTTCTGCGCTAAGCCTCGTGTCATTTAAGAACCGCAACAGGCTTTTGGCGCCAGATTGTTTTACCTCCTCAGGTTGGAGGTAATGACCACCCAAAAGGGTGTATCTTTTACTCATCAGCGGGCCACACTCGCATATGAGGTGCAGCTTGGCAGAACCTGCACATTTTTGTGTCTCGGGGCTTGAGGTTGTACATGTGTTTGTTCAGGCCACAATGCCCCTTGAGCGCCCTCACTAGTATGCGTAGATTGTTCCTATTTAGCGATAAGGCCTCATGGGCAGTCTTACGGTCGTAAGCCTTAATTAGCACTTTGGAATGATTCAACCCTGACGTGTCGTTGAAGGATTGTTTAAACATATTTGTTTGAGCATCAGGTTTGCAAGGCTTTCTGGTACACCACAGCAAGGTTCAGGGCCGTATAACGATCCCTTCCATACACTAGTTGTATTACATTACATTTACGTCGTGTCCAATTGGCGTCTAAAAACCGCTCTTGCACGTGTCAAAATATTTGTGTTAGGTAGTAAGTCCCATTACTACTTTAATCTTTACTTAACATACATATGTCAAAATAATATATAGTATCTAAGAAACTTTGGAACCTACTAAAAGTTATTTGTCGTAAAATATTATTACAAAACAAATTAAAGGCTTATTAAATAAAATAGTTAATAATTCTAATGGCTACCTACTAAAAGCCACTCAGCACAATAATTAAAATAGTAATTAAAAAGTTGAATAATTAAAGCAGAAGGCTATGTATTCTATATAAGTTAGTTAACGAGTCCAGGCCAGGTTAGGACATGTCTCTCCATTAGGTAGCATATAAGGTTGAACGGCTGAACGGATTTGGCTCTTTATTCCTAATGTTGGTAATAGTCGAAATAAGGTCCTAACGGCAAGGAAAATAAAAAATGTAGCCTGAAAAATTGGAAAATTTGGGGAAAACTGAAAGTGCTTTTTTTCTACTCACGATTCGAACCATGGATATCGGTAATACTTTTTTTAGTTTTGATCGCTTTGTGTCTTGACATATTCCAATTGGTTTTCACAAATTCACAAAACGATCACAAACAAATTTATTGGAATTCGGACAGGACAACGTCTGTCGGGTCAGCTAGTTGTTAATAATTAAATATATTAACGAAAGCAGTCACGTTAACAATCGTTGTTTACGAAAAATGACTTTGTATTTTACAGGGCCATGCATAAAATACACGTGTTATGGCATCGATCTACGTTGTTTGTTTCTACTCTTTATTGTGACATTTCACAATGGGCGTGTTTATTGTCACACGAAAATCTCTTACAACCAACCCTACTGTGAAGTGTTTATATGAATGTGTACTTGTAGCATATGTAAGTGTGTGTCTTGTTATTGCATTCGATCGACATAATTCAAATGCAATTCCGTTAATTTATCCCAACGGAAAATGGTACGCTAGTCGGGAATCGAACCCGGAACCTTACAAAGTAAGATCAGGAGACCTAACCACTTTGCCACCGTGTACATTGCTGCTACATTAATAATAAATAATAATAAACTCTTTATTTGCACTTAATTAGTATACAAAAAGGCGAGCTTATTGGCACATGGCAATGTCTTGCAACTAACCTAAACACAGTGGTACATGCGCGTATTGTGAAAATAAAGATTATTACATAACATGCAGACACGTGGAAGAATTTAAAACTAATAATACTCGAGGAGAGGAAATTGGGAGAGGAAGAGGAGAGAAAGGGAAGAACTGGTTACTTCTTAGAAAGGTAGTAATTCTTAAGGTGAGTCTTAAACGATGGTAAAGATTACGTGTTTCGTATATTTGCTGGGAGATCGTTCCAGAGTCTTGCACCATGGACACAGAAAGAATAAGAATAGAAATCACTATGACTCGGATTTTTTAATAAACTGTCAGAGGCTGACCGAAGTACGAGACCGTGGGAACTTAGTGGTTCAAAAAGCTCGTGGAGATAGGATGGCGTTAATTGGGAGAGTACACGATATAGGAGAGCAAGTATATGACCATTTCTTCTTTGGCGTACATTACTGCTATGGACGGAATCCTTTCTATCAGAATCGCTAGATGGTTGTACGACTGCATCGATTGCACTCACCGGAGAGTTTTAAATTGTTTTACAATTTGGTTCCTAATGGTTACGTACAGCTTGGGCCGCATGCTTGCTTTCCTTGTGTCCATTCAACTCACAGTTCAGCGCCCACGGCTCAGGGCCCGTTCAGTCCCTAGCAGTTCGGGTCTGATGGCATGTTTATTGCAAGTCGACCCCAACTTACAGTGCAGCTCTTTTCTGGTAGTCTTTTTGTAGAGGAACCTACCATGCAAGGGCCACTGTGAACTCTGCATGCAACTTAAATCTGAAGTCGTAGACAGTTGGGATCAGAATTGCGGATCGAGAGAACGCCTCGAGTGGAACTGGCCGGTGTGTACCCGGCTGTGTCAGCTACGCTTACGCAATCCGGCGAATAACAGCGAGATAGCGGAGACCAACGTTTTCTAAAAAGTGGGGGTAGATGTTGACCTTGCGTGATCTATCCCGAAAAATGATCCATCGGCCACCCGTGCTGGAGGGATTCCTCACCACGGATTCGCGACAAATTCGATCTGAATTGCCGCTTATGTCAGGTAGAGTCCGAGCAAGCGACCTCTAATCTGTGACCAGACTAAAGGGTTGAGAAATCCACAAAAATTGAGTAGTAAGTGCGCGAGGAAGCCCGCTGGATGGCATTTCCCAGTGCCTCGCGTTAAGGTGTCGGGTCTTACGGGCTGTTGGAGTAACTCGTCTGTGGGTTTGGTTTGTCCTCAAAGCCTTTGCATTCACTTTATGGGAGACAGAATGGCTAATGTGGTAGCGGGTTCGTCCGTAGAAATTGACACCTCTCAATGTACAATCGCACGATACGAGAGTCCGACCACAATTAAATTACGCGACCCTCCTCTGAACTGGATACAATTGTATATACGCAAACAGAGGGTAGTCGTCACTTTGGAGCCATTCATCCACCGCATGGGCGGCGTTCCAGTGGAATTAACGAAGCTGTCAAATGGCGCTCTGACCGACGATTGAGGCTGGTTAACAATAAGTCAGTTACCGACTTCAAACTCAAGACAAGTCATCGCTGATCCAGTACTGCAATCGTGTAAATTAATTTTGTCACTACAGCGCTGTCGCGTCAGTGCTGACTTTAATATTCCCGCTATATATTTTGAAGTCAGTCCGCTCCCCCCACCGTGTACCATGTAAACGCCGAAGTCAACACACTTGGATGTATCAACGACAGCGGGCGAAATCGTCACCTCGGGAAGTTTTAAAGATATTTTAGCGTTCAGTCTCCTTTGAGGTTAGGTTAGAAGACTTTGGACGAAACGGTCCACTGTCTTGTTACGCCACTCGCTCGTAAGAGACCAACGTCTTACCGCAAGAAGCCGGGTGCGAATACTGCGGGCCTATACTAGCGCCCTTACTTCCATTTACGGCCAGATTTCTCCATTCTCTTGACTGGCTACAACTTGGGTTGTCAACTACAACGGGCGAGCCCGTCACCTCAGGAAGTTTTAACGATTACTCGTTCTATCTCCCTGGAGTGAACGTAGAAGATTTGGGACAACACAGTCCACCATCTAGCTACGTCACAAGCCCGTAAGAGGCCAAAGCCTTAACCGCGAGATAGCCAGAAACGTTACCCGGCGGGCCTACACTCACGCCCTTACTTCCAATTGTGACCAGATTACTCCAGTCTCTCGATTGGTTACGAGTTCGAGGTCGCTTGCGCGGTCCTCCCTTACGAAGCGGTGAAACGGTGTTTACCGAATCTATCGCGGACCACAGCATCCTTTGCCCGGCTGTTCCCCCAGGATCGGGTAGCCGATGGTCGTTTCCAGAGCAGTCGCCGTATGGAAACGGTACTGCTTCCAGACTCCCTTGACTGTTAGTCGGGAGCTAACGGGCCCATGATGAGGTGGCCACGATGACCCATGTGTTCAGGGTCGGTCACACTCACGGGTCAACACCCATCCGACGGCCTCCACGCACGGGGTGCGAACCTGGGTAGGACACTGGGTCAACCAGTCTCCCCTGGGAATCAAACCTCTGGCGCTCCTGGACGGTCTGCGCACCGTGCGGCGCAAGCCAATCGATTGTGCTCTCCAACTAAGAGTCGGGGGAGTCTGGGAACTGTATTGTTTCCTATAGAGCGGGGGTGGTTGCGTACCTTACGGCGACTGCTCTTGAAATGACCATTGGCCATCCGATCCCGGTTCAGAGCCGGGCAAAGGACGCCTTGGTCCGCGATAGATTCGGTGTACTCCGTTTCACCGCTTCGTAAGGGAGAGTACCACGCAAGCGACCTCGATCTCGAAACCAATCGAGAGACCGGAGAAATCTGGTCACAATTGGAAGTGAGGGCGCGAGTATCTCGAGCCCGCCGGGTTTATTCCTGGCAACTCGCGGTAAGGCGTTGGACTCTCACGGGTTGTGGCGTAGCTAGACGTTGGATTGTTATTGTCCAAAGTCTTCTACACTCACTGCAGGTCGATAGAACGACTAATCGTTAAAACGTCCTGTGGTGACGGGCTCGCCCGTTGTAGTCGACACTTCAAGATGTTAGTCAGAGTGCACAGTCGATTGGCCTACGCCTACAGTACAACAATAGAGGAGGCGCCATAATTTCATGTCAGACCGCGGCAATTTATTGGAATTTCTTGCAATATCGCCGCGGTCGACAAAAAGTACTATAACTATGGAAATAATATAGCAATCATAAAAATAATAACTGTGCATATATTATTATTAAAATATTACAATTAAAATTTCGTATATAGAATATTAAATTTTCATTTTGTAAAACAATTAAATAATTATGAATTAGTATGACACAGTCGAAAAAGTGAAAAAACGGCATTTCTAACTTGTATTTGTCTTACGGAAAAATACGGAACCTATTAAGAAATTGTAAATACTATCATGATGTATATTAAATTCTTTATCAAAGGTAATATCTCGTTTTGATTATTTGTATACAAAAATATTAAGATATTAACTCATGAAAACCAATAACTTTTAAAGATTTCTCAAAAAAAAAAAAAAAATATGTTTGACAATGGAATTTTACCAGAAATATCCGCGAAATTATTCTAGCGGCCGTCCATGTATTATGGTAATAATGAGATATTTGGTATGGATTTTAGAATGCGTTCGAATTATAAAATAATATTACTGTGCGCTCCGGGAACAAGCCGCCAATATTGACGTTACGTAGTCAACGGTGTTTTGATGTGCAACCAAATTTGGTCGTTACGTAGCCGAAGGGTTGATAAAAAAGATTTTGAAGCGGGATCTATCAGAGCAGAGCATTCAGTTCTTTTTAATTCGTTCCATACAAAAAAACTAAAAATATGAATAAGGTTTAGGAAAAATTACAAAGAGCAACTATTGTTAGGGTTTATAAGGTTTATCCATCGCCATAAAGAAAACAGCAAAGATTCAAAGTTGGTTCCTAAGTCCCTTAAAGTAGCGTTTCGCCAACCGTGCGGCGTCCCGATAGACTTTGTGCTTCGCGTTTTTTTCGCTAAATCTTTCAATAACCTCGATCTTTTTAGTCATTAATTTGCGCCTCATAAAAATCGCGGTGCTTTTATGAAGCACCGCGATCGTGACAGTGATTGCCATGTTTTTCGTGTCTGCTGAAAGCTCCATGAAGATGTTATTATGCGATAATTTAGCTCATTGAACCGACGAAATCGTGTTGTTCGCGCTTCCTTTGTCTCTTATAATCGTTTATTTTACACTGCTTTATGTCGCTTTTGCAGTACACATTTTCGAATACTTGATTATTTCTGAAATTCTTTATTTTAATTTTCCGGCCCACCAACCGGCATAGAGGGAAAGTATTGTCAACGCGTGAGATGATTAAGACTATCCAGTTCAAAGTCTCTCTGTGTGTCTACTATCTGTCTGAATGTATATGTGTATTCCTACACAATAGCGCCCAAACGCCTAATCTGATTGAGCTGAAATTTGGCATGAAGGCATCATTTAGTCATGGCAAGAGTTAAAAAAGTTGTAAATAAAATCGGTCTACCAGGGGGCGCAGTAGTCATATTTAAATCTCGAAATATTGGACGTATAGATTGACATTTGTTACGCAGATGCCTTGTTGGGCAGAAATAAATTAGGATTTTCGCTGGTCAATATAATTGCATAAACGACTAATCGAACGTTGCTATTTGAGTTGCATTCTCACTATCTCCACTCGTCGCCGACTATCATTTTCAATCAGGTTAACCTCATATCCGAAGAGTTTCTTGTCACTACTGCAGTGATTATTCCTGAAATTCTTCATTTGAACTTTAGATAACAGATTATTTTTTGTTGGAATAATAAGTTAAATATTTTATTTGTTTATTTATTATGTGATACACTGTTTATTCCTAAAGTTTGTCAGGTTTCTCTGATCGAATACAGGGATCGTTGTAAGAGTCATAACCCTACCGATGACGACACAATGATAAATATAAGATTGTGCCGGATCGGGGTGGCCTTAAAATGGGTTCGGAGTTACCTAGATGAGAGGACTCAGAGCACAGTAATTGGTCGACAAATAAGTAAAGCGACTAACGTGTCATTCGGTGTCCCTCAAGGTAGTGTTTTGTGTCCAATTCTCTTTTTAATCTACATCAACGAATTCTGCGAATTACCTGTTAATGGTAGAATTGTATCTTTGCTGATGACACTGTCTTTCTTACTGCGACGAATTGGAATGACACATTCTTCAAAGCTCAGAGTAACTTTGAACTGGCTAAACTTGGATCGACAATCATATTTTAACGCTAAATGCTGCGAAATCAAAATTTATCACTTTCAGCTTGCGGGGAAGTCCCAGCCAGGTTCTCAACCAAACACTTGCGATTCATACCCATAAATGCTTGGATAAGAATATATGTGTATGTACTAAATTAATCAAAGCTGCAACAGTCTCCTACTTAGGCATAACGGTAGATGAGAAGCTATGTTGGTAAAACCATATTTCAAATTTGAGTTCGAAAATTAGAAAGCTGGTCTATGTATTTCTTTGGCTGCGCAACGTTCTGTCTAAAGCAACCATAAGAATGGTATACATGGCCTTGTGTCAGAGTATTTTGTCCTACAGAATCGCGGCATGGGGCGCTACTAATAATGATAATCTGGATAGATTGACAAACGCGTAAAAATTAATAATAAGAGTATTACACAGGAAAAACCGGCGTCATTATAAACAGCTATTCATTAAGCAAGCGCTTCTTGCATTCTACAAATTTAGAGATGACCATGCACGAACTCAAAACAATCTGTACAAAAGAATGTCCGCGAGTATGAAATATATAATTCCGTTAGTCAGGACAACATTTGCCCAGAGACATATATTCTACATAGCCCTAAAATTATATAATTCCCTTATTGAAGACACGAATTTTTTTTCTAACATAAAAATATTTAAAGCAAACCTTTTTAGATCATAGCTACTATATAAAATCTGATGAACCTTCGCAACGCAAGACAATTTATTTAGTATCACTTATCTATTATTCCTAATTAAATTTTAATTATAAATGTATTTTTATATTACATAGCTATATATTTTATAAAATTGGAATATTTATGTGTATATACAGGTGGTTAGTTCGAATAGTTTATTGTCAAAAAAACATTTAATTTCTTAAAATTGCATAAAAATATGCACATCTAGAGACGGGCCAAATTGTCGCCTAATTAGATGTGCTATTGGCAGCATAGGTCATGTAAGATGTGTTAAACCTCCCTATATCAATTATTAAATAATTTATATAATTATTATAAGAAGCAAACGTTACATGATCAATGAACTGTGTACCTAATCATAGGTACCGCAATAAATAAATAACGATATTATACAGCAAATAAACATCGCACATTCCTACTGTTTATGTCGTAACATGACTGACTTCTCCTTGCCTTTTCTTCTCCGCCTCAGCTCAACGATCAACTAAACTCCCAACTTTAACCAGTTCATAACCGATACGTCCCATTTCAAAATACATTCAATCTCTGCTGCTGCCCCGGCAGACACACCAATGTATTACAAGTATCATATTATATTTATATTACATTGCCATTACATATTATAAGGTAAGACAATAATTACACTAATAAATGCAACAACCTCTTACGTATATGAACCCAAAAGATGAACACCGCACAAAATATCACCCCAATATTGTGAGAAAAATATTGTATTGGTTCTTACATTACCATTTTGTTGAAACGCCATTACTTAATCATACATATCAACATTTTCCTTACGGTTAATACGTAAATAACAGTATGCTGTAGTTTCAATATGATTCATGTGTCCGAATATAACTTTACGTATAGTATTACATGCTAGCATATTAGAAGCCAGATCCCAAAGTCACGACGTAATGAAATAACATTATGTTTTAACATTACGACATGGTAATTACTGTACTACAACAACATTATGCGTCATATTAATTTATACGTATGGACCTCAGTCCGCGTTATATACATAATCCTTGATGAAAGTTGCGTATTTTTGTGTATTACATCTCAGTGAGGATCTGCCTAGTGAAGTTGTAAAATTGCTGGATCTGCCTAGTGAAGTTAATATTGCCAGGGCTGTAAAATCTGTATTGTCATGGAGTATAATATGTAATTGGATTTTGTAAAATAAGGGATAAATAAATAAATAAATAATGGCATATAATTCAAACCTTATTGATTGGCTATAGATTTCTTCACTGTATCATGCTTTCTAGTTTTTGATATGTATTTTTCAAAAAGACCAAGATGCAGTTTTAAGATTGAAATTGTGTTGCGAATAATCAAAACGAAAAAGGTCAAAACAATAGCATATTTCACATGAGTATCATCTTATAAAACTGACATACATACAAGAATTTGGAAATTAAATATTATTCAAAGATTAACATTTATTACAAATAATATATTTTCTTCATTTTAAATATTATATACAATAATGTTATTTCCCAAGTATAACCTAAACGAGAAGTAACATAAACTGCAACGAAACCGCTCTAATATTGAAGTTTATTTTATGTAAATTTATACTATATTGATATTAATTAATCAAAACAGCGTTTCGGTGGCCAATAAGAGATGTCTACCTATTATTAAGGGATAATGTAGCTACAAGGAGCACAGGGCGCCAGGCCATCAAGCGCTGGGCGGTTCGTTGGTTGTGCAAGCAGATCCTGTACCGGAAACAGGCTTCTGCGCGGCGAATTTTACGGGAATACAGGGTAACCGCTTGAGAGGCTGGCTGCTCATTCAAGTAAGTTTATAGGAGACGGGTCGTGGGAAATCTCTCAGAGCGCGCGAATCTGCGCGCTATTTAAAAGTGCGGTGTCCTGCGTGAAGTGAGACTCGCCTTGATGAGGCGTCCGGTATAGGGAAAGGAAAGAGTCTAAATCTGGTGAAATTCTGCGTTCTATATATCGAGATGCACTATATTTTTTTTACTTTATTTTTTTTGGATCGTAAACTATTTCTGCGCGCGGACGGCGATGACCAAACAACATCGGCGGGGCGCGCGTATATGGAATATATACCTTCACACAACGCTCTATAGTGTTGAGTTCGGGTATACAATAAAAATGAATATGCCTGTGTTAAGGACTTCAAAATATACCCGACCGTAACATTTTTCTGGGGTATACTTTCATGTAGGACACTCCATTTTGCTATACTATAATGTATACCCATTTCAGTGTCTCTCCACTTTTTTTTACGCTTACTAATAAAGAGACAGACATACAAAGGGACGTTTAAATTTATATGTTAGGATTGAGATAAATTACACCACAAGAAAAGAGGATAAAAACATTTATTACATAAAATAGTTGGTATTAATAATAATTAGAAAAAAACAATTTAGCGCGCGTTATGGACATTCATTTTAATATTCTGTCCCAAGCCATGCTTTCGTTTAGTTGTGCGTTCTGTATCAGACGGCCGCCCAGCCTGAATTCTAGACTTAGTCTTTCCTATTCCCCTGTCTTTACGTCTACTCAGGGCTGTGCTTTGCACTTTAATTTTCCTTGGTACACGCTTTGTTATTATCAGATGTAAAATGAAGTTTTGTCCTTGCTCTGATGTATTTATTTTTTTAATCATATTTGTGAATTTTGCTAGTGCTCTCAGATTGTGGACAGTGGGGTTCGTTTCAAATAACTGTGTGAAGCGTTGTACTTCAGTCTTAAACTCTGCAAGTGAATTTTTATATTGATGCGGAAATTCTACAGCAACCTGTTTTGAGTAAGACGTAAAATTGGCCGAATCCTGTATCGACTCTTGTGTATTGGAGGAAGAGCACTGAGGAACTATCGGATCCAAATCATTGTTCGGTGTTTGATCCAAGTTCATCATATTTATATAGAAATTTTCATTGATCTCATCCCCTGTCGCAATTCTTGCTAGTGACATTCTATCATGAATAGACAGCCGAGGAGAATTGAGAAATATTACCCCAAATTTTTTCTCAATGCTACATAGGTGCTTGCAGAATCTTCCACATTTTCCAGCAGTCACAAACGGCTAAATCGGCTCTGATAGTGTAAAAAGTATTTGGACTGGTCTCCGATTCCACACTATACTCATTATCGTTGACTTTAGAAATATTTTTAATATTTCGAGCAGTCTTCACGAACATTGAATATATGGAATCCTTGGTTTTTCGCGTATTTGCGTAAGAAATGATGCGCCGCTGAAAATAATTTTCAAATATGGACGTAATAAAATCTACCAATGCGCAAGCATTAAACGCTTTACAGCGCTGAAGTATCACGTCTTTAAGAATGCGTATAGACGCTTCTGTTATGTTGTTGGTGTTGTTTCCTCGCGTAAGTAAATCCAACCTATCAGAGACGCACCATTCAAGCCGCCGTTTCCATAAGTTACTCAGATGATTTAACAGAGCTGGCATCGTCTTAACATACTCGTCACCTGTTAATCCGGCATACAATTTGACTGCTTCTTCTGGATCAGTTACAAAAAGAATATTACGAAATCGTATCATGATTGATTGTCTTTTTATTATGTCGACCTTGTGATCTGCAACGCAAAGCCAACGCCAAAAGGCTTGGCAAACATGGAATGCGCATAATAGTAATCGAGCATTAGGAAAAATTGTTCTCAAAGCATTTCATTCTGCAGTAGAATCGTCCGTCATAACAATATCAGGCTCAATTTTTTTACCCACGTTGTTCTTTTCTACAGCTTCTTTAATAGCGGCAAATACCATCGTGTAATTGGATTAATTTTGCTCAGTATGTATAGCACAAGCCAATGGAAGACCGCCAATTTTGTGAGATGTAAAAACTAGAGTAATCGCAGAACCGGTCTTGGTCACACGATGACGTTGTGTCTACAAATATCATATTCTCATATGCAGTGGATAGAAAGCCCAGTTTCATTATAGGGGTAATTATGACGATAATCCTGGGATTCTATTTCAGCAGTATCGAGTACCCTTTGTTATTGAAACTCTCAATTTTCCGTTCTATTATTTCGGGGAGATTGCATTCATTACGGTCACCATATTTTTCAGAACGCCATGTAGTAGACATGATTTTCAGAGGGATTTATTTGAGAATTCGATAGCATCTCTATTCGATTTACAGCAGAATCTTCAAACAAGTCCAGTATGCTCAATTCATTGTAATTTATTGCTGCGCAAGGTGTCATTCCGCTATCGAAATATTTCCTAAAGGTTTCTTCGGTTTCTTGGCTGCATTTTAGTAAATTCAAAGCTTCTGCAACGTAAACGCGATGAGAGTGTTCAAAAACTATGGTCACTAACACATTATACCCCTTCAATAACAGTTTGTCGTTTCGAATAGTGTCCTTGTGGACTTTTTTTAATTACAAGGTCTATTTTAGCCTTACAGTTTTGTCCACGAGGCGACTTAACAGATTTTTTATTGAACGATGAATGTTGACATGTATATATTTTTCGAAACAAGAGGCGCTTCAACGAAGGATATGACTTTCGAACTATCCAGTTAGTTTTCGTAAAATTAGAAAAATTTTGAACAAACTTGTTGATGAAATTAGCGTATCGTTCTTGTTTTTCATTTTGATCAGCTTTCAGTCGAAATGTCATACAGTACGTTTCCTCCGATTCGAAATCCAGATTCTCGATAAGTCCACAATGTTCAGTTATAAAACCCTCTAAACTGGCTTTATCTATCATTTTATACACTGTTTCCCACTAATAGGAACACAAACTATATAGTAACTTTATTATATACTTCACACCCTACTATACACGTTATCTCCTGTTTTTTTAATGAAAAACATTTGCATTCACAATTTAAACCGTACTGACGTGCACTTGGTGACACAATGATGCAAAAATGTTGCGTCATCCAACGGGGTGAAAAGGAAAGAACGATTAAAATAGTAAGTGACAAAAAATGAATTGTTGCCGCTCGCCGCGTCGTTGCGATCGGGTATGTTTTAAAATAGCTACGCGCGAAATACTAAATCTGAAAGTATACCCGATGTCAACTCTGCCAGAGACGTCACAAATGTTAGGTAGAGGTACGCTTTAATGAATTAATTTTAGATTTCTGGATTGGAAAACATACCCGACGGCAACACGGTCTCTGAGGTCTTGAGCGTTGTGTGAAGGTATATATTCCATATACGCATCGGCGGGACCGTGACCAGCGCCCTCTCTACGGATGGTCCGGCTACTACGGTGTACTATGCTCCGCTCCACGACCAACAGATGGCGCTTCGCGGGGACGACGTCGCCCAAAAAAAGAATGATTAATCGATGTTATTAAAAATATAAAAATACGGAATTCTATGGAACGGGAATATATCTCAAGGGGAGTTAGGAAAATTAAATAAATTCGGGATATTAAATAAATGAGAAAATCAATAATTATACATTAAATAAAGGACAGGTAACGGGAGTATCGGGGTGAGAATATAAAGGAAGCCGATGGCGGGAAATTACTGATTAGAGGAATATATTTGTATTGGAAATGGGTGAGGAATATGCCACAGATGGAAACGGCAAATTATAACTGACAAACTAGTTAAGGAAGGAAGCTAGAATGTATTTAGGTAAGGTAACTATAGGGAATTAAATATATATATTTCTTTTTTTTTACTTTGGGTGGCCTCTTTTTACCCCTTTCCCCTTCATAGAAAAGGAATGAAATTATACTCAATGTTAAAGTGGTTTAAAAATATGCGCTTTATTCTTTTTACGACATATGAGAGGTAAAATCAAGGAAAGTATTGAAAACGAATATTCATAATTATATTTTACAGTCTTATTTTACGTAAGGGGAAACGTAAATCGAGCCAAAAATATTTAAAACAATGTTTAAAATTTGTATTTTACGGTTTTATTTTACAACAGAGGAAAGCGTAAATCAAGATAAGAAAGAATATTTAAGATGATATTTAAAATTACATTTCACAGTTTATTTTACGAACGAAGACATGTAAATCAATATGGAAATTTTTTAAAACAATATTTAAAAGAATTATATTTTACCGTTTCCTTTACGGAAAAGGGGATAGTAAATCGAGATAAAAAAAATTGTATAAAACAGTATTTAAAATTATATTTTACAGTTTCATATTGCGAAAGAGGCAATGTAGATCAAGATGAAAATGTTTAAAACGATATTTAAAATTATATTTTACAATTTTATTTTACGACCTTTCACCCCAGCGGGTTATGACCATTATTAATAATCTCGCTCTTTTATGGCGAATATTAGTATTACTATTTATGGTACAGAATGGGTCTTGATTTCTTGTTTTTTTAGAAGTTACGATTGCTTAATACTATTATCGCACCGTACCTATCGCACCAACCTTACCGGAACTCGTGAGAATTTTTTTAGAAGTTTTATTTGGGTAAGATATAAGAATTTTAGGGATACCTACTTCAGCGTATTAGGAAATCACACCATTGTACTAAATAAGGTACTTATTAATTATTTTTTTTTATATGCGAGGTAGGTCACGTTCCTTCCGAAAGACCCCTAGCCAAATTCCGTCTACCTTATGTCCGGTTTGTATAGCCGGTTTTATATGTGTAATTTAATTATTTTTTGAATAGAGAACGGAGAAAGTGAAAGAACCAAGAACAGAAAATATGTAAAAAAATGTGTGGGACCCAACCGGGTTGTGTCGCGCTACCTCTCTTGAATAATGAAAAAAAATGTATTGACTATTTTTTCTAGATAATTAAATACTTATATGGCCCTACGGCCTGCCAACATTACAAAACGAATACCCCAGTATTCCGATCTAAATAACGAGGTCTAATTATATAAAGACAATGAACATGATGTATGCTATGAGAATAATTCCCCAAGAAAAAAACTAAAGAGAAAGAAATGAAATCCTATAAATTAACCAAATAAAGAAGAAGAACCAACATAAAAAAAAACCAGTCCCCGAACCGAACGGTGCGTTTCTGTAATGACGGAAAAACACCTTATAGTTTCTGGAGACATGAGCTAAGTATCCTCTATATATAATTAAATTCCTACCTTGGAAATCTGAGCACTGAATTTAACACATTTAAAATTCTTTTTTAATTCTCAAAAACTAGAGTGATTCGAAGTAGGGTTTTCTTCTATCTGAGTGGTGGCCCGAGGCGTGCCCGCCTCAGACCGCCCTCAACCCAAAAGTAATGACCGGCACGTATGTTTCTTTGTCCGGCTCGCAACTATCGGATACGATTTCTACCTACCTATTGGCCTTCTAGAATGTTCCAAAATGAATTAGTGCGTAGAGCGCGTCTGAATTTATTTATAGAGAGCGTTTGGCACTCATTGTTTGATTTTAATTATTTTAACTTTTATTTATTTATGTTTAATATTATCTATTACTTATGAGAGGAAAGGACACATCGTAGATGGTTGCAACACAGGGTGTTGCAATGCCGGCTTGGTGAGAACCCATGCTAGCCCTGAAGCTACAGTGCTACGCAGGGCGCTACGCCGCCCTCGATCATACATCGCGACTCCTAGTACGGAGCTAACACGTTTTACTAATTTAATAGATTTGAGAAGTAAGATAATGAATGGGTTGTTGTATTCCGGTAAGTTTGGTTGACACTAACATATGTGGCGGCTGGTACGAGTGCGATTTACAACATTAATAAAATGAAGACGTAGACGCCGACGGTTGCGAAGTTGCGCGGAGGTGAAGAACTGCGGTGAAGCGTTGGCCGAGGTCCATCAGCTGGGATGATCAGTCTTGTAACATGATAACAAAGAAAAGTCTGATATTAGTGGGATGTCCGACTGGGATGTGCGGAATCCTGCAATTGATTAAGCCTGCTATTGCGGCTTGTAGATCCTGTATGGAATTTCTAATTTGACTGGAATTAATGCACAATTCCTCGTACACTAGTGTTTCTGGAAAAATGCACTTTACACAAACTTATTGTCTTTCTTGACACTCAAAACAAACTATAGTTGTAGTCCATTGCTAGTATACTATATATATGAAGGTGCGATACTCGTGTTCCATGATGTCGTGTCCGTGTGTGGACGCGAAACGCTGCAGTGACCGTGTAGGTGTAGACACCTGGCTACGCCGGCCCTGTGCGTAGACTGCTACGACCGCGCGATCTAGCCTTGGTGGCGATCTGCGCGATCGCCCGCGCGCAGCTGTCCTCAGCCTGCGCGGTTTCTCACCGAAATAGCTGACGGAGAGTCGTGCCCCTGCGCGAATGCGAACGCTACAGCGACCGGGCGGGTGTAGTCGCCCAACTGTGCCGGTCCTGTGCGTAGGCTGCTACGATCGCGCGATCTAGCCCTATCGGACGATCTGCGCGACCGCCCCGCGCGGCTGCCTTCGGCCTGCGCGGGTTCTTTCCGTACAGCTGACGGAGTCCGTAGGATGCTCCGCAGTGGTTGTGGTGAAGTGAGTTCAGATGTCGACTGGAAGCTGCTCGACAACTGGACCTCGGGACGCTCCTCCTCCTCTTCTTTCTTCAGTCTTCTTCCGCCGGGGACTGGTTTTTGGGGTTTGGTTAATTACTATTACTAGGGTGTGCTCATCTACTTGTAAAGAATATATTTTTTTTTTTTTACGTCTTTGCCGACTGAACTATAGCTTATATAACCCGATTATTACTATTTCCTATACTATTTACGTAGTGCGATCGCAATCTGGTTGGGCATTCACGGCTTATGGACCGGTTTATTGTTTATCAAACAGGGACAAATATAAATAAATGAATCACAATGAAAATATATCGAATAAATTCCTGATATTTGAATTTAAAATAGTTGTTTTGAGTTTGGAGTCTCCGAATGGTGCGTGACCACCTTTGTTCGTTACAGCAGAGGAATAAAGGTAATTTTTTTATATGGGAAAATATGATAAGGATTTGAGATTTGTCACTATTTTTGAGTGTACAGAATCTGTTTTTGTTTGATCTTTATTTTGGTTTAGCCGAGCTTTTAGTGTCAAGGCCACCGTTTAAAGTCAATGTGTACCATTGTATAATCATTACTTGCTTGTACCCCAGTAAGGTGAAACGATTCACATCAGTGTCGAGATATTAGCATGTAATTTTGGATTCTAATCCTGTGTGACCGAGTCAATACGATATAAACATAGTCGCTTTATTATGCGATTAATCAAACTAAAATGAATGATCTATTTGTTTATAACAAAGATAGAAAATAGTGTAGGTGTAATATTTCCATTTTCCATCAAACGGGTTTTCCTAACGCCGTCTTTCCATACTCCTTTCGTTCACCTCATACAAGACGTTCCTTCCATTTCTCCTTTCATGCTTCACCTGATTGTGTCAAACTTATTTCTTACCCTATTTTTAGTTTGAGTTTTAATTATGATTTTTAGAGTTGAACTTGGTTTTCAATGTATGTTTATATTGTGGTGAGTCGAGGTGATTAATACAGTGGTACTGGGATTTGTTGAATATATATATATAAGATCTCACACCGAATCCCATTTCATTGAATGGACAACCGCTGGAGCAGGTGCAGGAGTACACATACCTAGGACAGGTGATAAAGCTCGGCCGGGACTCGATGATGGCAGAGATAAAGCGAAGGAAACAATTGGGATGGGCAGCCTTCGGGAATCTGAGCTTCGTGCTGAAATCCAGAATTCCCCAATCGCTCAAGACAAAGGTGTATAATCAGTGTGTGTTACCGGCTATGACGTATGCTTGTGAGACATGGACACTGACTGCTGGGATGATCTACAAGCTTAAGGTGGTGCAGCGTAACATGGAGCGAGTCATGCTTGGCATATCGTTGCGCGATCGAGTCCGAAACGAGCTCATCAGACAGCGCACGAAGGTGGTCGACGTGGGTCAAAGAGTGGCCAAGCTGAAGTGGGCTTGGGCCGGCCATGTGGCCCGACAACACGACGAACGGTGGAGCAAGCGCGTTTTGGAGTGGAGACCCCGGCTAGGCAGAAGAAGTGTGGGCAGACCACCGGCCCGATGGTCAGATGACATCAAGGAGATAGCTGGACCAGTCTGGATGAGGGAAACGGACAACCGATCCGGGTGGAGAGTGATTGGAGAGGCGTATGCCCAACGGTGGGTGAATACGCGCTGATGAAGAAGAAGAAGATATATATAAGTTTGTGATATATGAATATGCTTTTAATAAATTTACTCACGACCACTGCTTGTGGAATTATAAAAAAAATAAATAAATGGTAATATACAATTAGACTACGTCGTGATCATTTTGCGTTTCGCTAGGCGCGTCCTGACACGTTCGTCTGGTAGAAGCACTCTTTGAGTGACATTCCATATTTGTATATACATAATAATAAAAAAATAAGAAAACTCCTTCTTCCTCTTGTTCCCTCCGGTTTTAACCTCGGATTGTGGAGCAAGTTTGCACATTGTGCGCTCAAAATATTCTATATTAAAAAAATTGTTCGTTCATGAACGTAAGAAAAAAATAGTAAAATTTAAAAATTGCATTGTTTACCCATATCGATTTGTACCTAGCCTGGTTTTAACCTCAGGAGTCGGCGTTTTATCTCATAAGGGATTTCATATGCTTTGTAAATAAATAATGAATACTGCACTTTTTCGTCACCGTTTAGGGTGGTTGTATGGTGTTGCAAACCCGTAATTTTAATATGTTATAGAGACAAATCGTTCTTTAACTACCATGTCATATTTTGGTCGTGAGTATAATATTGTTATTTTATTTTTTGAGAAAATATATTTGTTAATTTTTTATGTTCTCTGCTTGACGAAACACAATTATTCTTCAGATTGTTCTCGCCAAAGCTGGTTATTTTTTTGCCGGCTTTGGTGAGAAAAAAAAAATTAAAAAAAAAAAAGTTTTGTGCTTGTATTTTGAGTTTTAAATATATTTAAGTATGTCTTTTTTTTTTGTGTGGCGTGTCTGTGTTTGTGTAGATGTGTTGCTGTGTTAATAAGGTGTTTAATCATTTATTATATATTGTCAAACATGTTTTTCCTTTCTTTTACCGGTCCACGGAGCTCAGATCGAGACCCACCCCAAGAGTATTTTAGTACTTAGCGACTTTCGGAATAAAAGGTATTATTTTCCCTTGCGTAACTGTTTTCCTAGGAGATAGTATGAGTTTAGTTTTTAGACATTGTCATTAGCCTTTAAGTAAATGTCTGACATGAAAAATTCCTTTGTTTTTACCTGTTTCGTCCTCTATTTCGTACGCGGTTCGCGATTTGCGCGCTACAACCTTGCATTTTATGTATCTAGGTGCAAGTTTGCTTGAAAAGAAATCTATTTTCCTAGATAGAGTGTGATTTTTTGCCCACACAGTATCTCCAGGAGCTAAACGCAGATCTTTCCGCCTTAAATTGTACCTGTTCGCGTTGTTTTTAAATGACTCAAGTAATTTTTCTTGGACAATGTCATATGTGTCAGCCAGGCTTTTTAGACCTTCGGCGAATTTTTCCCTGTCTTCTATGTCTAATTCATTTTCATTTTCCGGAATGAAGCTTTTTATGTTATGGTACCGGCCATCAATAATCATCTCTCTCCCAAACATGAGATAAGATGAGAAAAGCCTGTAGTTAGGTTAACGTGCGAATTAATGGCGTTTTGGATTTTCCCCAGAAATTCTACCCATTTTCTCTGGTCTTTTCCTACCAAAATTGCGAGAGATGTCTCTATGGTCTGGTTATACCTTTCTACAACGTTCGATTGGGGAGCATAATTGCATCCGAAAAACAAACGAGGGATTTTGTATTTTTCGGCGAACGATTTGAATTTGCGCGACTTGAAGTAGCTGGCGTTGTCTAGTATGATAACGGCCGGTGTGCCGAACTGTAGGAAAATGCTGTTTTCGAGGTGTTTCGTTATACTTTCTGATGTTGCTTTTTTCAGAGGGAATAACCAACAATACTTAGAGAATATGTCTACCACGGATAAATAATGACCAGTTTGTATTATGTGAAAACAATGTTTGAAAATGTACAAAATATGCGTGAACTTGAGGGAAATTATTGCTATAAAAAAATTGTTGTGTCTTGTGTGTGTGGTTCGGTATGTTGGTTGGCGGTACGATGCGATAAATATAAAGAAAATTGATAAGTATTTTATAAAATATGCTTTAACGATTACTCCTATCACAGTAAATAGGGTGGGTGGGTGGGTTGTTGTACTTGTATTTTATTGTTATATTATTGTAAAAAAAAATTTGGGGTTGCCCCAGTGGCACAAATAATTAAATAAATTAACGAAGTGAAGACTAGATACGATAAATAATGATAATAGGCCCCACGCTTGGGCCCAAAACTGCAACGAAACCGCTCTAATATTGAAGTTTATTTTATGTAAATTTATACTATATTGATATTAATTAATCAAAACAGCGTTTCGGTGGCCAATAAGAGATGTCTACCTATTATTAAGGGATAATGTAGCTACAAGGAGCACAGAGCGCCAGGCCACCAAGCGCTGGGCGGTTCGTTGGTTGTGCAAGCAGATCCTGTACCGGAAACAGGCTTCTGCGCGGCGAATTTTACGGGAATACAGGGTAACCGCTTGAGAGGCTGGCTGCTCATTCAAGTAAGTTTATCGGAGACGGGTCGTGGGAAATCTCTCAGAGCGCGCGAATCTGCGCGCTATTTAAAAGTGCGGTGTCCTGCGTGAAGTGAGACTCGCCTTGATGAGGCGTCCGGTATAGGGAAAGGAAAGAGTCTAAATCTGGTGAAATTCTGCGTTCTATATATCGAGATGCACTATATTTTTTTTACTTTATTTTTTTTGGATCGTAAACTATTTCTGCGCGCGGACGGCGATGACCAAACAACATCGGCGGGACCGTGACCAGCGCCCTCTCTACGGATGGTCCGGCTACTACGGTGTACTATGCTCCGCTCCACGACCAACAGATGGCGCTTCGCGGGGACGACGTCGGCCAAAAAAAGAATGATTAATCGATGTTATTAAAAATATAAAAATACGGAATTCTATGGAACGGGAATATATCTCAAGGGGAGTTAGGAAAATTAAATAAATTCGGGATATTAAATAAATGAGAAAATCAATAATTATACATTAAATAAAGGACAGGTAACGGGAGTATCGGGGTGAGAATATAAAGGAAGCCGATGGCGGGAAATTACTGATTAGAGGAATATATTTGTATTGGAAATGGGTGAGGAATATGCCACAGATGGAAACGGCAAATTATAACTGACAAACTAGTTAAGGAAGGAAGCTAGAATGTATTTAGGTAAGGTAACTAGAGGGAATTAAATATATATATTTCTTTTTTTTTACTTTGTGTGGCCTCTTTTTACCCCTTTCCCCTTCATAGAAAAGGAATGAAATTATACTCAATGTTAAAGTGGTTTAAAAATATGCGCTTTATTCTTTTTACGACATATGAGAGGTAAAATCAAGGAAAGTATTGAAAACGAATATTCATAATTATATTTTACAGTCTTATTTTACGTAAGGGGAAACGTAAATCGAGCCAAAAATATTTAAAACAATGTTTAAAATTTGTATTTTACGGTTTTATTTTACAACAGAGGAAAGCGTAAATCAAGATAAGAAAGAATATTTAAGATGATATTTAAAATTACATTTCACAGTTTATTTTACGAACGAAGACATGTAAATCAATATGGAAATTTTTTAAAACAATATTTAAAAGAATTATATTTTACCGTTTCCTTTACGGAAAAGGGGAACGTAAATCGAGATAAAAAAAAAATGTATAAAACAGTATTTAAAATTATATTTTACAGTTTCATATTGCGAAAGAGGCAATGTAGATCAAGATGAAAATGTTTAAAACGATATTTAAAATTATATTTTACAATTTTATTTTACGACCTTTCACCCCAGCGGGTTATGACCATTATTAATAATCTCGCTCTTTTATGGCGAATATTAGTATTACTATTTATGGTACAGAATGGGTCTTGATTTCTTGTTTTTTTAGAAGTTACGATTGCTTAATACTATTATCGCACCGTACCTATCGCACCAACCTTACCGGAACTCGTGAGAATTTTTTTAGAAGTTTCATTTGGGTAGGATATAAGAATTTTAGGGATACCTACTTCAGCGTATTAGGAAATCACACCATTGTACTAAATAAGGTACTTATTAATAATTTTTTTTTATATGCGAGGTAGGTCACGTTCCTTCCGAAAGACCCCTAGCCAAATTCCGTCTACCTTATGTCCGGTTTGTATAGCCGGTTTTATATGTGTAATTTAATTATTTTTTGAATAGAGAACGGAGAAAGTGAAAGAACCAAGAACAGAAAATATGTAAAAAAATGTGTGGGACCCAACCGGGTTGTGTCGCGCTACCTCTCTTGAATAATGAAAAAAAATGTATTGACTATTTTTTCTAGATAATTAAATACTTATATGGCCCTACGGCCTGCCAACATTACAAAACGAATACCCCAGTATTCCGATCTAAATAACGAGGTCTAATTATATAAAGACAATGAACATGATGTATGCTATGAGAATAATTCCCCAAGAAAAAAACTAAAGAGAAAGAAATGAAATCCTATAAATTAACCAAATAAAGAAGAAGAACCAACATAAAAAAAAACCAGTCCCCGAACCGAACGGTGCGTTTCTGTAATGACGGAAAAACACCTTATAGTTTCTGGAGACATGAGCTAAGTATCCTCTATATATAATTAAATTCCTACCTTGGAAATCTGAGCACTGAATTTAACACATTTAAAATTCTTTTTTAATTCGCAAAAACTAGAGTGATTCGAAGTAGGGTTTTCTTCTATCTGAGTGGTGGCCCGAGGCGTGCCCGCCTCAGACCGCCCTCAACCCAAAAGTAATGACCGGCACGTATGTTTCTTTGTCCGGCTCGCAACTATCGGATACGATTTCTACCTACCTATTGGCCTTCTAGAATGTTCCAAAATGAATTAGTGCGTAGAGCGCGTCTGAATTTATTTATAGAGAGCGTTTGGCACTCATTGTTTGATTTTAATTATTTTAACTTTTATTTATTTATGTTTAATATTATCTATTACTTATGAGAGGAAAGGACACATCGTAGATGGTTGCAACACAGGGTGTTGCAACCATCAAAACACATCAAAAGTGACTAAAATTCCATTTTTTCTTATTACCAAAACTCAAAATCAAAATGTTAATGAAAATGATTTTTGAAACGTTACACTTTAACCAGATATTTTTTCTGTCTTGACTCTCGAGATAAACTATTGAGAAAGTAAGTTTAACAAATTTAGCAAATTTTGTGTTAATAGCTTTAAAACTGGTCAATGTAATTGATGGTGAAAAATATACAGTTAAAAAATCCTCGTAGCGAATCCTCAACCTAAGTGGAAAGCATTAAAAGATTTAACCGGAGAGCATTTAACATGTATGTTCTGTATAATATATTTTAATTATTACGAGTGCGAGTATAAAGCTCTCTTAATTATCTGGAAATATTATTCATTATTCACCATAAGATTTTGTTAAAATACTCGTCGGCTTTATGTAATTGCTTCAGATGCTCTTACGGGGATATCCACAACGTGCCAGAATTCCACGTTCGTAACATTTCTTAAAGTACGGAACCCTCCGCATGTTTAAATTCCACCGCGCACGCGCGGTCCTTTCATGCTGACTCCCCGGCACAGATTAACGGCAGAGCTGTGCTTTATCACATTAACAGATATGACACAATATTGACTTAGATTGTTGACATGCTTCTCTAATCTCTAATTTCGGATATAGAAGTCGCAGGGCGTCTCTTCAAACTAGTGAATGCATTAATTTTGTAGAAAAAAATCATTAAAAGTGTCAATCATTAGCGTTTCTATTCAATGACGTCATATAGAATTTTGCTTTCTTCAGGATATTTTTGTTTTAGAGAAACAAGTACCTACCCAGAACATGGTATGTGATAAAACCAGGAACCTGCTACAGCTCAACATTTACAGAGTCGAGGATAATAACTTTAACCTCGGTATAACCCTAATTAATATTTAATACGTCCGTTTACCAAAACTATTCAAATTGCAATAGTGGCTATTGCAGCGCTACATAATTTGGCACTCGAATTCAAGGAAAACCTTGGCACAGTATGCTTTATAAATTATATATTTTTATCGTTGCAAAGATTTAAATAATAAAAGAAGTATTTACTAAACATAAGAGAATGAAGGCCTGGCCGAACAGCTGCAGGTTGATTTAAGAAAGGATCGTGGCCCTGTCGCCAATATTGAGGGTTATATTACAATGAATAATAATAATTATGTTTATTATTCTTTTGAAGAAAATGAAATTAAAAAGATAAATATTCTGTATATTTTTTAAAATCCATGCTAAAGTCATTTTGTAGACCACGTTCGAATATAGGATTCGAAGGAGGTGTACTTCCTTTTATTGTTTTATTGCGGCCTCGAAGTTACCGCTTCTCCTACCTCTCCATCTGCATATAAAATATACCTATTTTTTTCCATCTAAGTCCAGTGTGTCGCACGTGGTCTCCTCGTAATTCTAGCCATTGCAGTCTACTATCAGTAAAATAAAAACTAACCTTGCAGACGTCGATTAGAACAGGCAATCCTGTCACCTCCGCTAGTTTTAACGACTATGATCGTTCTGTCTCCTGTGAGGTGAGCGTAGAATACTTTCGGATGATATAAACCTACCGCCCAGGAAAGCCACGAACCCGCCAGAATCCAACTCCATACGGCGAAGAACTAGGAATATAATTCAGCGGGCCACCTCACCTCCTGGCTACCAGTTTTGGCAAGATATTTCCGTCTGGAATAAGCCTTCGTGATAGTTCACCGACTGGTTACGAACCGAAGTCACATGCGCGGCCTCTAACCTATTTTATGAACAGAACTAAACAAATACAAGTTATTAAACAACAACTGCAAACAATAAAACACAAACTGACATATGATAATAGCGGAATATATGCACTATCTGGCGGTGTGTGTCAAGTTGACAAAGTTACGAAACAAAATACGTATTTTAGTATAAATAAACAAAAAAAAAATAATCAGTTCTTTGTGTAGTAACTACATAGTTCTCGTTTCAATATGTTTTAACACTACGACTCCCTTAGTTCGAAAATTAGTGATTAGTTCACAGATTACCTTATCCGACACTTATCTACGAACTAGTGAAATGTAATTAAAGAGGCTGTATGAGTATATCTGGGCTTAAATCTAGTGTAGATGCATTGTCATACAGGCTCAGAATCTTCTATTAATAGAATAATAATATCACATTGGGAAGCCATTCTTTATTCGTTTTCTGATTTTCAACATTTTACATCGCCTATTTCTTACTATATTAAAGGACGAAGCGTGACACATCTAATATATTGCTGTCAGCATTTATCTTAATCTGTGGCTCGGGCCAGAGATGCGAAAGCCTTTCCAGTCTCCCGCGTAGCTCCCCAAGGCGTGCTCGTGTGTGGAAGATCGTGAAAACATTGGGACGACGTACACCCCGTCGGGGGTGGGGCTGTCGTCGTCTCGCCGGAAACTTTCAGCGGCGTAATTACAAAAGTGCGCTAAATAAAGTGCTTCAGTGACTGTCGGAAAACTGTAAATTGGATTAAAACTCTGTTATAGAAATGAACTGGACTGTAGATGGTATCACACCATTTTTATACATTTTACAGTAGAAACACGAATTTATTAATATTGTTAGTTATAGTCATAGTCATATTTTATATAATTATATTATGGAACTCATAATATTAACATAATTAATCTCAAATAGGGTTGAATTTGATGAGACTTCCTAGGACGCGTGGCTCTCCATTTCTTTAGTAGTGTTACGTGAATTATTGCAGAATAGGAACCTTTCACAAAAATCAAAAAAATAAAGAAATACTACTATATTCTATCATTTTAATGCTAAATTTAAAAGAAAAAAGCTTCGGACGCGTAAAATTTCGAGACAAAAAAAAGCAATTAAGCAGTTTATATTATACACATAGTTATCGCCTAAAATACTAGCTACACATAAGAATAAATAATTAATTACCTGTAATTTTAACAAATATTCCTTAGCGTTACATCCAGAACTTGCAGGTAATTAGAATCAATAAAATCACTGATATTTTAAAGCGGGCGCTAATAAAGCAGTCCATATTCAATGGCTTTCGTAACCTTGGACGTGTCCAAAAGTGTATTAACCTGGCGAGGATGTGGTACAGAAAGGGTACGTTAAGAATGTGGAGGATCATGATGACCCTGTATTTCCTTATCTTTTTCAATATTTATTCTTATGCAATAAAAAACGATGAAGATGGACTTACGAATACGTTACTAAATAAATATTTTTTTATAAAAAAAATACCATTATGCGTAGACACGTTTTATTATTTGGAAAATACAAGAAGTTTATAAAATAATCAACTTAAGCAGGACTCTTCGTTACATAATTAAAAAAATCAACAAAAACAAGCTATTTCATAAAACTAATATTTTTTTGTCGCTGTAGTATAGATCAATCATTTCTCATCGCAAAATGACTATTTGAGTCTTTTAAGATATTAATCATCTCTCGACGTAGCGCACGATGGACAAAACGGAACAATGTGTTCTTTTGCAAATGTATGACTGACACCTTTCGCAAACATACATACATATATATTCATCATAAACATACATATTTATTCAGCATTCCATAGAACACTGTCAGAGGCCATTTTTTAAAAAAATAATAATGCCTTGAAAAATAGCACAAAATTGCAACGTCGTAGTTGTAGAAGGGTCTACCCTTTTCGCGTTTGCGCTCTTCTATCTCCATCCGCAGGCGGCGGCCGACTGATTAGTAGCTCGCAGAGGAAAGGAAAATTCAATAGCTCCAGCTACTGAGAAGTTCGCCAGCGTACGACCGCTGGACAAAATACTGACGCGAAACAAAATGAGCAGGGTCCAATTGACCTCTCCACATACTCGCCGTGTTAAGCAAACCATCTAGCTAGACGCTCCTATCGCCTGTATTAGAGTACCCTGACGTGGCTACTTTCATTCATGGTTACGAAGCACTCATAATGGAACTATGGAAAAATATGCCTTACGAAATCTTAATAGAATTATATATTCGCTTGTTTATCCCTGAGTTTATTCTAAAAAAACAATAGCTTGCTGAATTTGAATATGTTCCATTTGATTAGATAGGCCGCATTACAAAATTTTCATCCTTATTTCAAATACAACTTAAGAACACTTATGCTTATTTCGCCAATTATTGCCTATATATGTTGCTTATTTTCTAATTTAAAATTATTTATTACTCATTCTCTCTTAAATAATGCCCATTTCGGATATTATAAATTTTTATTTGCAATAATATATCGTCGCCTCACTATTATAACTTGATAGCTGAAATTTAGTCGTTCTGGGATAAACGCGTCTTAATGTTTTTTAAAGTTTCAACTCGTCCACCATTTTTGGTTTGTGGAAACTAATAATTGGACCTAAATACTAATCTTGACCTTAATAAGTGGAGATATCGAGATATTGCGCTACGATAGCAGACAGTGCTGCCAACTTTCAGCTAGATAAATATACATTTCGATTTTTAGTATTATAGCTGGAGCTGATGTTCAACTTATCAACCACCGTTAACTCCTAAGGGCGGGGGACTTTCAGTTATCTGGTTTTAAGAGAATATAGAGTTGATATTTTTCCATCTTCTGGCATACTTATCTCAAAAATGCCAATTTTCGAGTTATCAAGTTATAATTGGATGGCGACGATATTATACCTATAATAATTATTCAGAGTGGACACTTCGTTTTGGTGGGATTTCCGAACTAATGCAATCTAAAACTGATTTCTGATCAATCTAAGATTGATACATACAATTATACATATGAAAATGACATTATAAATACTGAATCAATATTCAGTCAAAATTCTGAAATTCGAGTAATAATTTGGCACAAACCAATTATTAAATTTTTTAACGACTTTATTTATGATGAAGTATGAGTTAAAGTGTAATTTTATATATATATATGGAAAAAATTCTATTTATTTTTCCTGATGGAAAAAGTCTGTTAGTTGTAGTCTACCTTTGCTATAAAATAGGTATTTTCAGGTATTAAGAAACTTAAGGTGAATCTATTAGCATGTGAAAAAAAGTAGGGCAAAAGATCGGATATAGGTTTTATTTTGAATGGAAATAATATGAAAGTCATACAAAATAGCGATCAATATCAACTTTTTGAGAATATTGGAAGTTCTATTTATAAACTGTATTACCCTAAAGGATTAATTTAAGAGTATTATATATTTGAGTTTCTTAAGAAAAATATATTTTACCTAAATTATACCTTAGAAAAAAGTGGAAACGTCTAATAGTTATTGGCTTTGATCAATATTTCTTATCACAGTTCCTCCTCAGCGTCAACCGGAGGGTCGTCGAAGTACTTCACCTCTGGACCTAACGGGAAAGACTACTCAAAGTGAGCTCACCGTCACCGCGTCAACTTTGTCAGCTCTTTCCCGTTACAGTTTTCTTTTCCTTTCATAGGCAAGGGCAGACTATGATCTTTCTTTCCAAAATCGATTCATGCTACGATCGTAGCATGAAGCCATATTAGGTTATATTAGTATCTCATTTTCACAGAAAAAAGGACATTGCTTTTTCCCGCTTCCCCTTCATATGCATATATTATTTCATTTTTATTTTATTCAGGAAATTCACAATAAAAGCTTAAGCATAAAATACACAATACATACATCGCAGAAAATAACCCTTAGCAAGATTTAAGCAGAGGTGTGTATTTGATAATGTCTAATGTCGCTCCACTAATCTACGCTTTTGCTAGAGCGGACATTACAGAGCATTATATCTTTAATCTTTATAAAATAATAAATATTTTAGAATATATGTTAGGAATAGTATAAATACTGGATATTATAAAGATTTAAATAAATACATATATAGAAATATGGATATAAACACACACATAGTATACTAAATACATAAAATTTAGTACAAAATATAAATTTAAGACCTAGGATACACGTGAGATATAGAATAGTAGAGATTAAAAAAATATATAAAAAAGTCCACATTAAAAAAATAAGATAGTCGTGATTGAAACAGTCTTGTTTAAAAATAGTCGTGATTAAAAATATTTGAGATTGCCTTTAATAAAATTTTGTTATTAATGTCAAGAGAATATCAGAAAATTATTGAAAGCATAATTAAGAAAGTGTTGAATCGCTATTTTTAAATTTTTAAATGAACTAATCTATGAGAAACCATTTATTTAATTAAAAACCGCTGATGTGCCAAAACTGAGTAACCAGATACCAGTTTTTTTTAAATACATTTCTTTAAATATTAGCGCTATTGTTTTTTTACACAGTAATTTCATAATCCAACGAAATTTGTATCCCATACATTGACACGGTCCGTTCTTGAAATCAACCACTCTCCTATGAATTCTTTAGTGTTCCTATTTGGCCATTAAAGGACAATGGGCAAACATTTATGGGCGCTGGACCCACTTCTTCAAAAACAATAACGTATTTTCTATTGAAAAAATATCTTAATGTACAAAATTGATTATATATTTATAATTACTACAGCTTACCTAAATTATGAGCCGTTTCGCAATTTTGAAGATCGGAATTTTCTTAAATATGGGTAATTGCACGAAACCGCTATACCATTTATAAATCTACCCCTTCGGCTACGTAATGACCAAATTTGGTTCCACATCAGAACACCATTGACTACGTAACGACCAATATTGGCGGCTTGCTCCCGGAGCGCACAGTAATAATATTTTCTAATTCTAACGCATCCTGAAATCCGTCACATATATCTCATTATTACCATAGATACATAGACGGTCGCTAGAATAATTTTGCGCGTCAGCTCGCGGATATTTCTTGTAAAATTCCATTGTCAAACATCATCTTTTTTTTTTTCGCGGATTTTTTTTTATGAGGATTTCGATTTTCGATTTCGCAGCTCTATTGACCTACTTGACTATTATTATTCTTTATTCTTTTTATTATTGACTATTTTACAATTGGGTTTTTTTTTATTTCTAACTATTGGATATTGACTATAATTATTATTACAGATTTGTTTGTATCTGTGTTTTTTCTTCAAAATATCTTCACGTATGATAATTTGTGAAATTATCCAATATTTGTTTAATTATTTAGTACTATTGTCCACATGAAAATTTTACGAAATTATGTAAGAATTTTGGTTAAAAATATTGGAAAATGTTGTTTCCTCTATATAACCTAGAAAATCTGCGCTTGGATGCTCAACTTTCATACCTTGCAATACCGACATTCATATCTTATACCTTAATAGGTATTTATTTAAATAATATACTTGTTATTTTTATTAGTTTTGATATAGCCAAGTGTAGGAATTCCTATCAACTGGTTTGAAATTTAAAAAAAAAATATATGATTTATGGAAAAGTAAGCTTAAAGTGGCCATTACCTTTTTAATGTTATTGAGATGCTACTCAAAGACTTTTGCCAATCAAATATCAATTAGTTAATTGAATGATATCGTCCGCGTGACTATGGTGATAAGTCCGCCATTGTAAGCAATGTTCCTGATTTGGCACAAAGGCAAAATTTAATAATCCTGAGTAGGGTTTAGTATAATCATTTAAATTAGATACCCAAAATTAATGTGAGCAAACATTGAGTACAGCTGCAGAGTAATGCACGCTTGAATGATTCAGTAAGGGGTAAGAATTTCCTACCCCAACTCTGAATTGGGAGTCACTTATGCGAATATACTATATATAAAGGAGAGGCATCTGTATAGCACCCTATACAACACATCGCATAATCTCAATTAACGGTATATTTACAAATGTTATGTGAATAATATGTTATACAGATAACCTGCGTAACGTCCGCAGGGCCTTGGGCGTATACACTGATTCCGGTCGCTTTGATGTGTCAACTACAACGGTCAAACCCGTCACCCCAGGAAGTTTTAACGACAATCAACGTTCCTACTCCTGTGAGGTGAGCGTAGAGGACTTTAAAATGATACAAATCTACCGTCCAGCAAAGCCAACATACCGTCGAGGCACCAGAACGGCTTCCGGTGACCAGCGGGCAGCCTCGCCCCCCGACTACCAGCTTTGGCAGGATATCTCTGTCTGGACCCATCAGCATACCTTCGACCTCCCGACTGATTATGGGTCCGAATTCGCTTGCGCGGCCTCTACATGTTGTATTACAGATATTTTTCAAAAATACTAAAAATATAACTATTCCATTTGCTATCCAGGGGGTGGTCAGCGGGGAGGGGATAAAGTAGCAATGCGCTTGCTGAGAGACGAGGGAGGGGGGAAGGGGGGTGATACAAATGATTTTGTTTATAATAGCGAGGTTCGTAGAACTTATTACCGGTATTTCCCGATGGGAGCGCGCCGTTATGTTCCAACAAAGATAATGGAGTAATATTTTTCTTCCGATATTCCTCTTCTTCCGTGTGTTTAATAGATAAACAAGCAGTCATGAAATATAAAGTTTCGGACGAAAATATTCTTCTCTTTTGTGGGTCCCTACCGCTTTATCTAGATGGCTTTAATTTCGAAGAAGATACACTAAGTAGTTAGGATGCAAAAAGTTTCGGATAAAATTTTTATATTTTTTCAGATATTCTTCTTCTTCCGTGGGTTCCTATCCCGCCTTATTTAGAATATCTTTACTTCTAAGAAAATATACCAAGTACTCAGAGTATATAAAGTTCCGGACTAAAATATTCTTCTTCTTCCGATATTCTTCTTGTTTCGTTGGTCCTAATCCCGCCTTATCGAGAGATCTGTAATGGCCCTTAATTACCATTACATGCGATCAACAAATGCATCGATTTCCAGTGAAATACACTGACACAATTCAGCTATTATTTTTACTCGTGTAGCGATGAATCAACACGATGAAACAATACTTTTACTCGGAATATTTCGGATTGCATCATTTCCCGGCCTATATAAACCGGCGAAAAAGCAACCAAAGTATCATTCCCCGAGTGATCACCTTCCCCCAAGGTTGCGACGGCATACCCGGCACTCTCTCTCACGAGTTAGGTCAACGGGTCCGGCTCCTTGGTTTCCTTTCCTTATCTTCCCCAGTCACGAAGCATCAGTCTGCAATCCCACAGACTCGAGCCCGGCCCAGTACAAGATACTAGGAGCACAAAATACAATCCTTATCCATATATCCTCGTAACCGTAGTCGCGCATCAGTACACTCGGGAAGCATTATAACTGGCAATATCAAACTTTCAATCAATAAATACCTTCTACTTCATTCAAAACCTCCTTTCAATACGGAGATAACTCGTAAGTTGATACCACCACCTCACACCGAACAATTTAGAGTCTAGTGGGGGGTGGTCCCTCACAGGGATTTAATGGATACCCAAGTGATCGGGGTGTATTAAGTTTTGGACAAAAATATTTTTCTTCTTCCCATTTTCTTCTTCTTTTGTGGGTTTCTATCCCGCCTTATCTAGAGCACTTTAAGTTTAAAGATTATAGACTTAGTAATCAAGATGTAGACAGTTTCGGACAAAATATTATCTCTATCGGGGGGGGGGGGGGGGAGAAGGGTAAACAGATTAAACAGTCCTTGGCTATACAAGGCGGGGAAGTCTTGGGCTGTCCCAACCGATTTTTTGTATATTTTTATTTATTTATTTATATTTATTTATTTATTTATCCTATTTTTTTATAGTTACATCCTTATAGTTATATCCTATGAATACGGATATATACACTTTTCCACCCCCCCCCCCCCTTTCCCGAGAAGATTAGGACCATTTTAATGCTTAAGTCTTTCTGTGTTTTATGTATCTGTCTGTGTGTATATGTGTGTGTATTCCTCCACGATAGCGCCCAAACGCTTCATCCGATTGAGATGAAATTTGACATGCAGACATAATTTGGTCATGTCAAAAGTTGGAAACATTGAATTGTGGTTGAATTCGGTCCACCAGAGGGCGCGCTGGTCATACTTCAATCTCGAACTACTAAACTTAGCGACTTGAAATTCGGTACGCAAGTTCCTTGTAGGTTCGAAATAAATAAAAAATGGAAGTAATTATCTCGTGTAAATGCGACACAAATAATATTTAATGTCAGCCAAATGGAATTGGTGAGGCCCTTAAAAACGCTGATGCTTTCGATGCGTGGATCATTTGAAATTCGAATTCGATAACTCATGCAATTCGATAACCGAATTTGATAACCTGCGTTTGCAATTTCTTTGCGACAAACTTTCATTGTGTATTGTATCGCATATTAATAGGAATTTTCGCCAACTGCTCATCGACTTTATTTATGAAAGTAATATTTAGATTGAATAAGTCCCTCACTACTTTTACTCTACTCTTCTACTCTACTACTTCAACTCTACTTCTTCTCTACTCTACTTCTTCTCAACTTCAACTATACTTCTATTCTACTCTAAGTCTACTTCCCAGATTACTTCTACTCTACTTCTACTCTAAGTCTTGAGATGACATACCACATTTCTTGAATCTCAAAGAAAGTTGGTAATTTAGCTGTTAAAGAGAACGCTGTGATCCGGGAGTACTTTGTAGGGCGTACATTTAAACCTACCGGTCTTTAACCGACATTCCTATGTCTGATACGAAATCTTGGCATCTTTGTGATCTTCTGGACATAGTATGCTGCTTAGCTGGGTCGGGTAACTCGTGTCTCATGATCATGATTTGTAATCTCGTGGTGGGGTAAGTCTTTTTGTTTTAGTTTGATAGTATCCTGCGATACTACTTGATAGCGCTTTGTCTTAGTACTTTTTTTTCATTGGGAGGGGAGCTGGACACCTTAGGGGAATATAGCGCTATCAGGTCGTTTTGTATCGCACGGAGAGAACGTGAAAGACTCGTTAAACAAAAAACAATCAAATGTCTAACTAGACCGACAAACCCGTAAGAACCCAACGCGTTACTGTGAAGCACGAGGAAGAGGATCCAGCGAGCCGAACTCACTTCCTTACTACTAGATTTGGACGAATCGATCCATCCTCCATTCTAGTCCTTAATTCTAAGTCACTTGCGCGCTCTCTACTTGATGCTAGCTGTAATTAAATTCGAATTTATCGCTGGCACTTAGACCGTCAAGCTTACACGGGATCGGTTGGCCAACGGATCGTTTCAAAGGTTACTGACATCAGGTCAACAAAAACCCTCGCTGTCTCTGAAACGTACGTCTATAGTCTACATCGGTCATGAGCCGTATTGCACAGTCGTTTGGCTGGCGCCGCACGATGCGCAAGCCACCCAACACAGCCCGAAGTGTTGGATGGCTTGCGCATCGTGCGGCTTTTCCCCGATTACAATCTCCGGTCCCACCTGTACAGGGAGCTAATGGGCCCTTGCTGAGTTGGCCACGAAGACCCATTCTGTTTCAGGGTCGGTCACACTCACGGGTCAACACCCATCCGATGGCCTCCACGCATGGGGTGCGAGCCTGGGTAGGACACTGGGTCAACCAGTCTCCCCTGGGAACAATCCTCTGGCGCTCCTGGACGGTCTGCGCACCGAGCGGCGCAAGCCAATCGATTGTGCTCTCCGACTAACAATCGGGGGAGTCTGGGAACTGTATTGTTTCCTATAGAGCGGGGGTAGTTGTCTACCTTACGGCGACTGCTCTTGAAATGACCATTTGCCATCCGATCCCGGTTCAGAGTCGGGCAAAGGACGCCTTGGTCCGCGACAGATTCGGTGCACTCCGTTTCACCGCTTCGTAAGGGAGAGGACCGCGCAAGCGACCTCGAACTCGGAACCAATCGAGAGACCGGAGAAATCTGGTCACAATTGGAAGTGAGGGCGCGAGTATCTCGAACCCGCCGGGTTTATTCCTGGCTCACTCGCGGTAAGGCGTTGGACTCTCACGGGTTGTGACGTAGCTGGACGTAGAATGTAGGTACTGTCCAAAGTCTTCTACGTTCACTGCAGGGCGACAGAACGACTAATCCTTAAAACGTCCTGTGGTGACGGGCTCGCCCGTTGTAGTTGACACCGCAAGATGGTCCCACCTGTACAGGACTGGGCTTGCAGCCACAGGCAGGGTCCACATAGTTCTCTCAAGGTTAGTTCATCATAGAGGAGGCTACCGGATGGGAGCTGAAATATAATCCTAAATTTGAACCTCAGAAAAAAAGAAAGAGTCATTGGCCTTGATCAGTATTACTTATCACAATTGCTCCTCAGCGTCAATCGGAGGGTCGGTCTTCTAGGTATTCCACCTCAGGATCTGACGTAATAGTCTGATCAAGGACCACCGTCACCGCGTCAACCTTGATCAGTCTTTTCCGGTACACATATTTTTCTCCTTTTAATTAAGGGCAGAATTAGTCTTTCATAAAAATGTACATTATCTGAAAAAATAAAATTGACATTATCGTTATTCCCTCTTACCCTTCCTATATGTAGGTATATTAGGTATATATTTTGGGTTCTTACCTATGTAATTGCTGTTTTTTCACATTGGCCAATTTGAACTTGGAAAACTTGGGTTTGAGTTTGAATTTCAAATACAAATCAATTTAAATTTAAGGCCATGTTATTTTTTTTAAGAATGAGCTATTTATTTGTCTTTCCCTCGTTTGTTTTTGCTTAAATATTTTCATTTGTGCAACCATGGTAAAGTTGAAAATTTGTATTATTTTCAAATATGAGATCCTGTGCCGGTGTTTTCTATTACAGCTTCTTGCAACTTGCGGTGTCAACTACAACGGGCGAGCCCGTCACCACAGGACGTTTTAACGATTTTCTCGCTCTGTCGCCCTGCAGTGAACGTAGAAGACTTTGGACGAAACAATCCCAACGTCCAGCTACGTCACTACCCGCAAGAAGCCAACGCCTTACCGCGAGATAGCCAGTGTTACCTGGCGGGCCGACCCTCGCGCCCTTGCTTCCAATTGTGACCAGATTTCTCCGGTCTCTCGATTGGTTCCGAGTTCGAGGTCGCTTGCGCGGTCCTCTCCCTTACGAAGCGGTGAAACGGTGTGCACCGAATCTATCGCGGACCAGGGCGTCCTTTGCCCGACTCTGAACCGGGATCGGATGGCCAATGGTCATTTCAAGAGCAGTCGCCGTAAGGTAGACAACCACCCCCGCTCTATAGGAAACAATACAGTTCCCAGACTCCCCCGATTGTTAGTCGGAGAGCACAGTCGATTGGCTTGCGCCGCTCGGTGCGCAGACCGTCCAGGAGCGCCAGGGGTTTGATTCCCAGGGGAGACTGGTTGACCCAGTGTCCTACCCAGGCTCGCACCCCATGCGTGGAGGCCATCGGATGGGTGTTGACCCGTGAGTGTGACCGACCCTGAACACATGGGTCATCGTGGCCACCTCATCATGGGCCCATTAGCTCCCTCAGCTTCTTGCAGTTAGGCTATACAGTTACCGTAAATGTGTACTGTTAAGAACTGAGAAGCTCGCGATTAAATAACCAAGCCTGATCAATTACACATAGCCACTGCTTCTGCATGACAATGAAAAACTACAGATTAAACTGTAAACAGTCGCAAAGTTGCAGGAGACGCAGATAGAGACCCTTGATCACCCACTGCACTTTCCAACCTTGCTGCAATAGAGTTTATTTTTTTTTCAGAATTTAGATAAATTTTTACAAGAGACAAAAACCAACTTCAAAGAGTCGGCGAAAAACGCCTTTCCGTCTACGAGAGTTTTATTAGAAAGGAATTAAGCAACTCCCACTAAAATGACAAATCTGCTTAGATAATAGGGGTCAGTATTTCTATTAATTAAATATATATTTATCATACAAAGTTTTTAGCTTTAATGTTCTTTACAGAACAGCAAATTCATAGGTAAGAACCCAATATTATAATTATATTATAACACAATGTTCCCATCTTTGTAGTGTTAATTATTCAAATGTGTTCCCAATTAATTAAGGCTATAACTCATTTAACTCCCGTGAGCAATTTCGTAATTTCGATTTGGCTAAGATCGCGTTTGAGCCAAGTAGAAGGAGTTTCTCGGATGAGGGGCCTCTAATTAAAGATAAACAACTTGAAATCCGCGCAACACCTCGCTGAAACACAAATCTCACACAGCAAACTGAAATTTCACAAAGTTATTTATCAGACAAATATAACATCTCGAGCAAATATTTTCCAGCAATCGGGGACGTTATCAACACCATTATTTGCGGTGTGGACGCTAATGAAATTTATGAATGATGATTGATTTTGATTATTTTATAGATTGGCAATTATTATTGCAAAAGCAGTTGTTTTAAATCATTCTGCAAAATAATAGACAACATTTTAACAAACAAAAATAAACCGACTCTAATTTATTTTGTAAGTGCATATGATAGATGAATAAAATAGATGAACGAGAACTAAAATCAAGCTAATCTCAAAATCTTATTATCGCCTGAACTTATTCAGGCAAGAATATCTATAAATCGCCTGAACTTTATCAGGAGCTGTATGGGTAGAAATATCAACCTATTACGCGCTAGTTGAATCTCATCTGCGCTATGATATTCTTCTATGGGGTACCGCAGAGCACATCAACAGTGTATTCACTCTCTATAAAAGAGCCATACGTGCGATTGTGGGTATAAGTCCACGGCAGTCATGTCGTGAATACTTCGTAAAACTAGGGATATTGACCGTATATGCGATTTTTGCTCAAGAACCTCTTTGCGAATTCTCTTGCAATAAGAGCTCGGAAATATCCTATGAGGAAGTACATCGGCATGACACCAGTAATAAACTCATTACCTTCAATTGATCGTAGCACGTACTGCCAAGTTCCAGTCGATACATAGGCCTCAAACTTTTTAATAAATTTCCTAATAGATTATAGGCGATCAAAAACATCGATATTTTCAAGAGATCCATTCGGGTGTATCTGCTAAAATCAATATTTATGCGCATGATGACATTTTAAAATATTGCGAAAACAGCATCGTACCTATTATACCAGCATTTAAATTATTGTATTGTCATTAATTGTCAATTCTTTAACCCCTCCAATCCGCGGGGTAAAAATTTAGTCGTCACTTCTGCCCGGGACAGTTTTGCGCGTGAAGTCGATGGCCTTGAGAAAAACGACCATAACTTTTAAACTACTATACGGATCGTAAAAAGAATAACTGTAAAATTATCGCATTGAAATTTGAAATTTATAATATTACTAGCGACCCGCCCCGGCTTCGCACGGGTGCAATGCTGATACTAAATACAGTACAGAAAAACTGTGAACGTTGTATATAAAAACATAGCGGCCCGCTCTGGCTTCGCACGGGTATAAAATATATAGCCTATGTGATTAAAATCGATCCAGTAGTTTTGATTTATTCATTACTGCCCGTGGCCCGCACGCGTTAAATTTGGAGTAAAACAATCCCCCTTTTCCTATACCATGAAGATTTCCTGCTATCTTTGGAATATCTAAATTCATACGCTACATTTTTACTTATTTACTTTTTACATTTTTAACTATTTATTTTATTTTTACAACATATTACAGAATGTCTTTATAAATAACGTTCACAGCTTTCTTGTCATTAGACAATACAAACATGTTTTCTCTGGAGGTCACTCTTGAAAGAGCGACATTCAGTTGTCCACGTGAAAAACAGTCAACGCTCAAATCTAAGCCTGCAACGTTGAAGGTTTGACCCTGCGATTTATTAATAGTCATTGCAAAAGATGTCTTTACCGGAAACTGTAAACGTTTAAATTGGAAGGGTAAATCCGATGGTATCAGAGGGATTCGGGGAATCAATACATCTTCTCCGGTACCACATCCTGTGAGTATTGTGCACTCTATTATGAAAGTTTTCAATGATTTTACCAGCAAACGCGTGCCATTGCAAAGTTTAGGTGGATTCAGGTTTCTTAATAAAATAACAGGACAACCTACTTTCAACACCATTTTGTGAGGAGGGAGTCCAGACGGGTTCAAAGAGTTTAGAAATTCTGTAGGAAAATGAACTGCTTCTTCCAAATCGAGAACAGTATCGACCGAGGAGTATATTTTCGTCGGCGCATCAATCTTTGAAAGAATCAAGTTATTTACTTTATCTACTTGTTCGTTAGTTGGTGACAGAATCGCTCTTTCTTTAAACCAAGATATTGTCTTATAACTTATGTTATCAATGTCAGGATAGACATTGTTGACTAACTCTTGGATGTTGTCTATCAAAACGCAAAGGTTTTCTAGGTCAATCCTTCCCTCACTTTATGTTAACTCTCCATTGCCAACTTTTATTCTTCATCTCTTGCTGAACGTACTCTTCTGGCATTCACTGTACTACGACCTATGTTCGAACGACGACGTCTTCCAGACATGACTTTATAATTTCTGTACAAAATTTACTCAGTTCTATATGTATGATTACCTATGCACAAATTGCCATATTATTAGTATGTGCCGCAGTAAAAAATATCTAAATTCTTACCATTTAGAAACAAAAGATAATCAGCAATCATAAAAAACAAAAGATACCTATTCTATTCAGTTCTTTTTTTTTTACTGAAATACCTCAACTTAAACAACGATTTTAATTATAAAAAATAATTTGCTATTCGTGCGACTAAAAACAAAAGATAATCAACAATCATCAACAACAAAAGATACCTATTCTATTAAGTACTTTTTCTGAACTTACATATCTCACCTTAAATCACGATTTTTGAAAATAATTTCCCTAATATTAAATTGATCTAACTGTAAATTTTAATCAAGATCTTAATAGAAAATTGCAATCCATAAATTATGGTTTTATTTAATCTAATCTTATCTCACCTTATGTAGGTACTTATAATTGCTATAAGTGCGATTTAAAAATTAACCTTAGAATAGAATATAATTTATATTTTAAAACTACTATCATACAATTATTTATCGTAACTTACTTATAATTACTGATACGTTGTCGCGCTGAAAAGCACGTTTTTATTACCTAAGTATTGCTATTTTCCTCGCTGGAGAGCTCCGATATAATAAACGCGTCCGATCGCTGCTAAATTCAAAGTGCTATAGGGAAAACCGCGGCCTCAGACGCGCTATTTATAGGCATGCTCTTGCCGCACCGGGCGGCCGGCCGGTACCGCCGCAAACGCTACGTCCCGCAATTTTTAAATCTGTAATATCTTCGAAAATATTCACTTAAATCATACGGTGTAAAGGGCCATATAGATCTATATTAAATGAACAATGTATTCAAGGTATTTAATTGGTTAAGGATTAATGCTGTATTGGTTAAAATCGCTTCAAAAATTAGCCATTATTTGTCGTAAAAAGTAAATGACAAAAAAAAGTTATTGTGGGTTATCCATAAGAGATAGACATATACCATAACGGACTTTTCTGTAGACCTTTTCAATGTGTACAATACTTAGTACATTATTTTGATAAAACTCGTAGGGTTCAGCCTGCGTTTGCAATGTAAGCGGAAAAAATGTAATTATTTACGACATCACATTAGAAACCTCAAAAATAGCAGTATTTCTCCACTATTTAATGGATGTTATTATACATATAAACCTTCCTCTTGAATCACTCTATCTATTAAAAAAAACCGCATCAAAATCCGTTGCGTAGTTTCAAAGATTTAAGCATACAAAGGGACATAGGGACAGAGAAAGCGACTTTGTTTTATACTATGTAGTGATAACCTTATCTCGTCAAACAATTAAGATAATAATGAATAAATATTTAAAAAGTTGGCATTTTACGCAGCGCGGAGCGCCCTAACCAATATTGGTTAGATACAATTTTAGCATTTGTAAGCGTCTAACCAAAAATGGTTAACTCAAATAGGAAGGGTTAATTGTGAATTGTTACTTTATATCCTTTGTTTTTGTTAATTGGAAAGTTTTTAATTATGTTATATGATCTTTGTTAAGTTGAGCTTACTTTATAAAGAATTTTGTTAAATTGTTAAAAAGACTTGTTAATTTGAAGTCATTCTTACACAACAGTAATGGTTGTAATAGAACTAAATACTCTTTATATTTATCTTTATCTATAATCTGTATGGTCGTAAGGAATCATGTTGCTTTGAAAATTAGGGTTAAATTGGTCTATTTGCACCTTGTTCCCGAAGCAGACGTGTTATCACGGAGCCTATGTCTGACATCATATATACGTTTCTCCCTGCAATTTACTTCTTTTTACGCAGGCATACGTCAAAATTCACCTGTGTGCTACGGTTTCACGTACGTTCCACTGCCTCGTTAATATGTCACCTATGGATCATATTCCCGAAGCTGATGTGTACGACTGCGTCTGTTATTGACATCTAATTGACGTAACTTCCTGCAATTTTCGATTTTTAACGCAGGAATAACATTAAACTAATATCACTTCCAATGTGTATTGCGTTTTGACGTACGTCCTGCTTGCTGCCTGCGGAATACACCACATTTTGACCTCATTCGCGAGGCAGGCACGTAATAAAGCGTTTGTTTTTTACATTTAATTGACGTCATTCCCTGCGAATTTCCACTCTTTACGCAGGTTTATGTCCCTTCGCAGGTATTCTGCGTTTTTTGGGTACGTCCTGCTCTCTCTGGAATACGCCACACTTGGACATTATTCATGAGGCAGACGTGTACGAATGCGTTTGTCTTTTATATCTACTTGACGTAATTTCCTGCAAATTTTGACTTTTTAGGCAGGAGTGACGTCAATATTATGTCACTTCGTTTTCTTGCCATTTGAATGGAATTTGCCACTTTGCCATTGGAATACGGGACAGAGGCTGCTTCCAAGAAAGAGGTTTTGCAGTTTAGCTTAGTTATTATTTTACAACTTTGCGGCTTTCTAGGATGCAGCCTCGTTAATTAAAAAAATATATAATTTTAAATTTCGTAAAATATTGAATTGAACGATTTCTAGGCCATGAGCGATTGTGTAATGTCATAAAACCTTTTATTTGTGATTTGTCACAAACAATTACACAACAGTTATGTGTCATTTAAATTAATGTTACATTTAAAACACTGGTATTTTTGCTTATAAAATGTGGCAATCTAAATCCAGTTGTAAAAATGTTTTTGTACACGTCTATCCAACAAAAAGAGTGTTAATGTATGTTAACCGTTCAGGGTTAATGTATGTTAACCGTTTATTTATTCTAGCATAACTTCTAAATGATTGAACCGAATTAGAATTGTTGGGTATTCTTAGAACTGTTATATCATTCTGACCTAAACTGGCCAAATATCAAATAAATAATTGTTTAAATGTCCAAATGTTTAAATCTCCAAATGTTCTTCTTAAAGTGCCTCTTCTACAGGAGGTTGGCTGTCAGCTATGTGATTTTTTCCTTGTCTTGAGCCAAGCGAAATAATTCTTCTACGCTTGAGATGTATGTCCACTCTCAGATGTTGCGGAGCCAAGACTTTTACTTCTTCCAGCCCGTTGTTTACCGCAAACTTTCACCAAATAATGAGCTGAAGCAGTTGGTATCGCTTATGTCTCAGCACGTTTCCCAGGTACGCCACTTTCCTTTGCTTGATTATGGGTAAAAGTTCGCGATCTCTACCGACAAGTTGGAGTACTCTAACATTGGGAACTTTCTGGATCCAGCTAATGCGGAGCAATCTACGGTAGCACCACATCTCAAATGCTTTAAGACGCTTCTGGGTGTCAGCTTTCAGGGTGTAAGCTTCCCTACCATAAAACACCACAGACCACACATAGCAATGGAGAATTCGTATTCGGAGCTTGATGTCAAGTTCCGGCAGCATATTACTTTTTCCATTTTCTTAAACGATTCTTGTTCGCAGTCCCATTCTTCGTTTACCCGCGCACCGAGGTCTTTGTACTGCCGGAATCGCTCTAAATCCGAACCTGACAGTTTGCGTCTGGGGTTTAGGGCTTTGTTCTTTCATATGACAAAAAAATGTGGTCTTCGGGACAATAATGTTTAACCCTGAATTCTGACTGCTTTCGTGTACTCTGTCTAAGATGAGTTGTAAGTCTTCTTCTGTTGAGGCTAGCAGAATGGTGTCGTCGGCGTATCTTAGGTTGATAATAACATTACCATTTATCTTGACACAAATCTCCAGGTCTTCTAAAGTTTCTGTTATTATGGCTTCAGAGTATAGGTTGAAGAGTAAGGGCGACAGAATAAATCCCTGTCGAACACCGCGGCAAATATGAACATTTGTATTTTCTAAGTTTTGTACTCTTATAGAGGCCTTTTGGTTCCAGTACAAGTTTCTGATGATTCGGAGGTCTTTGTTATCTAAGCCGGCATCAAACGTCAGTAAATTGAGATAAATATATCGTGTTTAGAATCAAATGAAAGGTCTGATTGAGTACAAACCGAAAATATATATGTCCTCGTATCTAAAATACAGTAGTTCAGTTTCTGTACCGGCAGTGGTGAATTTATTTATTTTCATTATTGTTCTTTCTCTGTGTGCTTTGGAATCTTTTGCTTCTGATGCTTGATTTTCATTACAATATTTAATAAAGAGGCGATACATCTTGGAAATATTATGCCTCATTTTATATATACATTTGATACCTTATATGAAGATGCTCTAAGTTTTTGGTCGTCAGTCCCTACATAGTTTCTGGCTAAACACTTTTGTTTAAATGTAGCCTAAAAGCCTGTTCTTATTGATTGCCAGCGTTGAAGCCACATGCCCGTAAGAGGCCAAAGCCTTATCCGCGAGATAGCCAAGTATGTTACCCATCGGGCTTACACTTACGCCCTTACTTCCAATTGCGACCAGATTACTCCGGTCTCTCGAGTTCGAGGTCGCTTGCGCTGTCCTCTCCTTTACGATGCGGTGAAACTGTGTAAACTAAATCTATCGCGGACCACGGCGTCCTTTACCCGACTGTTCACCCGGCATCGGGTAGCCGATGGTAGTTTCAAGAGCAGTCGCCGTAAGGTCCGCAACCACCCCCGCTCTATAGGAAACAGTACTGCTTCCAGACTCCCCCGACTTTTAGGCAGCATGAAGTGCCACGCATGAAGTGCGGCGGCCTCCCCGCACTTCATACGTGGAGGCCGCCGAATGGGTGTTGACCCGTGAGTGTGACCAACCCTGAACAAAATGGGTCTTCGTGGATAACTCAGGAAGGGCCCATTAGCTATTTAGTACATTATATAATCAATGACAATACTAAGTCTCTGGGTGGAGATTGACAAAAACTTATATTGGAGTGCTCATATACAATTTTATTATATGCGAAAGGAAAATTAGAAATCTGTGAAACGCACAAATACAGACATGTATCATGCGAGTTGATACATGCATACGCACATATATTGCCATAAAATAATATTACTATGACTACAATAATATTGATATGATTATAAATAATTGTTTTTGCAGATTAGTTTAGTGATACCTACATATAATTTGAGTAAATATCAGAAACTAAGTGTATGTAATTAGTGAAATTTATGTGATGAAGTGAAACTTTAAAGTCATTTGGTGAAAATGGAAAGGAGGAGACCTGAAAGCAACTGTCATGCAACTTAACAGGCCTACACCATGACCGGAATACCTTGGAGTGACTACAGCATATCCGTTTATTTCTTCGTATTGTCTACAACATATGGAATGATTGGAGGTAAGAAATCTACATAATACGTGTTTATTTGATGTTGTTTATTTTTATTAGATTTATTCGATTTTGAATATTTCATTTTAATTTCATTAAATTTTGAGGTTCTGTATCAGGTCGAGATATATCAAAGATACCCTTATTTTTCAGCGTATGCAGAGGTATTGCAAAGTCTTAGTCTATTTTCAGTTTCGATATTTTTTTTTTGTTTAGTCTATTTTTGTATTGACAGCTGCAAATAAATAATTTATTATTAATATTATTTATATTGGTGTATCCTTATAATGGATGTTTTAAAAATAGCTTTTTTATCTATATAAATAAAAATGAAATGATGTTCGTTGGTAACCGCATATTAGGTTTAACGGCTGAGCCGATTTGGCTAATTTCTTTTTTAAAATGTTCATAATATCTATCTATATAAATGAAAATAAAATGATGTTCGTTGGTAACCGCATATTAGGTTGAACGGCCGAACGGATTTGGCTAATTTATTTTTTTAAATGTTCGTAATAGTCTAAATAAGGTCCTAACGGAAAGGAAAATTGGAAAGGTTGCCTGACAAAGTCTGTCGGGTCAGCTAGTTTGGAATAAATTTTTTTGTGTCAAATATGGAACGCTGTAATTTCGTAGTGTTTATCAGCTGGATTTGAGGTTAAATTGTGGAGCATTTTGAACTGGTTTTACCAAGTCTTCTGCGCTCACTCCAGGGAGATAGAACGACTAATCGTTAAAACTTCCTGAGGTGACGATCTCGCCCGTTGTAGTTGACAACTCTAGTTGTGGAGCATATCACAATCGAGCAACGCATAGAAAATGTAAAAATTCACTAGCGAAATAGTAATATCTTGGCAGACACGCTAAGAAAATGCCAAACTTTTGCGGACATCAACTAACTCGTTTCACTGTGGTGAGTTTAATCGATAACTTTAATGCTTTTATTTTTATTTATTTTATTATTGTTAGCAAAACATACAGTTTTACAATACATTCTTTAAAAAATATTAAATTTCAAAGATAATGCTGATACCATATTTCCACTTAAACATTCATAATTTAAGCACTTAACAGTTTTCTATGATGAATAACCTCACATAAGGCGAGGTGGAAATTGGGAAGGGTAGAATCATATATGTAAATAAAATTTTATGTGAATACACGTTCCATAATGTTATTATTTACATAATAATAATATTTAAATATATTCTTAATATATTCTTGAATAGGTACATATTATTAATATTATATTCTATAGTGCGATTACAATGATATGTCTACACTTTCATTAATTATTGCTTTTTTAAGAGCGATATAGTTTAAAAATCAGTTGACCCCGACACTTTCCCGGCAAGTAGCCAATGACTGATTTCATCTGAATGTTCATTTCATGATTAAAATCGATGAGCCCCCTCTCTCGGCCGGCAGACGAACCCGGTTGGTGTCCATTAGAATGTGGAAAACTCACGGCTAAAAGAACGATATATGTATATCATTATTCTAGCCTGGGGTGTGGAGTTCGTCAATCGGTTGTGCATTCTGACTAATTGCTCAAGGGGTCTGGAGACTATGGAAATACACTGTTTCCTCAGCAGCGGGGGTGGATGTTTACCTGTTGTCATGCCACTCTTGAAATGACCTTGGGCCACTCGACCCCGAGTGGCACTACGGGCAAAGAACGCCTAGGTCCATGATAAATTCAAACTGAATTACCGCTGTAATACAACACGTAGAGGTTGCGTAAGCGACTTTGAACACGTAACCAGTCGGGAGGACGGAGGCATTCTGAAGGTTAATTCCAGATGGAGGTATCCTGCCAAAACTGGTAGATAGGTGAGGCTGCCCGCTGCTTACCTTTCCCGGTGCCATGCCGTAAGGCGTTGGTCTCTAACGGGTTGCTGGTAAACAGGCACCGAGTCCTACCCGGGATAGCAATTTTATGTGGCTCGTCTCGTTGGTTCGTCGTTTGGTTGGTTCTTTCGTTTGGTTGGTTCGTTTGGTTGGTTGGTTCGTTGGTTTGGTGGGTTCGTTCGTTTGGTTGGTTCATATTCTTTGACCGCAATGAATTAGTTTTCTTTGAAAAAACTTTCCTATCTTTAAACGAATTCCCTTAAAACTCTGTTTATTTAACAGATATGACCTGTTTTTCTGCTTATAATATAACAATTTTTCTGACTATTATATTATATACTTCTGCGGCTGCTAGTGGTCATGGCCTTTGTGAGTGTATTTATTAACAGAAATATAAATATCAGAGATATTATTATGTTTGTAATTTTAATTACAATTATATTTATAATTATGACTAAAATGATAATTATAATTATATTTAATTTTATAATTAATTGTATAATTATATTTATAATTAAAATCATAAATATAAATATAATTTTAATTATATTTATATATATAATTAAATTTATAATCAATATCATTACTATATTATTAATTATAATTATATTTATAAATATTCTAGTGCGTAATTATATTTAGCACGTTCACAACTTTTTTATTTGCCGGGAAATTAAAAAGTACCTACAATGAACGGCCAATAATTATTTTATTACTAGCAACTGACGAATTCTAATGTGAGATAACTAGCTTAAATTGATATTGAATAAATTGAATATTGAATACTGAATATTCACAAAATATTCTGCGTGAAAGTTAAAACGCTTTTTCTTAAAGTTAAAACCATTTTTATAACATTTATTCTATTCAGCCCGTGGCCACCTCGCGGATCATATAACACCTAACCGCAATGCTATTATAATTAAAATGATAATAATATTATAATTATAAATATAATTAAAATCAAAAAATACAATTATACTTGTACCTATAATTAAATTTATCATTATAATATAATAATAATAATAAATATCATTATATTTTTATGGAAATATAATTATATTAATTAATATATTTATTATTTAAATTATTGCAATATTATTATAATATATCAGACCTACATAAAATTCGTATTTTCTGTGTAAAAAAATTGCGAGTAAAAATAGCAGAGACCACATTAAGCCCCAGAAAAATGGCCCATCTAATATCGTCAACATCCCCTCATGCTATAATTCGGTCAAACGCCATTTTATAATCGAAAAAGCCAATTTATGACACAAATTATTCCCCCATTCAGCATTCAACATACAGCGGCAACTTAAATCGGAGCTACCAGTTTCCGTTTTCGCTTCTGTATTTTTATTGATTGACAGACAGCGGCATTATAAACTGTGCAAATAATGTGATTTTATGATTGCTTCCATTTTAAATCATCTAAATGATTTATTTATTTTATAAACAGTTATTTTATAAGCACAAGGGAAATCTCATTATAATCCATCAATACAGACCAGATACTTAATTCGAAGAAGACTGATAATAGAATTTCCGCCATTTTATAGAAAATGACACAAACTAATAAAATTACTAATAATATTATTTATTATTTAAGAATTTTCTTCAATAAAATATTTATTTGGCTTACAAAAATAACAGGAACAGAATGACAAAATCGTAACCTCATGCGTATTTGAATATTTCACCTAACTGGGACTAACCGGTTCTAGGGTGGACAGGGCTCTAAATATATAATACATCATTTTGAAAAGTTGTAGTAATACATTTTTTAAAAAAAGGCGAGCATAAACTAAATTACATTAAACTGTCGTCCCCAAAAAAATAAATCGCAATTCCTTAAAAAAATCGTTATAGAACTATAACTAAGAGAAATAGAGAAATATACAAATAACAAAAAAAAACAAAAGAGAAAGGGGACAAAAGAGAAAACAAAAGAGAAAATGATGAAAATTTAAATGTCCCTAATATGAAATATATGGTAAGTACAATAATATAAAATTCAATATAATAATACCTAGTCAAAATATATAAAATCATTGCCAAAACAATACAAAACAATAAAATTGAAGAATTTTAGGTATAATAATATATAATAATAAATAGTAATTTAATAAATAATAGTTTAATGGTAAAATGTATTAATTTGTTGATTTATTTTAAACATAACATGCGTAATTCATAAAATGGTCATATCAACTAATGGTGCGAAGTAAACGACGACCCACATGCACATGACCATGCTCAGAGCATGCCCAACTAGGCCGAATATAGCCTGTATCTGGGCATACGATTTATTTTCAGACTTGGGTGGAGAAGCATAACTGACGTAGGTACTCATACACATACATATACTTATGTATAGATACATATCAATCAAAATCAATCAATCAATCAAAATGTTCTTTATTCATATAGACACAATTAAATATTATTTTTGATTTATGTTCTTATGATGCGTCCAAGCCTTACTCCCAAGCCGTTTTGTCATTTACATAATCAGATATTGTATAGTATGCTTTTTTATACAATTTTGCTTTGATGGTAGCTTTAAACTTATTTACAGATAGTTCTCTAATAGTATAAGGAAGTTTGTTATAGAAGCGTATACATTGTCCCAAAAAAGAATTGCTTATTTTGTGGAGACGAGTAGCACGGACAACAAGGTTATGCTTATGTCTAGTATTAAAATTATGAGTGACGCTTTTTATTTTAAACTTGTCAATATTCTTGTGGACATACAACAGATTTTCGTATATATATTGTGATGCAACAGTAAGAATATTTATCTCTTTGAATTTTTCTCTAAGTCAAACTCGAGGACCAAGTTTATGTTAAGCTTACAGCACGTTTCTGTAGTATAAAGATGTTATTGATGTCCGCACAGCTTCCCCAGAGAAGAATCCCATAGGACATAATGCTATGAAAGTAACTAAAGTATACTATTCTTGCTGTATCTACATCAGTCAGCCGCCTTATTGTTTTAACTGCGTATGCCGCAGAGCTAAGTTTTCCTGACATTTTCTCAATTTGTGGGCCCCATTGTAATTTGGAGTCAATTGTTATCCCTAGAAACACAGTTGAAGCAACAGGCTCCAGTCTAGTTCCATTTATTTCTACATTGGTTTGTACCTGCTTAACATTAGGTGTAGAAAATTTAATCACTTTGGTTTTTCTTTCATTTAATAGTAGGTTATTTACATTAAACCAATGGACAACTTTTGAGAGTGCATTGTTAACTTTGTCATAATTGTACAATTTTCGACTAATTTTAAACGTCAAAGAAGTATCATCAGCAAACAATACAATTTCGTGATTATTCCTTATGTGAAAGGGTAAATCATTTATGTATATTAAGAAGAGAAATGGGCCAAGAATGGAGCCTTGTGAGACACCCATGGTGACCATTGATCCTGCTGATCTTTTACCGTTTACATCAACCTTCTGAATTCTATTTCCCAAGTAAGAAGTAAGAAGATCAAGAGCCTTGTTCCTAATGCCATAGTGATGTAATTTCCTAACTAGTGTATCATGGTGTACACAATCAAATGCCTTAGACAAGTCACAGAAGATGCCTAATGCGTCTTGTGACTCTTCCCAGGCATTCAATATACCTGTCAATAGTTCGGTTCCTTATGAAGTAATACATAGTAATACATAGTTTCTTATGAAGTAATACATATTTACATAGTTCATATGATATGATAACTAGTAATACATAGTTACATATGAAGTAATACATAGTTACATAGTTCATATACATAGTTAAATATAATCAACTTACATACATATATGCGACAACATACCAACTATATGAAATCGGAGACTATCGCGATTGTTTGACATTATAAATAAAATAAAAACCGAAACGTCGGGTGTTACAAACGTCACGCGGTAAAATCGTTTTTTATCTTATTTATAATACAAAATATATTTATAATTTTCGCACCTAAGTTTTATTAGGTTATATTTTTTAACATTTGATGTATGGCTGTTCTGTGATGATTACACAACCATTTCTTTATTACATTTTTAACCGCCCTACCCATATGAACGTACGAACGCAACAAGCCATATCCCGGCCGTTCAATTTAAAAAAAAACTTTTTCAGATAACTTTTTTAAGATTGGTTTGTATGAGAAAGGATTTGGTAAAAAGTAATTTTTCACGAACCTCTTCATATTTAGCAGTTAATATTTTGCAGCGTGTATCGAGATTAGGTTGATTGGTGTTTTCCATTCAATACAAAACACATCTAAAAAATGAGAAATCTAATAAAAAAGAAAGGTCTTGATCTGGTTTTATGATCCAGTTAAATATGCTTATAAATGTTAAATTCATTTTTATTTCCAAATTCATCAAGTTGCAAAATCTCGGCGTAATAAAAGAGTAATGTCTTTGTCCAAAATATCTTTTCGTCCATCCAATAATAACAAACCAATCAAACAAACAAACCTATCCTTCAAATACTTTGTTCTATTGTTCCAGGTTTGGAGACCGGCAAGGTGATCAGCAAACCCACTTTCGACCTAAACCCTTACCTGACAGTCAACGAGATAGATCCCCCACACACATCAACCGATGGTGGTGCTAATGGAACCGAGGTTCAAAGAGCCACCTTCGGAACTTCTAATAACACTGTCGTCACCGCGCAGACTGGTTCCACAGCCGTGCTGCCCTGCAAGATAGCCAATATTGGAGGTGGAATTGTAAGTTTACTCATACTAAAACATTCCTTTGTGGACGATAATGACGCGAAGGAAAAATCATGATTCCCTTCGGCTACGTAACGACCAAATTTGGTTGCACATCAGAACACAGTTGACTACAGAACTACCAATAATGGCGGCTTGCTCCCGGAACGCACAATAATATTATTTTCTAATTCGAACGCATTCTAAAATCCATACCAAAAATCTCATTATTACCATAGATACATAGACGGCCGCTAAAATAATTTCGCGCGACATTTCGACTTCATTTCGTCATTGACTTTTTTGACGTATTTGCCTTTATCTACTTTTTTGACTTCTTTGACTTTCCCGACTTTTTTGACTTTTTTTCCATTTTTCGTCTTTTTTGACTTTTGGAACTTTTCACTTTTTTGTTTTTTTAACTTTCGTTTTTTTTTTACTTTTTGACTTTTTTTACTTTTCTGACTTTTTTGACTTTTTCGACTTTCCTGACTTTTCCCAGTTTTCGACATCTTAGCTTGTGACTTTTTCGACTTGTTGTTTTTTCACTTTTCCGATTTTTTTGACTTTCATGACTTTTTTGCCTTCATCTACTTTTTTGACTTTATTGATTTCTTTGACGTTCCCGACTTTTTTGTCTTTTTTTCCATTTTTTTACCTTTTTTTTACTTTTGAGACTTTTGACTTTTTTTGTTTTTTACGTTTTTGATTTTTTTGACTTTTTCGACTGCTCCGACTTTTTGACTTTTTCGACTTATTTCACTTTTTCGACTTTTCTGACTTTTTTGTCTTTTTTGACTTTTTGAAATTTTACACATTGTACGGAATGAATAACAGTTATGGATGGCGCAGCTGTCAAACAATACGATCGCCGCGATAGCCATCCAGAAAGTGGCCAATGTTCCCAAAATGACCAATTTCGATTTTTTCGATTTTCAGTTGATTCTTTGAGTTTTTCCTAAATATTTTTTTTGTAAACCACCCCTGAATCAAGGCAAACAAAATAAAAAAAATATAATTCAAATCGGACGAGTCCTTTCCGAGATCTTGCGAGACTAACGCAAGGCGATTCATTTTTATATATTCTAGATGACCCGGTGAACTTCGTACCACCTAAAATTTATTTAATTGTAACTTTTCATAAGCGTTTATTAATCCTAATGAACCTTCCAAATCTAATTCATGGAAATCTATAATATGGCCGAATCATGTACGGTTTTAGTTTCGTTTGGTGATTAAATGAAAGTCGTTTGTGATTGAAATAAATTCAATATATTTAATTTACATGATAATATGTATGTATATGCAGTTCATATTCAACACAAAACATTTTGGTAAAATATGTTTTTCGTTTTGTTTTCCGGCGCGTAAATAAACAAAAATGATGGCTTTCCGACCGATGGCTTGGCGAACGCGGGACATACAGTTGTCCATGCGCGAAATACGGAAATTCCAAGTTAATTTCGCAAACTTCCAACACGCGTGATTTGACATCGTGAAGGCCAGACGCACGGGGAATCTAACTTCCGCTTTCCAGAATTACCAAGTGTACAAATGTAGACCGTCTTTTGTATGTAGCAAAGGAAAAGATGCCAAATCGCCTCGTTGCTACTGACATAGCGACACGTCTGATACTGAGATATACCTCGTTTGAATTCCTCACAGCGAAAACAGCCATATCGATTTATTTTACGTATTTGCAGCATATGTAATTTATCGAGTTGATGAAATTGCAGTATTCCACATTGATTTGCGCTTTTTTAAAGCGCCTTGTGTCTTGGACAATAAGGCACAATCTATCGATTGACCACATTTACATCTTGCCCTTTGACCTTCACAACTGCATATTGCCCATTATCCGCAACTGATCGGCGACGATACAATGGGTATCCGTCATTGCCTGTGATGGTGTTAGCAATCAGGTATCTCGGGTAACGCCTGGAACAGTTACTATCGAGCATACAGGTTGAGATGTTGTTATAAACTTCGCGAAGTCAATAGATCATATTCTTAGGCACCACTGCAAGCAATTTCGGATTAACAGCTTCATCTTCTATTTCGGCCAAGATGATGGAATCATCTCACATCAGTGCGATTTGCACTAATTGAAGTAGCTTGCCGCACATTTGACTGACTTCGTCGACCTATGTTATCTCTTCTTCTCGACATTGTAATGGACACTGTAAAGCGACACGGAATTGTTTTCACGCTCACTCAAATCGATCGAAATTTCCATGTGGTTTTTACAGTATTGAAATCCCCAAACTCGTGTCCCCAAAGTCCAAATTCGTGGTTACGTCATTAAAAAAAAGTTTGTGTCACCCCAAGACTTTCCTGTCAAGTAGCCAGGAACGTAATTCATCTGAATATTAATATCATTAATCCTAAAACAACAACCCCCCCCCCCCCACCCCCAACCCAGCGACACCCTTTAAAACTCGAAAATCGAAATCGACTTTGACTTTTCGATTTTTCCGACTTTTTCTACTTTTTTGACTTTTCGACTTTTTTGACTTTTTTGACCTTTTCGACTTTTTCGGCTGTTTCTAGTTTTCCGACATTTTCGACCTTTTCGATTTTTTCGACTTTTCCAACTTTTTCGACTTTTTTGACTTTTGCGACTTTTCCGACTTTTTTGACTTTTTCCAACTTTTTTGACTTTTTGACTTTTTGAAATTTTACACATTGTACGGAATGAATAACAGTTATGGATAGCTGTCAAACAATACGATCGCCGCGATAGCCATCTAGAGAGTGGCCAATGTTCCCAAAATGACCAATTTCGATTTTTTCGATTTTCAGTTGTTTCTTTTAGTTTTTCCTAAATATTTTTTTTGTAAACCACCCCTGAATCAAGCCAAACAAAATAAAAGAAAAATAATTCAAATCGGTCAAGTCATTTCCGAGATCCTGCGAGACTAACGCACGGCGATTCATTTTTATAGTTAGGTATAGGTAGATAGGTAGATTACAAAGAAATAAGTTTTCAGTAACTAATGCATCTATATTAAATTTATTATTTGTTGTTGATAAACGTAGGAAATGAGTAAGTGGCATCAGAGAGAGAGAACATGTATATTTTGACTTTTTAAATGTCATGTTGGAAAAGCTGCTTTCGCAAAGATACGTGCTTCCCAGCTTTGAGCCGAGTGTAAGCCCTACATTGAGGGAGTCGTTCTTCTGGCAGCAAACGCCAATCCAGTTTCATTTCTTCCTTGGTAAAGAAGATCTGATTGCAAATCACACAATTCCAGTTGAAGGTCTGCTCTGCTTACATACATTCTCAACTGAAATTATAAGAGGCTGAGTGAAAACTGAAATCTCTCTTTCGATTTTCTAAAGTCGATAAATCGAGTTTAGAATTCTTCTGCAATTGTGTCAACTAGGGTTGTGGACTACAGCGGGCGAGCCCGTCACCTCAGGAAGTTTTAACGATTGGTCGTTCTATCTCCCCGGAGTGAGCACAGAAGACTTGGACAAAACAGTCCACCGTCAAGCTCCGCCACAAACCCGTAAGAGGCCAACGCCTTAACCGCGAGATAGCCAGGAGTGTTACCCAGCGGGCTTACACTCACGTCCTTACTTCCAATTGCGAACAGATTACTCCAGTCTCTCGATTGGTTACGAGTTCGAGGTCGCTTGCGCGGTCCTCTTGCTTACGAAGCGGTGAAACGGTGTATACCGAATCTATCGTGGACCATGGCATCCTTTGCCCGGCTGTTCACCCAGGATCGGGTAGCCGATGGTCGTTTCAAGAGCAGTCGCCGTACGGTCCGCAACCACCCCTGCTCTATAGGAAACATTACTGCTTCCAGACTCCCCCGACTGTTAGTCAGAGTGCGCAATCGATTGGCTTATGCCGCACGGTGCGCAGACCGTCCAGGAGCGCCAGAAGGTTGATTCCCAGGGAAAACTAACCATAAAGCCAGAGTCCTACCCAGGCTCGCATTTCATGCGTGGAGGCCGTCGGATAGGTGTTGACCCGTGAGTGTGACCAACCCTGAACAGAATGGGTCTTCGTGGCCAACTCAGCAAGGGCCCATTAACTCCCTAAATTGTGCAATTGTGTCAATGTGTCCTGCAATTGTGTCAATGTATTTTATGTGAGGTAAATTTGAAACTTCCTCAAATCCTTAATTTCTTCAAAATAATATACGGGCTGCAAAAAGTGAGGTCGCGGGCCGCATGCGACCCTCGGGCATCATGTTGGACAGCCCTTCCCTATATTAGCAATGCCATCAATGAACGTGTTAGATCGCTCATACTTCTCTACTAGGTAAAGATTAGAAACGTTGATTTATATTTAACTAACCTACTATATGTTACATTGCAGGTATCATGGATACGAAGAAAGGACTATCATCTTTTAACAGTCGGAGTCACGACGTACAGCTCAGATGAGAGATTTCAGGCCGTCCACTTTCAACATTCTGAGGTAATTAATCCTTATTTAAATCTAATCAGTCTGCTGTGAAACTATGTAACTTTATTTTTCTCGTAAACAAATGAATAACACAATCAATGTGTCTGATTAATATTTTTATTGATTTTATTTCTGGATAAATTTATTTATTATATATTTTGCATTTTAATATTATTTGATTATAATTATTTAAACTCATTATTTAAAACTACCTACCTACTATGTTTTTGATAATTTCAAGTATTCCGTAATATTAAAATTGTTACTTTTTAATCGTGATTTTGTTTTTATAACTCTTTAATAATAATTAATGTACACCGTGGGCCCGATTGCGTTTCTTTGTGAACTAAAACTAAAATTAGTCCAAGCGAACGAGATAGAGCAATAAGCAGTGGCGGCAGCGGTTTGCGGTCTACCCGCAAAACAACGGACTGACAGCTCTTCAGTCTACCCTAGACAACGGCGGCTGCAACGTCACCGAAACGTCGGGTCCTACAAATTTCACGCGGTAAATTCGTTTTCTATCCTATTTATAATGGTGGACTGTTTTGTCCAAGTCTTCTGCGCTCACTTCACGGGAGATAAAAGGATCAATCGTTAAAACTTCCTGAGGTACAGGGGTTCGCCCGTTGTAGTTGACAACTCTTTATTATAAATTTACTTATGTTTAATTGTACAACAAAAAACTTATCACCCATCAACTAATATTTATCTTAATTTTATTTATCAAAAATACTGATTGCACATCAAATTAACCAGAGCATACATACATTACTATAAATGCCCGAATCCTATGTTATGTTTAATCTTATGTTTCACTAGTAAATCAAGATTTACCATCATGACTTGGTAAATATATTACCCAGGTCAGATTTGTGTTGTTTTGGGTAGGTTCGGTTATGTTAGGTTGCTACCAAACCCAAAACGTAACCACTCGTCTCGAGGCGGAACTGGCGACTGATAACCTTGCAACGACCGCTTATGCCTCATTTATATGCTCGTGCGAGGTAACGCGACCCTACGCGAGATAGCCCGAACACGAGCATGTAAACTGCACGTTCGCGTAGTCTCGCGATCTCGCGTAGCCGCTCGCGAGCGGCGCTCGCCTCGGTGGCGGTTATTGGCGGTTTTAAAAACAAAGAAAAATTCATCAATGGCCTATTTTCGGATACACATGCGTCGCAAGAAAATGTCTCTCTGTAAGGTCCGGTGCAAATTTTGATGATATTTACAAGCCAATCTGGTTTGCCTATGAACCCATGGAGAAGTGCTTATCATCTGCCTACGAATGTGGTAGAACTATTAACTTTGTTAATGTTATGTTATGCTGATGCAGTAACAATCTCTACGTCGTCCATGTTGCGAGATCCAACACCGACTGAACGCTCGACGAGCGTGTAAATAGTGTTTGCGGCCACAATCGTGCACGAGCATCTCGCGACGAGGCGCGACACGAGATGCTAGACGAGACGAGGCGAGCGTGTAAATGAGGCCGGCAGTAAAGCCGTGCGTCTGTGTGAGTGCGTTCATTTTAAACGTACTTATGTACGTAGTTTCCATACTGCTTTAGCTATGTATTTACTGTGACGATAGCGCTTTAGGGAGCTAACGGGCCCTTGCTGAGTTGGCCATGTGGACCCATTCTGTTCAGGGTTGGTCACACTCACGGGTCAACACCCATCCGGCGGCCTCCACGCATGAAGTGTGAGGAGTCCTGGGTAGGACTCTGCCTTAGGGCTAGTTTCCCCTAGGAATCAAACTTCTGGCGCTCCTGCGCACCGTGCGGCGTAAGCCAATCGACTGTGCACTCTGACTAACAGTCGGGGGAGTCTGGAAGCAGTACTGTTTCTTATAGAGCGGGGGTGGTCGCGGACCTTACGGCGACTGCTCTTAAAACAACCATCGGCTATCCGATCCTGGATGAACAGCGGGGCAAAGGATGCCGTGGTCCGCGATATATTCGGTAACACCGTTTCACCGCTTCGTAAGGGAGTGAACCGCGCAAGCGACCTCGAACTCGGAACCAATCGAGAGACCGGAGTAATCTGGTCGCAATTGGAAGTAAGGGCGCGAGTGTAAGCCCGCTGGGTAACACTCCTGGCTATCTCGTGGCTAAGGCGTTGGCCTCTTAGGGGCATGTGGCGGAGCTGGAGAGTGGACTGTTTTTGCCCAAGTCTTCTGCGCTCACTTCAGGGAGACAGAACGACTAATCGTTAAAATTTCCTGAGGTGACGGGCTCGCCCGCTGTAGTCGACAACTCCAGTTGTGACGACAGCGCCCAAAAAATCCGACTAAGCAGAATTTTGACATGCAGGCATCATCTGGTCATAGCAAGAGTTCAAAAGGTTGTGGTTTAAATCGGTTCATTAGGACGCGTCATATTTCAATCTCAAAATATTGTACTTATAGACTTGAAATTTGGTACACGATTTCTTGTGGGACAGAAATCTCATTAAATTTTCACCAGTACCTATATCATATTTGCGTAAACTATTGAGTTGAACGTGTTTAATGCGTTGCATTATCACTATCAGCAATCGTCGCCGACGAAGGATTCGCGACGTTGACTCTCGATAAATTTGCGTTCCTCTTGTGAAAAATGACATCATGCTCAAATCCTTTCATAAGTCCTTGTCTATTTGCCCGAAAAGTTTTGGGATAACATAACCTTTTCTTTGCTCTGACTTTTTTATCGCAGCTGCTGTATCAAAATATGACAATTTTAACCCTTCCCCCCCTACCGCATATTTAACTATCGATCTTTAAAAAAAAACTTCAACTTGAGGCTGCTCTTCAATAAAGTAACCTTTAAACAGTCTTATTTCGTTAATTTTGAATACCTTATTACCAAAGAGAGAAACCGCTGAGCGAGTACAGAATAATGTTGCCCTATTTACGGCACTCTCTCCCTAGCCAATAATTTCCTATCGGCATTATTGCGATGTTGATTGGCAACATATTTGCGTAAACTATTGAATTGACGTGTTTAATGCGTTGCTTTATCACTATCAGCAATCGTCGCCGACGAAGGATTCGCGTCGTTGACTCTCGATAAATTTGCGTTCCTCTTGTGAAAAATGACATCATGCTCAAATCCTTTCATAAGTCCTTGTCTATTTGCCCGAAAAGTTTTGGGATAACATAACCTTTTCTTTGCTCTGACTTTTTTATCGCAGCTGCTGTATCAAAATATGACAATTTTAACCCTTCCCCCCTACCGCATATTTAACTATCGATCTTTAAAAAAAAACTTCAACTTGAGGCTGCTCTTCAATAAAGTAACCTTTAAACAGTCTTATTTCGTTAATTTTGCATACCTTATTACCAAAGAGAGAAACCGCTGAGCGAGTACAGAATAATGTTGCCCTATTTACGGCACTCTCTCCCTAGCCAATAATTTCCTATCGGCATTATTGCGATGTTGATTGGCAACATATTTGCGTAAACTATTGAATTGACGTGTTTAATGCGTTGCGTTATCACTATCAGCAATCGTCGCCGACGAAGGATTCGCGTCGTTGACTCTCGATAAATTTGCGTTCCTCTTGTGAAAAATGACATCATGCTCAAATCCTTTCATAAGTCCTTGTCTATTTGCCCGAAAAGTTTTGGGATAACATAACCTTTTCTTTGCTCTGACTTTTTTATCGCAGCTGCTGTATCAAAATATGACAATTTTAACCCTTCCCCCCCTACCGCATATTTAACTATCGATCTTTAAAAAAAAACTTCAACTTGAGGCTGCTCTTCAATAAAGTAACCTTTAAACAGTCTTATTTCGTTAATTTTGCATACCTTATTACCAAAGAGAGAAACCGCTGAGCGACTACAGAATAATGTTGCCCTATTTACGGCACTCTCTCCCTAGCCAATAATTTCCTATCGGCATTATTGCGATGTTGATTGGCAACATATTTGCGTAAACTATTGAATTGACGTGTTTAATGCGTTGCATTATCACTATCAGCAATCGTCGCCGACGAAGGATTCGCGTCGTTGACTCTCGATAAATTTGCGTTCCTCTTGTGAAAAATGACATCATGCTCAAATCCTTTCATAAGTCCTTGTCTATTTGCCCGAAAAGTTTTGGGATAACATAACCTTTTCTTTGCTCTGACTTTTTTATCGCAGCTGCTGTATCAAAATATGACAATTTTAACCCTTCCCCCCCTACCGCATATTTAACTATCGATCTTTAAAAAAAAACTTCAACTTGAGGCTGCTCTTCAATAAAGTAACCTTTAAACAGTCTTATTTCGTTAATTTTGCATACCTTATTACCAAAGAGAGAAACCGCTGAGCGAGTACAGAATAATGTTGCCCTATTTACGGCACTCTCTCCCTAGCCAATAATTTCCTATCGGCATTATTGCGATGTTGATTGGCAACATATTTGGGTAAACTATTGAATTGACGTGTTTAATGCGTTGCATTATCCCTATCAGCAATCGTCGCCGACGAAGGATTCGCGTCGTTGACTCTCGATAAATTTGCGTTCCTCTTGTGAAAAATGACATCATGCTCAAATCCTTTCATAAGTCCTTGTCTATTTGCCCGAAAAGTTTCGGGATAACATAACCTTTTCTTTGCTCTGACTTTTTTATCGCAGCTGCTGTATCAAAATATGACAATTTTAACCCTTCCCCCCCTACCGCATATTTAACTATCGATCTTTAAAAAAAAACTTCAACTTGAGGCTGCTCTTCAATAAAGTAACCTTTAAACAGTCTTATTTCGGTAATTTTGCATACCTTATTACCAGAGAAACTGCTGAGCGAGTACAGAATAATATTGCCCTATTTACGGCACTCTCTCCCTAGCCAATAATTTCCTATCGGCATTATTGCGATGTTGATTGGCAACATATTTGCGTAAACTATTGAATTGACGTGTTTAATGCGTTGCATTATCACTATCAGCAATCGTCGCCTACGAAGGATTCGCGTCGTTGACTCTCGATAAATTTGCGTTCCTCTTGTGAAAAATGACATCATGCTCAAATCCTTTCATAAGTCCTTGTCTATTTGCCCGAAAAGTTTTGGGATAACATAACCTTTTCTTTGCTCTGACTTTTTTATCGCAGCTGCTGTATCAAAATATGACAATTTTAACCCTTCCCCCCCTACCGCATATTTAACTATCGATCTTTAAAAAAAAACTTCAACTTGAGGCTGCTCTTCAATAAAGTAACCTTTAAACAGTCTTATTTCGGTAATTTTGCATACCTTATTACCAGAGAAACTGCTGAGCGAGTACAGAATAATGTTGCCCTATTTACGGCACTCTCTCCCTAGCCAATAATTTCCTATCGGCATTATTGCGATGTTGATTGGCAACATATTTGCGTAAACTATTGAATTGACGTGTTTAATGCGTTGCATTATCACTATCAGCAATCGTCGCCGACGAAGGATTCGCGTCGTTGACTCTCGATAAATTCGAGTTCCTCTTGTGAAAAATGAGATCATGCTCAAATCTATTCATAAGTCCTTGTCTATTTGCCCGAAAAGTTTTGGGATAACATAACCGTTTTTTTTTCCTGACTTTTTTATCGCAGCTGCTGTATCAAAATAAGACAATTTTAACCCTTCCCCCCCTACCGCATATTTAACTATCGATCTTTTAAAAAAATCGTCCACTTGAGGCTGCTCTTCAATAAAGTAACCTTTAAACAGTCTTATTTCGGTATTTTTGCATACCTTATTACCAGAGAAACTGCTGAGCGAGTACAGAATAATGTTGCCCTATTTACGGCACTCTCTCCCTAGCCAATAATTTCCTATCGGCATTATTGCGATGTTGATTGGCAATTTATTTTCTTTGATAAGGAGGCCTTTTGTAGCTGTTCTTTGACTATCTGACAGGGCGTCTCCCCGCGCGTTAATTACTTTCTATATTTGGTACGCTCCAATAATGGCTTCGATATTGTGTGAAGGTCCTTATCAATGTCGCTTATAGCTGACGACGCTGAAAGTAAAGGAATCGAGGACAAGAGTTTCTTTATTACTGAATAAGAAAATTGTCTATTTTAGAAAGGCACTGAGACAAAACGAATTAGAGATATCTTATCGAGAAATACAAATAAAATTAAGAGAAAGCTCTATAGGCGAGACAATTTACTCGTTAATAATAATGGTCTTGTAGGTATCGCTATCACAATTATTTATTAAACTAAGAGCATATATGTAGTTAGTTACTTTATAGTATAATATAAACAAAAAAAATACGTCAAGATGTAATTAATTTTATTTGATTCTGGAGGTTGATTCGGTCTCTAAGCAGTATAAATTCCCTGAAAGTCTCGGATGCACAGCCCTCCGTCCAGATATAACTCTTTACTCTCTATCTCGGAAGGTGGCTCTAATTGTAGAATTAACTGTTCCATGGGAATCAAATATCCCAAAAGACCACGAGTACAAATTAAATAAATACCATGATCTTGCAAATGCCGTAACCCGGAACGGCTTCACTGTTCACCTTCACGCGGTTGAAGTTGGCGCTCGTGGCCTGCCAGCTAAATCTCTATTTCACCTCTTTAAAGATCTTGGCCTTTCCAGAAAAATAATCAACTCTTTCTTAGAAAAGTTATCTAAAACTGCGATTTGCGCATCTCAAATTCTATGGCTTCGAAGGGGGAGTGAATGGGTGGTAAGGTGCACGCTCACATGTGGCAAGACAGCTGTCCTAAACCTACCACAGCCGGTTCGTAAGTCCGGAAGCCACTGCTCACCCCCCAGAAGTGTAAAAAAAATAGTATTATGATGGGCCCGACTCCGGTCGGTGAATTCCATGGCAGCTCCGTTTGTATTTATTATTTATTATTATCATATCATACTACTTTTTGTTTTTATTATACTAAAAAATAAAGAACTGCGTGCTATGAATTAAACAAATAATGATAATACGATGTACACTTTTCCTTAATTTGGTTAATCCCGATGACACCTTATGAGAATTTTTAAGATAGTTTAACCGTAATCTTAAAGTTTGTTTTCCGAAAAAATTACCTTCGCAGAAAAACTTAATAAACGCTCTTGGATCACTCCAGGGCTAAAAGCATCACTGACTAAGCTTCAACTCATAGGGACGATAGTAGCGGACTCAACAATTACTACTTAAAATATTAAAACATTTATGACCAAGCTGTGGTAACAGAAAAAGGGATTAGTATTAAAGAAGAATAATAGAGAGTGAAAAAAAAAATTACCATGACAATATAATTAAAGTAATCCATGACAATAAAAGATATATGAAACCGGAAGAACTAGCGAACATTTTAAATATTTTTTTTATCAATGCTTGTAAGACTATAATGAAGGCGCTGCCATCCAGCCAGAAGGCTAATAATATAGTAGCGGACCCAGAATCCATATTTACTAAAACGGAGCTAATTTCATGTATAAAAAGACTGAAGTCTAAATCTGCTACTGATATTTGGGAACATTCTATGAAAATTTTAAAAGATGCGTCCCCCGTAATTACACTCAAATTGCTTCCCATTATAAATAGCTGTCTAAAACTAGGAGTCTTACTAATAACTCGAAGATTTTTTTTTTCTGTTCAAGGTGAATCGCGATCTACCTAGGGTGGATTGCTCTTACATTAAGAAAAGAATATATTTATCGCCACCCTATGCGTAAAAGATGGTCTATGGTATGGAGATTATAAGAAAAATAATCCGGTCATTCATCCCTGACTCCCTGGTATAAACTACAAAATTAGCCATTTTTGGTAAATATTTAAAAAATATATTTCCTGCGGTTTACGATCCCTTCCCAGCCCGCGACGCGATGCTTGATAAGCATGCTTGATCGTCTAGAGAGCCCCTTAGGTTTTTCTTGCTTTAATTCAATAAAGAGGATAGTAAACGTATCTGATTTTCGTTATTGTAACCAAATGGCTACAAATAGTTGTCCCCTCATATAAATATTATAAAGTATTAAATGCCTGTTTCCCTGTAACACGTTGACTTTTTACCATAAAAAAGCTCAAATACCTAAAATTCATCCTCCCTGTGGCAATACTTTACCAACAAATATATTTTTTATTTTATTTTTCACTTGATCTATATACCATAGAACATCTTTTCCGCATAGGAAGGTTTTGAAATTCCGAAGTAAAGAAAAACGATCCTCCCTGGTCACCTCAAGGTCCACACGACGACGCAAAAATAATAAGAGGCTGACCGAAGTACGAGACCGTGGGAACTTAGTGGTTCTAAAAGCTCGTGGAGATAGGATGGTGTTAATTGGGAGAGTACACGATATAGGAGAGCAAGTATATGAACATTTCTTCTTTGGCGTACTGGCAACCACTTTAACTGTGCCCTATAGTCGGACACTTGTGTAGTCATCATAAAATCACTTGTGTAATAATGCATCCACTCGCCATTACGCCCACTGATTATTTGGGCGCACTGAGTCGATTTCGTGACCCCCTATCCGACCGCTCCCTTTAATACAATATACTTGTATTAAATGGAGGGATCAGATAGGGATTGAATACACTTTATAACGGACAATAATCTATTTTTAGAAAATACACGCCACCTCGCGCCGAAATCGACTAGTTGATAGATTAAATATTTGCCGGAAACAAAAGCGTTTCATCTGTAACCCCGGTGGGACCTTAATATCGGAGCCTTTTTAGAGACGTTTCACGCAAAGGAACTTTAGGTCAGGAGCTCCTAAACTTTATAATTACTTTCAGGAAAAGTTCAAACCATGCAGAGAAAAGATAAAATACTTTCTGGCTGATTGAAACGGGCAGGAAAAATGTGGATGCGATTATGTCACATATTCTCGTTATCTATTATCGACAAAACGACAAGTCTATTATCACTCTATCAATTTAATTTATTATTGCCATAATATAATATTATATTATATTGGGTCCTTACCTATTTCATTGCTGTTTTTGCATACTGGCCATTTTGAACTTGGATAACTTGGGTTTGAGTTGGAATTTCAAATCCAAATAAATTTAAATTTAAGGCCATGTTATTGTTTTTTAAGCATCGGCTGTTTGTTTGTTTTTTCTCAAATATGTTCGTTTGTGCGATGGTTAATGCCACTACAAACGTGAGGTTCTGTAGCTACTCCCGCTTCGTCGCGCACGGTGGGTCGAAACCACTTTGAGGGACTTAGGAACCATCTTTCTTTTTTCATTGTTTTCTTTATGCTGATGGATAAGACTTATTAACATTAACAATAATTCGCTATTGTTTTCTTTCCTAACCTTTATACTTTAGGAAAAAAAAAAACAGATATTTTGTATAGGACGGATCAAAAAGAACTGAATTGCTGCTTTCTCGTGATCGATCTCGCTCAGAAACCTTTTTTTCCTAATCCTTGTTCACTCAACTATAGTTCTGCATATTAAACGTGTGCATAAAATTAAATCCATAATACATTAGTAAATTAGGGTAATTTATTAATTAGGTATCAACAGTCAAAATCTAATTTTGTTGATTTTGAAGTAATTATTTGTTTTATTTTGTAGTTTTACCTATTATTCCGTGTAAAATTGCTTTCAATCACCTACGATAATAAAAAAAATATTCTTTGAAATATATTTTTTTTTATATTTTTCCGATCTATTCATCTGGCAGAGTGGCATTTTTATGCACTTGTTTAAAATTTAGAACAATAGCAGAGAAGACACGAATTAACCCTTACTATTTGAGTTAACCATTTTTGGTTAGACGCTTACAAATGCTAAAATTGTATCTAACCAATATTGGTTAGGGCGCTCCGCGCTGCGTAAAATGCCAACTTTTTAAATATTTATTCATTATTATCTTAATTGTTTGACGAGATAAGGTTATAATATTATAAATTTCAAATTACAATGCGATCATTTTACAGTTATTCTTTTTACGATCCGTATAGTAGTTTAAAAGTTATGGTCGTTTTTCTCAAGGCCATCGACTTCACGCGCAAAACTGTCCCGGGCAGAAGTGACGACTAAATTTTTACCCCGCGATAGGAGGGGTTAAGAAAAAAAATGATTGAAGCGGGATCAATCAGGACAAAGCAGCAATTCAGTTCTTTTTGATCCGTCCCATACAAAACTTCAGTTTTTTTTCCGAAGTATAAAGTTTAGGAGAAAAACATAAAGGTTGTCTATTAAGGTATATTCATCGACATAAAAAAACAGTAAATATTACCAATTATGCACCAATAATATTTGTTTGAATTAATTCAATAACTTTGCGGCCTTGGTCATTTGATCTACGATCAAGAATGTCACCAAGGTCTTGGAGAAAACGGACAGCAACAGTCGAAAAGGGACGCGTACGTGATATGACGTGTGACAGAAACAAAAAGTTTCGCAGCAATTCATCTTACTTAAGCAACTATGCGCTAGATGGCGGTGAAATAATTGAAATCTTTGTAATTTGTTTTTAACTATATTCAGTAAAAAATAGGTTGTGTCACCCTTAGACTTTCTCGGCAACCAGACAATCCCCCTCGCGCGCCAAACCTCTTAAATACGACCCTCCCCTTCCCCCAACCTCCCCCATCCCTCCCTCTCACTCTCTCCCCTACTTTCCCAACCCTCCTCTTCTTACCCTCCTCTTCTTACCCCCCTTTCCAACTCTCCCCAACACCTCTCTCTCTCCCCCCTTCTCTCCCAAACACCCATCTTCCTACCCCCCCCCCCCAACTCACCCCTTCCCCCTCCCAAACTACTGCCGCCTCCCGTCCCCGCGCTGAAATCCAGTTGATAGCACTATCATATTCTACTTTGCTCTTTTGATGACTTTCTTATTTTTCTCTTTTGATGACAACTCTAAGACTTTTTTAGACACCACAACCAAATTTTTACATATAACTGTTCCCTCAATATGGCAGTTACAGGAAAAACACGTTTCAAAATAATATGTAGATGTGGCGCTGGATCCGCCATTTAGTTAATCGTAATGTTTCGAGATTTAAACGAAAATTACACATGCGAATTATAAAATTTGCGCGAAAATAAAATGTTCACCTTTCAATATAACTTTTCCTGACCTCTCCTATAGTTTTTTAACGAATAGCATGTCTTAAGTGTTATCGGAGATCACAATCAAGTCGTCGTCGATTTTAAAGTTTGGCAATCTCTGTTCAATGTTGATATCTTTTCGATTTCAGTTTAATTTCTTGAAAGCGTTTTTCTAAGGCCGCAGTAAACATCTTTAGAAAGATCGTATCACCCACCTTGTCGCACTCCTCTAGCCAGTTGAATTATATCACACTACTCATGGAGACAAACGCCGGCTTTGGCATTTACTTGATCAAGGGTATATATCGCTTGTCAACCTGACAATTTGTTAGGGCTTCTTCGACTGCCTAACCTTCCACCGAGTCGAATGCCTTTTTTAAATCCGAGTCGAATGCAAGTCAGCATAATCGGTTTTTTATTCTCAATTTTCGCATTTTTCTATGAGGGTCGTTAGTGTCAGCAGGTCTTCACAATTTAAAAAAAATCGGTTATATCACACGAAGACTTATTTTATCTAAAAATTAATTTCATAAATCTTTTTTTTTTTCGAGATGAAGACGAAAATATACAAGACGATTAGGACCATTTCCAGATTGATGTCTGTCTATGTGTATTCCTCCAAAATAGGTGCAAATCAAGACGAAAACCATTTTAGAAATGTAATTGTTAATATTTATTTCATCGTGAATAATGATGATGATAATAATGGTGAAAGGTCGTTTCGGCTCAATCCATTACTTTAATTACAGATAGCGTCTTGTTTTCGCCTTCTTCGGGAGTTAACGTTACGTCTCTACCTCGATTTATCTGCTTATCCTTCTATCTTATCATTAAAGGCCGTCCTCCGCGAGTTTGCCATGTAATGGACTTCGCCAAACTTCTTGCTTTCTTTTCGAAGACACGTATTGGAGTTGCCCGAATGGGCGGAGTAGGCGCCCTTGAATAGTTGCCAACTTAGTTTAGCAGCAAAATAGTGGAATGTACCAAGAAGAGATCTATTCTCCTAAGTGAAAACTGTGCTACAAAAATGAGAAATTACCACTGTAGATATAATCTCAATATGTTAGGAAAAATTACAGGAAGGAAGTGTCCACTGCTACATGCGGACCTGCCACTTCAGGGAGTTGTACCGAGTCTTGCCATATTATCTCCTATGGGACGAAGCGCAAAGACTTGAGGACAAACACAATCCATAATCAAAGTACGCCAACAGACCTTAAAAACCCAATGCATTAAGGCGAGGCACTGAGAAGTTCCACCCAGTAGGAATAGTATATAGTCCTAAGCAAAAACTGTGCCACAACAAGAAATATAAAAAAAAAACAACTGCTAAATATACAAAAAAATTAAAACTACAAACGTGTAAAAGTTACGGTGGAATGAAAAAAGGGGAAAAAATGCATACATACACCCCGATCACATTAGGGGCTCTCTATATGATCAAGCATTCTTGTCAAGCATTGCGTCACGGGCTGGGCAGGGATCGTAAACCGCAAAAACATGCATTTTTTTTTATATTTACTAAACATGCCTAATTTTGTAGTTTTATACCAGGGAGTCACGTCATTAATCAATCAATTACGTCTAATTAACGTGAATCCCTGGTATAAACTACAAAATTAGGCATTTTTGGCAAACATTTGAAAAAAATATTTGCATTATTCCTGCGGTTTACAATCCCCTCCCAGCCCGCGACGCGATGCTTGACAAGCATGTTTGATAGTCTAGAGAGCCCCTTACACTTCTTTTTGTTGGGCAGTCGTAAAACTAATTTCAATATGTCAGGCAAAGAGACAGTAAGAAAGTGTCGTTTTATTGTTTAATTTTATAAAAACCAAAAACATCATTTTCAACTCAAATAATAATATTATAAATTTATATGTAATATGTAATATGTAGATTACAATGTTTAACGTAACATACCTGACTATCTACTTACTTTTTTTTTTAATTTTGTTTTGATACTTTCTATTGTGTGATTATTTTTTGTATAGAGGGCCTAAGATGACATTACTACTTTTAGAATAGGTAATTATTTATTTTATATGTATACATGGAATCATACATGTACATGGAATCAGTTCCCATTTTAATTTTTTTTATTTGTCTGCCGTGTAAAGCCGAATTTAGACAACGCTACTGTCAAATGAATATTTCTGATTGATTGTTTTTATATCTATGTACGTATCAATATATTACTAGCAACTGACGAATTCTAATATGCGATAACTAGCTTCAATTGATTATTGATGCCTTTATTGTATATTTTGAATGAATAAATTGAATACTGAATACTGTCAATCGCTACGGGCGAAACTGCCACACGATAAGCGAGTCTCACCATATTATCTCCCATGGGATGAAACGCAAATTATAATTAAAGACGACGACAATCCACAACTACGCCAACAGCCCGTAGCAGTCTGGCTGGCAATAGGAAGTGCCACTAAGCGGGCCTGATCGCGCCCTTACTACCAGATTTGGACGACTTTCTCCGTCCTTCTGTTTGGTCACAAATTCGAGGTCGCTTGTGCTGCCTCTACATGACGTTAGCAATAATTTGTAGTTTGAATTTGTTGCGGACCAAGTCGCCCTTCGCACGTCAAGCTCGCACGCGATCGAGTGGACAACGGACCGTTTCTAAGGATAGATGACGCCAGCTCAACGAGTACCCCTACTTCTTAAACAACAGACTACCCCGGTTATTCGCCGGATTGCGCAAGCGAATGACTGACGACGCACGGTGCGCAAATCGCCCAGTTCCCCCGGATCGCAACCTCTGATCCCAACTGTCTACAATTGCAAAGATCACGGCGGTTCTTTTAAGTCGACTCCCTCTTCGAGAAGGATATCGGATGTTAGCTGAACAGTAAGTTGAGCCGACTAAAGAAAACACAGACAAGCACTCAGAAAAAAATCACTAGAATTCACTAGAAACCAAAGACAAAGAGAAAGACACCACAAAGCCGTAGGTATGTTGAAAGCAGCATCGACGGTATTCCCAAAGTAGACGACCTGATGGTACTGACCCACATTCTCATAAAAAGCATGCTTGTGAGTATGCTTAAAACACGCATACTCTTCAAATATACACTACTTGCGCTAGGCGTACTTGTTTTAGGCATACTCTTGAATAAGTGTGCTCAAAGCAAACAATTGAACACACGTGCTAGTTAAACAAAATCTCGTTCCATCAGTCCATTTGCACTGAATAACATAATCCTAATGCTTGCTACGCAAATGTTTGAAAAAGTATTGGCGAAAAAAAAAGAAAATATTCGATTGTGTCAACCTAGGAGTTTCCCGGCTAGCAGAAAAGCCCCCCTCCCCGCCCCTCCCGCGCGCCAACCCAACCTCCCCCGTGCTCCAATCCGTAGTATATGTGTAGTACTTTCAGCGGTATAAAACGGTATTTATATAAAAATGATGTAGTATGTTCTTAATTACGGCGGTAATCATTTTTTTTTGCATCGCTCGATTACAAGACGTTTCGAACAAAATTTCAGTGTGATTTTGGTCCAACAAGGCATCTGTGTACCGAATTTTAAGTCTCTAAATCTAATATTTCGAGATTGAAGTATGAAGTTCTGCGGCATATGCTGTAAAAAAATCTAAATTTAACAGATATAGAACACGCGAGGCTGGTTTACTTCAGCTATTATCACGGCTTGATGTCGTATGGCATCCTGCTGTGGGATCATGCTGCTGACGCTGATAAAATATTTATACTACAGAAACGAGCCATCCGCGGTATTTATAAATTGGGTGCTATTATAGACAGTCGTGACGCGAAAAATTTAAAGAAATCAATATTTTGACACTTGCATCTCATTACATCTATAAAAACTTAATGTATATGCATAAAAATAAAGAACTGTTTTTAAAAAACTCTGATAGGCATGGTGTCAATACTAGAAATAAAAATAAACTTGCTGACCATAAAAGTCGACTCTCCAAAACCACAAAATCATTCAAAGGGCAATGTATACGCTTCTAAAATAAAGTCCCAGAAAACATGCAAAATTTATCTGTGATACAATTTAAGTCATTTATTAAGAAGAAGCTGTACTCGAAGGGCTACTATAAAATAAATGATTATCTAGACGACAAAGACCCTTGGAAATAAAATGGTTACCTCGATGATTTATATCACGTTAGTCACAATAATTTGTTATAATGTCACAATAATTTAATTTTTATATCATTTATGTATGTTTGTATGTATTATTGACGTCAAAAAGTTACCATTTCGTACAATTTTGAATAAAAATAAAAAAAAATAAAAAAATATGGAGCCCTCTTGTAGAACGATTTCAACAAAACTCTATTGCCATGACCGAATGACGCCTGCATGCCGAATTTCAGCTCAATCAGATGACGTTTGGACGCTATCGCGGAGGAATACACACAGACAGGCAGACACACAGATAACAGACAGATTTCATTCTGGTAATGGTCCTAATTTGAACCCCCCCCCCCCCCCCCACTGCGGGGGGGGGGGGGGTTCAAATGTATATATCCGTCTTCATATCAATATATTTTTTAATGCATTCACAATACTTTTTATCCCATATATTCGTAAAGGACGACTTGGTTCGCCCTTAAGTGCGCCCAAAAGTGGTGTTTTCTATAAGAAACTTTATAAGTGCGCCGCAATTATCTTTGCGGCTCACTTTCTGAATAAGTGCGCCGCAATTTATCTTTGCGGCGCACTTTTTGAATTTGGAACATCTTAGTCTTCAGCGCCGAAGAAATCGAACGCAAATATTGTTTGAATAAAGACTGGCTGCTACGACGGCCCCTAGTCGCGCCGCCGGCTGAATAAAAAAAACAAATAAAAACGCGCAAACGTCAATTGTATTTGTCGCCTGCGTTTTCGACAATTTTCACGAATTGTAAGAAATTCATCGTTTTGTTTTGAAAAATGAGTTTTTCAAGTGACAGTGAAAGTATAGATTTAACTCCTGAAAGCATTAGGACTGAGCATACTCATACCTATGTTTTATTAAATAATAATATTACAATAAAATATGAGGCTCCTTTTATTTTCTGATGGTGATGAAAAGTAGAGTGTATCACTCAGGCGCAAAATATTTTTGGCTCGGGCGGTTTTTTGAATCCCTCGCTACGTTCAGGATTCTACCAAAGAATCCCTCGCTACGCTCGGGATTCTACTCTAGAAACCCTCACTTCGCTCTGGATTCAAAAAAGCGCCCTCGCCGTAAAACTATTATTTTGCTCCCTTGTGATACAATCTACTATTATCTCCTCGTCGGTCGATAAGCCAGAAAGGTAAAATGGACGAATTGGGTCCATAATTGTATAAATAAAAGATTAACCCTCGGAACAAGTAATCGATTGTTGATAGAGATGCGAGACGAAGATGTCAACAGCTATAAAAATCATTTACGCATGTTTCCGCAAAAATTTCATAGCTACTTCCTAAAACTGAATCGACACAATCATGGTCATGAGCAAACCTGTTCACACGTGTCAGTAGCACACCTCCTCCCCCCCGCGCGTCAGATAGCATGCTCGAAATTAACCATCCGGTGAGTTTTGAGGATACTCTAAATGAGCATGCTTATTACTCGCTTGCCACTAAGTGGCATTTGCTCAATATTAGCATACGTTTGTGCTATAATGAGCATGTGTGCAAGTAGGTACCTTTAAGGGCTCCCTAAGCGATCAAAATTGCGTGTGAAGTATTTACGTGCTTGACAAGCAACGCTTGACGTGGCTCAATGACACATAAAGCATGGTCGTCAAACATGTATTCACTTATTTGCCGGCGTAGCGTCTACGCGTCACGCGCTGGGCAAAAAGCGCGTGCTTGTCAAGCATAATCATAATAATAATCATAAGTTTTTTATTCAAAATAGTACAAAATCGTAACTTTTTGACGTCAATAATGCATACAAACATACAAAAATGACAAAAAATTAAGATATTGTGACATTATGTATAACAAATTATTGTGACATATAACGTGATATCGACATCGAGGTAACCATTTTATTTCCAAGGGTCTTTGTCGTCTAGATAATCATTTATTTTATAGTAGCCCTTTGAGTACAGCTTCTTCTTAATAAATGACTTAAATTATATCACAGATAAATTTTGCATGTTTTCTGGGACTTTATTGTAGAAGCGTATACCCTTTGAATGATTTTGTGGTTTTGGAGAGTCGACTTTTATGGTCAGCAAGTTTATTTTTATTTCTAGTATTGACACCATGCCTATCAGAGTTTTTTAAAAACAGTTCTTTATTTTTATGCATATACATTAAGTTTTTATAGATGTAATGAGATGCAAGTGTCAAAATATTGATTTCTTTAAATTTTTCGCGTCACGACTGTCTATAATAGCACCCAATTTATAAATACCGCGGATGGCTCGTTTCTGTAGTATAAATATTTTATCAGCGTCAGCAGCATGACCCCACAGCAAGATGCCATACGACATCAAGCTGTGAAAATAGCTGAAGTAAACCAGCCTCGCGGTGTCTATATCTGTTAAATTACGATTTTTTTTACAGCATATGCCGCAGAACTTAGCCTGTCGGCCAATTTCTTAATGTGTGGGCCCCATTGTAGCTTTTTATCTAAACTGATACCAAGGAATACAGCGGAATCGACCAGTTCTAGGCGCTCATTTTTTATGATAATATTTGGCCCTATTTGCTGGAAGTGAGAATTTTATACATTTTGTTTTCTTTTCATTTAGTAGCACATTGTTTGCTGTGAACCATTCCACAACATTCGAGATAGAATCATTCACATCGTCATAATTATTTTGTTGTCTACCTACTTTGAATAGCAAAGAGGTATCATCTGCGAATAAAACTATCTGACAATTTGGTTTTACTGTGTAAGATAAATCATTTATATAAATAAGAAAAAGAAACGGTCCAAGTATTGAACTTTGTGGTACTCCCATGTATACTAACTAGCCGGATGATCTCTCTCCGCCAACATCAACCTTCTGAACCCTATCATTTAAATAGTTTTTAAGAAGGGCTAATGAACTACCTGTAATGCCGTAGTGTTCAAGTTTCCTAACCAATGTGTCGTGCTGTACACAGTCAAAGGCTTTGGAAAGGTCACAAAATATGCCGACTACATCTCGTGACTCCTCCCAGGCATTAAAAATTTCATGAATAAGCTCAACACCTGCATCGGTTGTTGAACGACCCCGTGTGAAACCAAATTGTTTCTTATGCATTAATTTATAAGTGTGGAAATGAATGAGTAGCTGGTTTAACATATTTTTTTCAAACAGCTTACTAAGAGTCGGCAGTATCGATACAGGTCTGAAGTTAGTAGGGCCGGTTTTACTACCGCTTTTAAATAATGGGACTATTTTACTGTGTTTCATAAGATTAGGAAATACGCCAGTCTCAATACATCTGTTAAAAAGAGCTGATAAATGGGGGGCCATTGAATATATTACAGAACTAATAATTTTAACAGAGAGTCCATCCAGGTCGAGTGTCTTTTTCAAATGTAAATTTTTGAATGTTTTAATAATTTCTATGGGATAGATCGACTTAAAACTAAAGTCTACATCACATCTATGAACGTTCTGTATGAGCAAAGATTCAGCCACTATAGAAGATGAGTTGAGCGTCTTGGTAGTTGAAACTGGAATATCTGCAAAAAACGATTCAAATGCATAAGCCACTTCTCTATGACTGGTAATGAGCTTATCTTTAATTAACAATTTAAATTGAAGGTCACGAGATTTGGATTTTCCAGTTTCTTTGTTGATAATTTGCCAAGTCGGTTTTACGACATCTGTACTGTTTATAATTTTATTATTAATAAACTTTGATTTTGCAATAGCACAATCTCTTTTAAAACATTTTGAGACGTTTTTGACATATTTGGCAAATTCGTTACTTTTATTAAACGATTTCTCTGCATATAAATCAAAAAGTTTATTCCTATTTCTATATATTTCAGGCGTCGCCCAATCACTGAGTATTGCAATTGCATAAGAGTATTTGCAATTTTTTTGGTCTTAGTCTTAAATATTCTACTGCATTCTGATTGTATTACATCAAACAAAGAGTTATAATATCGGTTTGGGTCTTCATCATAGTCAACTTCTACTAATCGCGAACATACATTATCTCTAAACTGTGTAAGCCGAGTATCATTGACAGGAGTACATTTAATTTCTTTTTGTATCATATTTTTGTTCCTAATGTCTTTCAATATAACTAATTGGCCTAAGTGGTCAGAATCTATCTTATTCAGTGTCGATTTATGAACTGGTTCAATATTTGTGAAAATGTTGTCAATACAAGTTGAGGATTCTGAGGTAATTCTCGTGGGTTCTAAGAAAAGATTCACAAGATTATAGCATAGAAAAAAAGATTTAAGCCTACTACTAGTTGTAGTATTTTCTAATAAATTGATATTAAAATCACCACAAACCATAACATCTTTATTTTTATTATTGGTAATTTTATATAGTGCTTCATCCATGACCTGCTCAAAACGGTCAAATGATGAGTTTGGGGGTCTGTATACGCTTAAAACAATAAGCCGCTCCAGCTCCACACAAGCTATTTCAATGGTCTGCTCTACAGAGAGGCCCACAATATCAGCGCGTTCCTTGAATTTTAAAGAATTACGAACAATAATTAATGAACCGCCACGTATTGCATGCCCCCTGCAGAACGAACTTGCCACTTTGTGATTTTTGAAACCAAATATAAGCTGATGATATTGAAGCCAATGTTCTGTTAAACATATTACATCAATTTTGTCACAGTCTAGGAAAAGCTCCAATTCCAAATCTTTACTACTCATTCCTTGAATATTTTGATTTACCAAGCTAATACAATTTTTATAAGATAAATTACTACTGTCGTTTGTTTGGTAACAAGGTTTTATACAATTTTTGATATTATCACATAATTTACTTATTTTCTTTGTATCACTACATAATTTGTTAATATTATTGCCATATGTCAAATGGTGGCCAGAGTATAGCTCTATTGTCTTATAATTTAGTTTAAATTAAATGTCAACGTATTAATGGAATTAATAATAGAATAACATAGCAATTCTGCTAAGTGTCTGGTGTAAAATGATTGTAAATAATACATATTATTTTTCGCCAGAATAAAGTTTTTGCTAATGAAAACATTAGTATCAAACATTACTAATTTATGTTCATGACGACATGTTAGTGTGTGCGGTTTTGAAGGTCTAGGGAGCCATAGTCATGCTTATCAAGCTTCTTTTTTAGCGGCATCTCCGCATCGTGCGCTGGGAGGGGTTCGCAAATCGCAGGAAATATGTATTGTTAGAACATTTACCAAATATGATAATTTTTGCAATTTTATACCAGGGAGTCACTTTAATTAGACGTAGTTTAAAATCCTTATAGAGCATCGATAGTTCGGTAGATATTTATTTATATGGATATTAGAGTCATTACATGAGAGCACGATATATTTTCTAAGCTAGATATTTAGATAAATCATAGATATAAATGGTAATTATACTCTGTAAATAATTGTTATAGAAAATTATTATTTAGGTACAACTATATTTTCAACAAAGTAAACACTGTTAGTGGTACCTCTTGACAAGTAGAAACAACTTCGCGAATAGGATAGGGAGGAGGTAGCTTTCAATCTTTCATGGAAGAGCCTATCAGCACAAAACCCCTATAAGTTACGGGGATAGAACAACACGACATTATAAAAGTATTTTGAAATAGACGGGCCAGGAGAGTTAAAATTTTAAACCCGAGTTTTTTTAGTCTTAAAATTCCTTTAACCTAATATTAAAATTTCTTGTATTCTCAAAAATCGTGAAAAATCGTTACATTTCAGTATTTTGGTAGGATATTTATTTATTTATTTATTTTTAGGAAAACCAACATAATTTAACACAAAGACAGAGTAGTATAACAGAGAGCCAATTAAAGGTTTTCACGTTTAAGTAACGTTGTAGAAATATATGTGACCTTTCAATTAAAGCTATCGGTTAAAAATACATCAAAAAATATTAAAAAGTTAGTGCTAAAGAATTCACTGTTCAGCCGCTGCCTAGCTGAGTTAATACTCGTACAGAATAGATCAAAGTCAAATCGTTTAATCAAATAATTGAAATTGTCACTCGTTCGCCACAGAAATGAATTTTGCCTATAGTTTGTACCAGCATAAGGAACACGAAGAGCAGGGTTAAATCTATTGAGTTTGGAAGGAACACGGAGATTAATTTTATTTAGTACGTTGGGACAGTTAATATTATTGGAGGTGATTTTTAGCAAAAAGGTCAAGTCCGCGGTTTCACGTCGCTTAATCAAGGGGAGGATATGAAATTTCTTGCATAAATTGAAATAGTTAGATGAGCTGTATGGGATTTTCAGATGGAAGCAGAGACGTTTTTACGAACTTCATTTGAATGCGCTCGATTTTATTTATATATTTATCATAACAAGGTTTCCATACCTAAGATTCATATTCCAAGATGCTTCTGACAAAAGTGCAGTAAAGGACCTTGAAAGTTTTATCACGGTGAAAGCAAGCTGCACTCCCCATGACAAAACCTAAAGCTTTGGAAGCTTTCGAAACAATAGATTGAACGTGATTATCGAACAGTAGATGAGAATCATGAATGACACCAAGATCTTTAACCACGCTGCATCTCTGCAAGGTCTGAAACTTTAATTATTTATTTATTTATTTATTTATAGTATTACACAAGTTCGTTTGTACAGTTTACCATATCATGTTGTATATATATATATATATATATATATATATATATATATATATATATATATATATATATATATATATATATATATATATATATATATATATATATATATATATATATATATATATATATATATATATATATATATATATATATATATATATATATATATATATATATATATATATATATATATATATATATATAATATATAAAATTAGATTCATGAAAAGTTACTTATCTGGGGTCCTGGTGGACCAGAAACATTTAAACGATAGTTAATGTCCTCTTTAAATACTTAGGGCAGCGGCACCTGTTTCCGCAATTGATAACCTATGATGTTCTTAGTTATTGCAGCCGAATTACTGTATGCCCTTGGATGTAATACGTATAGGAGGATGGTTTCTGTAACAGAAATGGATGTTAGTAACTTATTTTAGAAGAAATTATATGATTGAGAATATTTCGACACTAGTCTCATAGAGATGAATACGACTAGTGTCGAAATATTCTCAATCATATAATTTCTTCTAAAATAAGTTACTAACATCCATTTCTGTTACAGAAACCATCCTCCTATACGTATTACATCCAAGGGCATACAGTAATTCGGCTGCAATAACTAAGAACATCATAGGTTATCAATTGCGGAAACAGGTGCCGCTGCCCTAAGTATTTAAAGAGGACATTAACTATCGTTTAAATGTTTCTGGTCCACCAGGACCCCAGATAAGTAACTTTTCATGAATCTAATTTTATATATTATTGAAAATAATTTAAAAAAATTTACACACTTAAAATATCAATATATATATATATATATATATATATATATATATATATATATATATATATATATATATATATATATATATATATATATATATATATATATATATATATATATATATATATATATATATATATATATATATATATATATATATATATATATATATATATATATATATATATATATATATATATATATATATATTATATATATATATATATATATATATATATATATATATATATATATATATATATATATATATATATATATATATATATATATATATATATATATATATATATATATATATATATATATATATATATATATATATATATATATATATATATATATATATATATATATATGAGACGTAACAAAAAACTGATTCTTGGGGAGATAGAGTAATGAATAAAAGTCGCCTAACTAGGCCAGGGCCTGTTCTAAGGCAGACTTTATAAAATATTATTTAGATGTATCTAATCAAATTACTAAATAATTATTATATTAAAAAAAAAAACAAACAATTAAAATTTGTAGAAATTGTATTACTTTGATAATAATTATTAACGTGTAGAGTAAAAGTAAAAATATATGTTTGAAAGTAAAAATATATGTCTAAAATTGAAGAATAATGCGAAAAATTAATATACTAAAAATTAATATACAATATTCAACATTCCATTGATGTTTTCCCTGCCTTCTGTAATAAGCCACCTAGAAACCGATTTTTTAAATTTGTTTTTGGTTTCAATGCGTTTAACAACATCAGGCAGGTAGTTGTACATTATCGGTGCTATGAGGTTGAAATGTCTCTGTCCGAAAGTCGTACGAGTTCTTGGCACTATCATATCGTCATTCTTTGCAGCTCTGGTGAGTCTCACTCGTGCGTTAATAAGTGCATTTTGAATTTTGCGTGTATCAAGGCTATCTTAATGTACAACAGTCTTGGGTCCAAAATATTACTTTCTTTATATAACTGGTTTGTAGGATATCGATACGGTTTACGCTCGATAATTTTTAGTATACACTTTTGCGCTACTTCAAGAGGCTGGAGGATAGTTGATGAACAACCACCCCACCCGATTATGCCATAACAAAGAATGATTTGGTATAATGCATAATACGTATTTTTTAGTGTTCCTGGGTATAAAATATTTCTCACTTCGCGGAATACGTAGGAAAGTTTTCGAACCTTGCTTGTCAACATCTCAATGTGCTTTTGCCAACGCAGCATATTATCAATTATTATTCCGATATATTTTACGTGTACTGTCCTTTCCAAGAAAGGGCAGTTACATTGCTGTGTATTTTTACATGAGTGAATAGTTACGGTATGATATGGTGATGGTTGTCCTTTATTATTATTACTAAAAGTTATATATTTCGTTTTTCTAATATTTAGGCTAAGAAGGGATTCATCTAACCATTCACGTACCTACTTGATTAATACCAGCATTGGCTGCACAGAAAGTGTCCCTCCAGGAATGCCCATCAAAGATAATGACTGTGTCATCAGCAAAAGAAATGGTCTTCCCCACCAGATCGCAAAATTTATTTATGTAAATGAGAAATAAAATAGGCCCGAGAACACTACCCTGAGGAACGCCAAATGGCAGGTCTTCCGGTTTGCTGGTTACATTATTAATGGTGATAATTTGTTTTCTATTTTGCAAATAGGTCTTAAACCAGTTGAGTGTGACATGCTGGATTCCAACTTCCCCCAACCTCCGAACGAGCTTATCGTGCGAGACCGTATCGAATGCCTTTGCGAGATTCAAGAAAATAGCTATGCACTTTTTATCCTCATCCACATTGCAATTAATAATACGTGTCACTTCTGCGATTGCATCAGTTGTGCCAATTCCTTCTCTAACCCCAAACTGGTTATTAGATAAAAGATTGCTTTCTTTTAAATATTTCAGAACACGTTTTTTTGCGACTTTCTCTATAATTTTGGATAAGTATGAGGATAGCGTTAATAGTTTTTTTACGGGTGTAGATGACAACGGTGCACTTGGATGGATTGAGGTCAATTTGAGAGACAGTAACTGTCCAACAGTAACTGTCCATAGCCCATATCAATAGAAATACCGAAAAATCGGAATTTTCGAGACCACTGGATATAAGTTTCATGACAAGCATTTCTCTATACGGTCGACAAGCATTGAAAAAATATAAATTTTCACCAAGCATTGTCCACAGCACGTAGTTTGCTTGTTAAGCCATCTAGGAGCCCTAATATTTAGGGCATCAAGCCATGCTTGTTAATTAAGCCATCTAAGAGTCTAGGGAGCCCTTTACGAAGCAGACGCCTACGGCTGCGTCTATTTGTAACCCAACGTATGCGTCGTCAAGTATCTCGTTGAACGATTTGTAACTTTCGCCCGCTGCGTCAAGTACGCGCTTGGCGGATGATTTGATCCTTCATACGCCGCTCCAAGTACGTGCTTGAAGCTTCACTAGGCGGCGGTTTCTAACGATATTAGAGAGTCTATGTATAGCAAAAGGGCTATTATTTCAATGGACAAAAATCTGACTGTATAAGCAGCTTTAAAAAAAGTGATAATAAATTACAAACCCTTGGAAAAACATGAAAATAAATAGATTTAGTAATGCAAATATGTGTGGGTAAGAAATTTTAGCTTAGGAAATATGGGCAAAAATATTGTTAAGAGCCGTATCACATATTTTTTCCAGAAAGGCAAGAAAAGTGGATTTTTGGCGTTCTAATTCCAAGAAATAAAGAGATTTCTACAAACTTTAATTACTGAATTACGTGGACCATTTCTTGATGTTGACCATAGCGGCCTTTAATTTTAGATGTAACGAATATTATTTACTTATTCAGCCCATTTTCCGAAAGTCGTTATTCGTAAAACGCTCGGAAGGCAAACTTTGAGCTCCTTAATACAGTAATATCACTACAACGAAAACCGTATACTATTTTTTTTTATGTCTGTCATGTATTCTTGATGTACACTACGGCTTTATTTTTTCGTTTTTTGACCACATATCTAAGGTATACATTACTTACAATTACACAAAATTAAAAAAAATCTTCCTGTATCATTCTAATTTTCTCAGAAATAAAATAAGATTCTTATATAATACTTATACTATATTAAAGTTCACTCTTTTAGCAATACGACATAATATAAATTATTGTCATTAGAAAGGAGAAAACACTGCAAAAAACAATTAGAAATTGTGTATATATTTGCTTGCGCAAGAGAAGAGCGCTCAGTGCCGCGGTTTTCTCCCAGGGTTGAATAGTTATTTATTTATTTATTTATTTATTTATCCTATCTTTTATAGTTACATCCAAAAAAAAATGCGTTCATTTTTTCAACTCATTTTAAAAGAATACCTACGCTATTTTGTAATAAGGCTCTTAAGGAAAGTATTGTGGACGCGCTTCTGTGTGTCTGTCTGTGTGGATTCTCCAACGATAGCGCCGAAACGCTTCATCCGATTGAGCTGAAATTTGGCATGCAGGCATCATTTGGTCATGGCATGAGCTAAAAATATTGTGGTTGAAATCCGTTTACCCTGGGTTGGCTCCCGACGAGGGAACTCCTCAACGGTCAACAGCAGAGATCCAAAATTTTGTATACGCATTCAATTATGATAGCCCTTTACAAGTTCCACCATGACATGTCTGATATACCCTGAGTTGGCTCCCGATAAGAAAACTCCTCAACGGTCAACAGCAGAGATCCAAAAATTTTGTATACGCATTCAATTATGATAGTCCCTTCCAAGTTTCACCAAGACATGGCTGTTGAGTCGTGGGTTGGCTTCCGATGAGGGACCTCCTCAACGGTCAACGGCAGAAACCGTTGTATACGCATTCAATTATGATAGCCCCTTCCATGTTCCACCATGACATGGCTGAAAAACCCTGACCCTACAAAACTAAATGTTTTGGGGGTAAACCCGGAACCCTGATTTGGATTTCTCATTTTTGTAATCTTCTTTTTAATCCTTTTTAACTATGTGTGTATTAAAATACAATCTTTTAGTTTGTTTAAATTATTCCGACACATAAGGGAAACTGTCATTTGCAATTTGTATTTTTTTTATGAAAAAAAAATCTTTAAAAAATTGGATACTAAATGTAGCTTTATGTTTATAGTATGTCTGCATAAGCACAATATTTGTTTAGTTGGGAGACATTGAAGAGTAATTTATTTTTATTTTATTATGTATTAAAATAAACTTATAGAGATTATATTAAATTACAAGACACATTCATCGTGTCCAATTGACGGCTAAAAACCGCTCTTGGTCGTGTCATAATAATTGTGTTAGGTTACATAACCAAAGGGGGAAACCCCTAATATCACTAGACTATATATCGTCACCTAACACTTAAAACTTGATAACTCGAAAATTGACATTTTTGAGATAAGTATGCCAGAAGATGTCAAAATATCAACTCGATATTCCCTTAAAACCATAAAAATGAAATTGTCCCGCCCTTAGGAGTTAACGGTGGTTGATAATTTGTAAATTATCTCCAGCTATAATACTAAAAAACGATATGTAGACTTATTTAGTTAAAAGGTCGCAGCACTGTCTGCTATCGTAGCGCAAAAACTCAATATCTCCACTTATCTGGGTTAAGGTTAGTATTTAGGTCCACGTATTATTTTCTAAAAATTAAAATTGGCGCACGAGTTGAAACGTTAAAAAAACATTTAAACGTGTTTATCTCAGAACTACTAAATTCGAGTTACCGAGTTATAATCATAAGGCGACGTTATACTAATTGAATTTAAGATTAGCTAATTTAGTTACATAATGGGCCCGATTTCGTTTCTTCGTAAACTATAAGTTTAACTCTTTTGTGATGAGATGTAAACATGTTTTTATCCTTTATAATCAAAGTTTTAACAAAAAAAAAACCGGTTCCAAAATATTTTATAAGTGCAGCCATGTCATGATGAAACTTAGAACGGGCTATCATAACCGAATGCTTATACAAAATATCGTGTATTGACCGTTGAGGAGTGCCCTCGTCGGGAGCCAAGCCTGGGTGTAAAATCAGGTCATGCTTACCATAAAAAATGCATCGGAACTGAACCAACATGTAAATTTTCAATTTCATATGATAATATTTGGGGAGTTCCCTCGATTCCTCATGGATCGTATCGTAAAAACAGGATTTTGTTAAAAATCGGAACAATCTGAAAATATAACCTTTCAAATGCAAAACATAATTTTCCAAATCGATTCATAAATTACGAAGTTCTAAGGATGCAACCGAATTGATAACCTCCTTCTTTTGAGGTCGGTTAGAAATAGGAACTCAGTTCAAGCGAACGGGACAGAGCAATACATTAGAATGGAATATGAAAAGAACTATGGTCGATTTTCCTGCACCAACACTATCTCTCGAACTTATAGACGCCCAAATAAGTTTGAACACATTTCGTGCGGTATTAAATTTAGCTGTTTTATCTTCAGTGGGTAGTTTTAATGCGGAAAAGTGGCAACCGTTCATTTCACATTCCGCTCTGACGTACCGCTCTGTCTCGCTCACATGAAATAATTTCCGATTTTAATTCAATAGAAACGCATCGAGCCCAATGTTTTATTTAATATTTACAAATGTAATATTACTTGTGAAATGGTTTAAATAAATAAATAAATAAATAAATAAATGAAAACATTATCCTAGTTAACCGATTTGGGGCTTTATTTAGACTGAAATAATCGTGGGCGCATTTAATAGAAAAACTTTCTTTCATGGATATTACCTAATATTATTTAGAAGATACAACCAAACATTTTTTTTAATGATCAGAGGTCTCACTGATCACTGATAAAAATTTAACACGGCCGATATAAGCATTAGAATGCATTACCGCTGCTGCCCAACTTAGTGCCAGGACTTGTTCCAGGGCAGCGAACTCTCTAGTTTTATGTTCATATATATACGGCAATTTAAAAAAAAAGAAAAAGAAATATATATTACCGTCAACATTATAAATTATAAGTAATACTCACTAACTAATGATCACAATCGGAAATATTTATAAAAAATACAGATAATAAATAATCGTGTTAACAAAAAAAAAACAAATATTATTAATATTTCTTTGATTTGTGTTTTTTTTTGTATTTAGATTTCTTTTATGCGTTAGGTAATTTATTTTAGTTATAATTCACAATTTGTATTAAAATGCTTTAGAAACGCTAGCCCTGGAACGGGTTTATCCCAGTTGGGCGGCTTTGAACAGGTATATGTATAGCTACGAAGAGTCAGTTAATGTTTGGCCATTGGTTATCGTAGCAATGATAATTTTATTTTGATTGTGACTTTAAATACGAGTAAATAAATAAAAAATAAAAAACAATAGTAATCAAAATGAATGACTAAGTAATAGTAATAAAAAAAAGGTAACGAAAATAATAAGAATTGTCAAGTATAACAATAACTTTCATAAAACTGTATGATAAGCATTATAAACGATTGAAAAAGAAAACGACTCCCTAAATCTCAAATCTCCTTTGACTACATTTCGATGCTTCTCTTATCAATTTTATCAGTATCTGGGTCTAACATATTGTTTCCCCTTTTCACAGGATTGGACTCTACACATAAAGTACCTGCAAAAAAGAGACGAAGGCGTGTACGAGTGCCAAGTGTCGTCTCATCCGCCAATGAGTATATTTATAAACCTTAATATAGTTGGTAAGTTGGAACTTAATATTTAACTTTTAATTTCTGAGGTTCAAACTGGGTTGCCAATTCAGTTTGGCAAGCATGCGCTGACAGCGCCCAATATACCGAGAGATGCGTTTAGTATTCGTAAACGCTGTATTTTGTTTATTAGTCATTGTCATCGGAACTGAATCAGCATGTATATTTTTAACTTTATATGACAATATTTTAGGATTTACCTCAATAACTCACGGATCCCATCATCAGAACAGGATTTTGGTAAAACTGAGACTAATTTGGATATATACCCTTTCAAATATTTTTTTTTTAAATATATTTTATTTTTTTTATATATTTTATTTCATTTTTTTATTTATCAAATTATTACCCTGTTATTTTTCTCTACTTACTGATTATCACTGCAATTATAATTTTATTGTATTTTATTACTATTATTATTTTAACAATTTTTTTACTGGATATATTTTGATTTCATCATTACTTTTTTATTTTTCAACATGATTATGAATTAGGTATTAGTTATCATTAAAATAATTCTTGAAATGTATGCTATGTACCTATTTATTAGAGTTATTAGATTTACTATATTTCATTTATTTTTTACTTTTTCTTTTTCTCAGTAACAGTAGGTACTTTATTAAGTGTGCGCACAATATAAAACGTACAAGTGACCTAGTCGAGTCTACCTTGGTACGGGCTTCGGCCTAGTTAGGCAGACTTTGTGAATAATGTTTTTGGAAAATTACTTAAGAAAATAAATTTATTCTTATTCTTATTCTTAAATAAAAAAAGAATTTTCCTAATCGGTTCATAAACGACGGAGTTCTCAGGTAACAAACATTAAAAAAAAACAACCGAATTGCTGACCTCCGCCTTTTTTGAAGTCTGTTTTGAGTAGATAATATCAAACATTTCGAGGAATTAATTAAACTGGTTTTTACTTAGACTTTTATTTTCTCCACTAAACCGCCCGCCACACAGGTACGGCCTCGACCCATTTCTCGAGTCAAATTTACGGTAATATCTGATGCCGCTAATCCGACCAATCAGGAGCCCGCGATTTCTCGTTCGCCTGGCGGTAGAGGGCGACTCTCGCCGACCGCGCGAAATTCAAATCATATCTATCCGCCACTACAGTATATTAGGTAAAAACTCAACATAATGTTCAGAATAATGTTCATAATTCTGATGATATTCCTAATATTTCACTCTCTTGTCCACCAATAAGTTAAGCAATAACTGCAATATAAAATCGAAGACTATCGCGGTTGTTTGACATTATAAATAGGATAGAAAACGAATTTACCGCGTGAAATTTGTAGGACCCGACGTTTCGGTGACGTTGCAGCCGCCGTTGTCTAGGGTAGACTGGTCTAGTCTACCCTAGACAACGGCGGCTGCAACGTCACCGAAACGTCGGGTCCTACAAATTTCACGCGGTAAATTCGTTTTCTATCCTATTTATAATAACTGCAATGTATTAAAATACATTGAATATCTCAACACCATAAGGTAGTCCCTAGTTCAGTAAATTAAGATGACTTGCCCAAAGAAATATGAATATAGATCACTTTTCCATGTTATATATGAATAAAGTGATACATAGAAACTATGTTTTTTTTTAGATATAGGGCATAGGAAAACTTCTCATTTCTCATTTTGTCGCAAACCATGTACTGATTTGTAATCAAAATGCTTTGAAATAGGATTATATAAAAGCGCAAAATTTAGCGCTAAGCTCCAAAAATAATATAACTAAACTTTTTCTCAGATTAGCGCTAAATCCACTGTCAAAAGTAGTCCTGGCATTGAGACATTAAACTGTTTACCAATTAGTATTCCGAGACGAAAGCTAAACTATATACAATGAGTATTCTTACACTTTGAAATGCTAAGCTGTTCTTACAAATTAGCTTTTCTAAACTGTTTGTAAATGAATATTTTTAAATTTCGAAATACTAAACTGTTTAAAATTGAATTCGAAGACTATCGAGGTTGTTTGACATTATAAATAGGATAAAAACGAATTCACCGAGTGAAGTTTATAGCAGCCGACGTTTCGGCGACGTCGTTATCCAGTCTACCCTAGACAACGGGGGCTGCAACGTCTCCTAAATGTCGGGTGCTACAAAATTCACTCGGTGAATTAGTTTTTATCCTATTTTTAATGTTTAAAATTAAGTTAATTAGCTGGACTACATATTGGACGTTAGTGATTCAAATGTCTAAATATGTATACTTCGGCCTCAAAAATATGAAAACGTAGCTAAAAGAATAAAGGGATAAATAAATAAATCAAATAAATAAATAATTGAATATTGATCCACAACGTTTACACTTACATTTTGATTAGTTGCCAGTGTTATTAGCCTTGAGATATAAAACAGAGAGATAGGCGTAATATTAATTTAATATTTTGTTATTGTCTGCAGAAGCGAGAGCGCACATATCAGGGCCGGCTGAAAAGTACCTCAAACCCGGTTCAGCCCTTCAGCTTCAGTGTGTCATACTGAAAACCACTGAAGAACCGTCCTACGTATTCTGGTAAGTACATTTCTCTTCAACTGATATTCGTTTAACCAACTTAACCATCACATCGCATGAACAAAATAAAAGGTGTAATTACGAATGTTTTAACTACAAACGTTATAAGAATAGTTAGATAGAGTTGAAAGCTTCACGTTACTAAACTTTTACTTAATAATCTTGTACCGGGCCGACCGTACAGTAAATAGTCATTGCACATCGGCTGCCCGCTATGTGCGCCAGCTCCGGACATCTCCCACGCGTACCACTGTATGGTAGGCAGCGGCGGCCCCGGCTGCCTAACCTAATTAACAACTATTAATATATAGCGATAATCTGGATAAATATACCCAAAGAAATATCGATAAAAACCAACTAATATGACTATAATGACTTTCTTATCCCGATTATAAAATAGCATATCCCAGTGATAATTCATCCTCGCAAACACCATAGAGTACAGTCTCTGTAGGCTTGTAAAGAATATATGAAAAATAATAATAATAGAGAATGGTCTCCAGTTGAGAAAACCTTGTGGGAAAAATGCTACTGCTCAGCGAATAGAATGGGCATGGGCAGAATAGTGCTCGGTATCGAATAGTTCTCGGTATATTTATTTATTTATTTATTTATAGCAATGTACATAATAAGCAACAAGCGTAACAAATTATATTTAATATCTACACATAAATAAAACCCACAGCAAGTTGTGTCACGCTTATGGTGAAGATCGGTCCCATGTCGCCCAACTAAGTATCAACACTTGTTCTAGGGCAGACATATTAAACAAATACTAGTTTTAAAAGAAAACATAATCAAAAGAAATAAAAGTAGTTTAACCCCTCCTCTCGCGAAGTAAAAATTCACCTATCACTTTTGCGCGCGACATATTCGGGCGTAAAATCGACGCGAGTCAACGGCCTTGAGAAAAACGATCATAACTTATAAACCACTAAACGGATTAAAAAAAGATAAAGAGAAAAGTGATCGCATTGAAATTTGACATATAAAACATTATAACCTTATCTCGTAAAACAATTAAGATAATAATGAATAAATATTACAAAATTGGCAAACTGAAAAAACTCGCCTATAAAATCATTTCGATTTTTTTGTCACAAAATACGTAAAATATGCAAAAATTGTAAATACAGTTATGTTCTTTATTAAATGCTTTACCAAAACGATATTTTCTTTTTACTTATTTGCATACAAAAATATTTATTTATTCAGCCAAGAAAAAAATATGTATTCTCGTAAAAAAAAAAAATTAGTTTTTAATTTGTGACTACTTATGGTATTTTTTTTATGAAATTCTTTCAAAAAACCTTTATTACTACATCACACTTCTTAGAAATCACACCAGAACTTTGAGCTTTGTCTGATATTATAGAAAAATCTAAAGTTTTGAGAGTTTGCGTCCAAACTTAATAATAAATTTTGAATGCTCATAATATAAAATTCGTTAGATTTTTTCAATTATATTGTCTTATCATAGACTTATTATATGTCTAATAACTAATTACTATACTCCAAAGAGTCACATTTCTTCGAAAAACTATGGAAAATCGCACTTTATTCTCTCATAGTAATTATCAAAACAAGTTTCTTTGCGCGATTCATATTACAAAACAAGATATAATGTTCAAAATACGCCTAATTATGTGATAACTTAGGATGTAAATGAAGCAATACTTATTTTGTTAGTAAATTAAAGCGACATTACGTCATATTTCGCAATATATCGGGATATTTCATAAACATTACAAAATAATAACAACCATTTTTTCGCGAGCCGTTTGTTGTCGCCGAAGTGTTTTCTTTAAAAATTCGTGAAAAATAGCAAATGGACTATCTCAAATGACTAATACTCATTCAGAAACTACTTAAAATGCAAATTACTCACTGTTCTCCAGTAACAAACACTCAAACACTGCACAAACACACTTTTTATCACCAATTTCGCGGAGCCGTACGCGGCCGTGCGATTTGCCGACGGACGACGGCGGAGACTGGGCGTTTGACGTCTATGCTCACGTTTTAAATCGTTGTTCGATATTGCCACACGGAAATCTTGAATTAAAGATATTTTGGCCATATCGTTGCGCCCTCAGAAAGCATATAGTACGACGTTTCGAATCGTAAATTGCATTTTTCGCAGCGGCGAGCGCTTGGTCCGGTAGCGGACGTTACGGAGTTTAGGCGGCCGACATAAATGTCCCGAAATGGATGTTACGTAGCGAGCGGAACAAAAAGAAAAAAAGCGGAAATGGAAAAAAAACATTGAATTAAATATAAACATGCACAAAAATAAAATATGTAAATATATAATTATAATAAAATAAAACATTGAAGTAAATAGATAATTAAATACACATATCCTCCGGTTAATAATAAACTATATAGTCGTAACTTAAATTATAAATAAAATGTGTAATATTTGTAAGAAAAATAAAAAGTCACAATAAAATTATAATACCATTAATAGTAAAGTTTCTAAAAAAAATTAAATAGTCACAAAGAAAAATTAAAATAATAGAAATAGTCACAAAGTGCAGCCAAACAAAGCTAGATAGTTGAGAGTTCTTGGTGTATTCGGTACCTTTCTGGCCCAAGCATCCACGAGACCAGTTGTTTCTTAAAAAAAATAGAAACTTAAGAATACAGGCGATCGCTTATTAGAAACTAATATAGTTCATCTTCTGTTTCATAATTAGTTTGAATGTAAATGATATATGCAAAACTTGTCAGAAGCAAATTAGTTATTTTTGTAATTAAACTTATAACCTCAAATTACTAATCTACCGTGTTTTTAACCTTACCTTGCCGGTGCTGTGTATCTAGTACGCATTGCTTCTAATAACCGTTTATATCTCCGTAAATATGGTAAATTCGGGTTTCAGATTTTAGGTAATCCTCTGTTATACATTTACCCATTAAATTAAACAATATTTTTGCTAATAATCAGTACCTATTGGGCACATCTAAGGTATTTTGTGAAAATCGGAAATAATTTTAGCGTGTGCCAGTTTGCATCATATGAACATTGAACAGTGGTGGGGTGGGACGTACAGGGCTCGAAGCGTGCGGGAGTGCGACGCTATTCATCACGTCTCACTCTCACCAAGGTCGCTATAAAGCGAGCGCAAGGGATACGTCAGTTGTTGTTGTTCGCTCGGCGCAGTAAAATTCCACTAGTGACGAACTTACGCAGGGGTTCTCAACAATTATTACGTATGTACTCTTTTATATGTTTGTGAATATTCTATTGGCATTATATTATAGGTACCTACCTATTATTATTAGTGTAAAAAGTGTATATTATATTACGTTATATTACAGTTTATCGTTGTTTCTTATATTATATACGTTTTTCTTATATTATATTACGTTATATTACAATTTTTAGGAAGAATGACTGGAAGAAAATTAACTGAAAAAGAAATAGTTCAAGAACTAGAATATGATAGTGATGTGGAGTTTGAAATGAACGATGACATAACAGACACTGAAGATTTCGTTGAACATTCAGAAAAATCGGACTCCAATTCGGCTAGTGAAAGTGAAGACGAAGGAGAAAAACTCGTATCAAGACATGGATTTGAATGGAGTTTATTACCACAATCGTCTTCGAGACGTCGGCAATGCAATATTGTCACGGAAACTTCTGGCCTGAAAAATGGTAGCAAACATGCTAACACAATGAGAGGAATGTTTGCTTTATTTATAAGCGAGGATATGGTGAGAGAAATATGCGAAGAAACAAATCGTCAATTGGGACGTATACCCGGGAAAAGGATCGAGCAGGTATCCAAAGACGAAATATATGCTTTTATTTTTATAATGCTTGCTTCCGGCAGAAACCGTACCAGAAAACTAAGTTTGAATGAGTTGTGGACAAGTGAAGAACCATTCTCTCAGCCATTTTTCACAGCAGCTATGTCTCGTGACAGATTTATAACCATTTTTAGTCAGATCCGTTTTGACAATAGAGAGACAAGGCCGGAGAGATATGAAGCATCTTTAGATAAACTAGAGCCCATAAAATCAATTTATAGTAAATTAGTAGATGCATGTAAATCGAATTACTCTCCATCGACTGACATAACCGTGGATGAGCGTTTGGCGGCGTATAGAGGCAATTGCCCATTTCGGGTATATATGAAGTCCAAGCCAGCCAGGTATGGCATAAAAATATGGGTGGCAGCGGATGCTAAAACAGCATATATATGTAACATGCAAGTATACACTGGCATGATAAATAATAAACGAGAAATAAATCAAGGCAACCGTGTCGTAATGGAATTGTTGGAACCTCAATACGGCACAAACAGGGGCATAACAACAGATAATTTTTTTACATCAGTCCCATTGGCAGACAATCTTCTGTCTAAAAATCTGACTCTAACTGGCACACTAAGGAAAAATAAAAGGGAAATACCCAAGGAGTTTTTACCGTCTAAAGAAAGGCCATTGCATAGTAGCCTGTTTGGTTTTACTCCAAATAAAACATTGGTGTCATATGTGCCTCAGCAAAATAAAGCGGTTTTGCTCCTATCAACTCAATTTCTGGGTAATGAAATTAGCCAAACCGAAGCCAAAAAACCAGAAATTATTCTACATTACAATAAAACTAAAGGTGCCGTTGATACAGGTGACAAAATGACCGCTGAGTACTCATGCGTAAGATCGACAAGAAGATGGCCATTTCGCTTGTTCATGGAAATGCTAGACATCGCAGCTCTCAATACATACTTATTATGGATTGAAAAATATCCAGCGTGGAAAAAAAATAACAGAAGCAAAAGAAAATGCTTTATAAGGGAGCTTAGCCTAGAATTGGCTAAACCCAACATTATAAGAAGAAAAAATAATACGACTAATTTCCATAAACAACACCAAGATGCTTTTGACACTGTTCTATCCTATTATCAGCAAATGTCACCTGTAACTGCTGATACAAATGAAAATATAGCAAATCGATCATGTGAATCAACAAGCAAATCAGTGTCGCGAGCACCGTCTAAAACATGCAGATTCTGCCCGTACAATGCAAAAAAGAGAAGCACAATAGTTTGCCACATTTGCCAAAAATCGGTGTGTACAAGCCACAGAAAAGAAAAAAAATACTTTTGTTGCAGCAATTGTGAAAAAACAATAGCTGTCTAATTTATTGGCTTTCGTATTTCTGTAAGATTTTTTTTTACTTACTTATTTTTTGCGTTATTCTTAGTAATTTTGTTTATTGCTCTTAGTTTTAATAGATTGTAAAATACGATTTTGCAGCAATTGTAAAAAAAAATACTTGTCCAATTTATTTGGCTTTTCTATTTCTGTTGTATTTTTTTTACTTACTTGTTTTTTGTGTTAATTTTCATAATTTTGTTCATTGCTCTTAGTTTTAATAGATTGTAAAATACGATTTCACAGCAATTATGAAAAAAATACTTGTCTAATTTATTTGGCTTTCCCTTTCTGTTGTAATGTTTTTTACTTAGTTTTTTTTGTGTTAATCTTCGTAATTTTGTTTATTGCTCTTAGTTTTAATAGATTGTCAAATACGATTTTGCAGCAATTGTGAAAAAAAATACTTGTCTAATTTATTTGGCTTTTCTCTTTCTGTTGTAATGTTTTTTACTTACTTATTTTTTGTGTTAATTTTCGTAATTTTGTTTATTGCTCTTAGATTTAAAATTATAAATAATATAATTACTAATGTTTTGATTTGTTCTTCAATATATTATTTCTATACACTTACTATCTTTCTGTTTCACAAAACAAATATTCTAAAAGGTTTGAAATCCCTGGTAATATACCGACCGAACGACGAACACCCCGAGCGCGACACTGGTCAGTCGTCAGTAAGTATCTCCATTCCGAGTCGTCCCCGCGCCCGTTTTGTTGCTGTAGGCCGATGGTTTTTTCATGTTTTCAGACATTTTTCATGTATTAAACGTCAATTATTATCGTTTTTGACTTCAAATATAATTAATTATAGCGATTTGCTATGGATATTCATATTTTTCCGCTTCTAAATCTCTCATTTTTGCTTGTGTACTGACTACACAGCACCGGAACAGGCGTATTTTTTTAAGCTCAGTAAGGGGAAGGTTAAGGAACACGGCAGAATCACGAAAACCCAAAAGAATGAATTTAAAAGGACGCCACCTCCTTTTAAAGAAAAAGAAGGAAACTTATTAAAAAAAAAAGATACCCGAAAGAAATTATGAAAGGAAAAAAAGTTAACCTCGAAAAAAAACTATCTCAGAGTGTGGGCTAAATATTCATGGCATTGGATTTGGCCCACAGAAAATCCCTTTTCCCCAGCAGGCACTAAAGACTAAATAAAAAAACACAAGGTTATGTGAAATCTTCGTGTAATCTCCATGTAAATTCGCCACAGCGGCTACCCCTTTTTCGCTCTCGCCTTATCGGCGTGTCAAATGCGTGATTCCGATTACAAATTCTCCAGCCAAAAAAAATGTTGCAGTAGTTTCCAAATGTGAAGGCAATTTTTGTCACATTCCGTGACGATCTCGTCACTTAAGCAGCAGATATATTTGGTAAAAAAAAAACAGAGGTGCCTCCAAACAGGTTAGTTACGAACACTTCACATAAAAAAAACTTTCCCGGCCGCGTTTAAAACCGAACTACGGCGGCTCCCACACCTCCCGACCAATTTTCAACAACCTCCCCTCAGCCATCTTGAAGCGAAATAGAACGAACTCGGAGCGGAAGTCGGTGAGGATTACGTCAAAACAGCTTGAACGCTGTCAAATTGAGAAGGAAAAAAGAAGGCCAAAATAGCGACCTCGACCTATCACGTGAGAGCTCGGCTTCAACCGGATGACCGTCGACTCTTTGCGAACTTAGGTTATCTGTCAAAATTTGATGTTCACGAAATTTCGTAAATGGTTCATTTAATTGTCATAATATGGGAGAAATTCATGAAAAAACAGCGATAACCAACAGGAAACATGACTAAACACGGGGAAAACATGGAAAGACGGGTGCAGCGAACATAATCAGCACAAAGGCGCGAAAACAAAACAACAAAATAGGCAGTTTTTGTTACAGCCCCCTCCAAAAAAAGAAATCGGAAGAGCCAACGACGATTTCAGACGAATCGTCCCGATTCAATCTCTCCTACTATAGGATAACAAAAACGCCAAAGCATCAACTAACAAGCAATATGAAAACTCCTTGTTTAATCACTTGACGGAAAAACTCTCCCTCTCTTAGGGAGGAAACGACCCAACTGGAACATAAGAACATACTAAAACAAAAAAAAACTTCTCCCCGTTAACTATAGGTGAAAACCTGGTAGGTACGTTAATGCAAAGGTCAACTGCCATTTTCAACTCTCTCTACCGAACCGTAGAGGAAAAACAACATTACTACAGCAAAAAAATACAAAGTCATGGACGCACAAGGCCCATGTTACCAGAACAAAAATCAATAACCGGTGTCCTCACCTCCGTAACAAAATCAACTTTACTCACTGAAGGAGCACCGAACAACTTCCAAGCAATCAAACACAAAACTTGTTGTGGATACAAAAAATATTACAATGACTATATGGTTAGACCTCGACATAATTTATACCTACTAGGGAATATGAATACTGTCCATTACTGCCTTGTATACCATCTCCTTGCATACTTCCCTCTCACGATACCTATTCAAACCACAGTGGTGCTAGTCAAGATTGCTAGCACGACTGATCACAAACATAATGATTTCAGTGATAGTAACCAATCGGTACCACACCTTTGTAAAGGACAAAACATTTGAGTCGAACTAGTCGGACTACTATGAAAACTTTTCATATGAATGTTGACGAGAAAAAAAAAGAGTAATACAACAAAACTATTTAGAACCTTGAGGATTTAATTTGAAATCCTTAATATGCCAGGAACCTATATTCTTCCCTTTAGCATTTTCTAACTCGTACACCAACGCAGAGAGTTTTTTTATTATCTTACATTTTTCATATTTTGGGGCAAATTTGGAAATGTAATAATTCCCAGCATTACTTAGATAATAAGTCTTTTTATAGATCGTATCGCCTACTTGAAATTCCGCAGGACGGTGTTTTCGATCATAGTAAACTTTATTATGTGCATGTAATTTTAACAATTTTTGCCGCACTACATGAAAAATGTTAGATAATTCACTCAAATTTTGAGCGTAAGACAACCTACTACCAAAAATAACCTCTGCTTGAGATTCCGGCGCCTGAGCATAAAAAGAACCATTCATAATCGGTTCACGACCATGGACTAGGAAAAATGGACTGAACCCTGTTGATTCCGAGACTGCCGCGTTAATGGCCATCTGAACTTCAGAAAGATAGAGATCCCAGCTGCGATGATCGTCTTTTACACACAACTATAACGCAGTGACCACACTACGATTCTGACGTTCAGTTGGATTAACTTGAGGGCAATATTTCGGGTTTAAATATACTTTTGGAATTTTATATTTCGCAATCAGTTCAGTGAACTCCCTTCCGATAAACTGTTTTCCATTGTCTGAAATTAAATACTGCGGAACACCATAGCGAAGGAATACATTATGTTCAACGACATAACTTACAAGTTTACTGGTAGCACGTTTTAACGGAAAAAGTAAACAGTATTTGCTAAAACAATCTGTCACCACGAGAACATGCATATTTCTGTCCCTCGTCATCGGATAAGGACCCAACAGATCGACCGAGACCATTTGGAACGGGAAGGCACAGGACTCAGGATTTCCTAGCTGACCCAAAGGGGAAATATTTGAATGTTTGTATTGCTGACAAGTTTCACATTTAGAAACAAAGTTAACGACGTCTCCGTGTAAATTAGGCCAAAAGTAACGAAGACAAAGACGACGGTGTGTCTTAAAAATTCCAAAATGCATAGCCAATTCAGACTCATGATTTTCTCGGATAAGCTTTTCTCTTAGCGGCAACGGAACAACTAACTTCCAATCGTAACAACTGGTGAGTTGATACTTGCTTTTAGAGTACCTAAACAATTCATGGTCCTTAATCTGGAAATTTGGATATCCAGCGGGATTTTCAGACACTGCCTTAAACAAATCGTTGTACCATGAGTCGGAAACAACAGACAGAGAGGAAACGGGAAGCAACCGAGATAAAGTGTCAGGAACCACATTATCGACACCTTTCTTGTGGACAATCTCAAAATCAAAAGCAGATAGACGAATACCCCATCGAGCCAGACGGCCGGTAGGATTTTTTAAGCGCAAAAACCAACGTAAGCTGGCATGATCTGTAAAGATAGTGAATTTGGGACCGCCCTCCAAGTAACCGCGAAAATGCTCGACAGCATGAATAACACTTAGGGCTTCGCGTTCGGTCGCCGAATATCGCGTTTCAGCGGGTAAAAGTGTTCTACTCGTGAAAGCGATAGGGTGATCGACGCCATCCACTTCCTGGGTTAAAACTCCGCCTAAACCGTACAACGATGCATCGCAATGAAGAGCGAACGGTTTTGAATAATCCGGACAGGCCAAAATCGGACTAGAAACTAAGGCCGATTTCAGTTTTTGAAATGCCTCTTCCGCCTCGGGCGTCCACTCATAAGGGGGAGCACCTTTGCGGGTACTTGTCAGCCGAGATAAGGGAGCAGCAATACTAGAAAAATTTTTAATGAACCGACGATACCAACCGGCCATACCAAGAAAACTCTTTACCATTTTTGGAGAATTTGGAGTAGGAAAATCGAGAATACATTTTACCTTCTCGGGATCGGTATGTAGACCGTGAGAATCAACTACATACCCTAAATACTTCAATTCCTGACGGAAAAACTGACACTTCTTGAAATTTATAGAAAGGTTGGCATACAACAAGCGATCTAATACTTTGTTTAACAAAGTTATATGTTCTTCAAAAGTAGCAGATACAATAATTATGTCATCTAGGTAACAAAAAACTTTGTTTTCGAAGGAGGGATCGAACAATTTGTCAGCCAGCCTTTGCATGCACGCCGGCGAGTTTCTCAGGCCGAAGGCGCAAGATCTGAAGCAGAAGAATCCTCGACCAGGAACAGTGAAGCTACACTTCTCTCGTGAAGAAGGATCCAAAGGGATTTGCCAAAAGGCAGAGGATAAGTCGATAGAAGATAAATAATTTGCATCTCTCAAACTGTCCAAGATAGTTGTAATTCTCGGCAGGGGATACGCATCCGGTTTCGTAATAGAATTCAGCTTCCTGCTATCGAGACAGAAACGAAGAGTACCATCTGACTTTGGAACAAAAATTGTTGGATTATTCCAACCCCCGGAACTAGGTTCGACAACACCTAACTCTAACATCTTATCAACTTCTTCATTCAACAGCGCCAATCTAGCTGGACACAAAGGATAGTAACGCTGTTTCACTGGAGGATGATCTCCAGTATCAATGACCTGGGACAACAAATTAGTACGACCGAGACCTTTGACTTCGGAAGAAATTTTTTCAAAATTATTGATCATTCTGTCTGCTAGCGATCGTTGGTCTCCAGTCAATGAAGCAAAAGGCCGCAAGGCCCTCACTTCATTGACTCGATGCCAAACAATTGCATCGCAGGAGTCAAACTTGACGAATTTTAATATTTCCGGAGCCAACTCAAATTCTCGGACAAAATCTATTCCCAAAATAAGGGAAGTTCCTATATCTGGAGCTACAACGGCTCGAATAACCTGGCAACGATTATTGAATTTAAAAGGAAGAAACATAGACCCAATCGTCTTAACCGAACTTGCATTAGCAGTGGATAAAGTCACCAACGGAGACTTATTAAGAGTAAAACCGATATCAACTAAATATTTATGTGAATCGGCACCCAAAATCGTAACACTCGATCCAGTGTCGAGTAATCCACAAACCGTTATATCACCCAGTGAAACTTCTAAGAAAGGGCGACGGTTATCCTTCTCATTTGCAAACAATATCGAGGCAGAATGTAGAAAATCCTCTATTCTGCCCCGCCTTTCGAGTTTTTTGGCTCTGAAACCGGGGAATTACCAGGCCGGTTATTCTTAGAACATTCCGGACAAGTGGCTACCGTGTAGTTAAACCTACCACAACGATAGCAATATTTAGAATAGCCATGATGCGTGCCACCGCGTGAACCACGCGAACTATTATTGGCTCCTTGGTTGTAATTACCAGAAGACGAATTACCATTAGACCAATTATTACGGGAAAAATTTCCACGATTAAAACCGCCACGATGAAAACCACCACGATTAAAACCACCACGATGGGATGGACCAGCAGAAGAAACGTTACACTCTTTGAACTTCTGTTCAACTTTCACTTCCTCCGTCGCACATTTGGTAGGAGACTCGTCGACCGCATAAACTGCTTTCGAGCCAGAAGGCTCGACCTTAGCTTGTGCAGGAGTGGCTGCATTAGATGCGTTCATACGCTGTTGTGCATTCTCAAGTTTTTTTCCTAAACGCAGAAGTTCGTCGATTGAGTTTATATCAACTAGCATGAAATGTCGTTGGTAAAAAATGGAAATATTTGAAAGGATAATTTCTAACTGTTCCTCTCCAGACAATGGCCTTGACAACCTGTTGAAATAACCTAACATGACCGAAACAAAAATATGCATCCTCTCGTCCGATTTTTGTTTACGTCCCCGTACAAATGACAAAACTTCAGCATCGTAATTTAAACTACCAAAATCGGAGCGGAGTGCAGCAACTAACTGCTTCCAACTGGAAATGCTCGAAGCTCTAGCACGGTACCAAATGAGCGCCTGTTTCTGGAATAGCTCACAAGCCGACTTCAGCATCCTGGCATCCGAGATATTTCGCGAAAACCTAATCTCATCCAATCGTTCTAAGAACTCAACCACACAGGAATCGCCGTCATACGTAAAACCAAGATTTAATGGTTTGAGAATGCGTTCGTCCGAAATGACAAAGTTATTGCCCAAAGGAACCACCTCAGGACCAAGCAAATGCATAGCTGGACCTGACTTCTCACCCTCGTGTAATGAAGTAGAAGGAACCGGAAAAACCATTTTAAAAATTTAGACAAGCAAAACAAAATTAAAAAATCATTTTTTCTAAAAACAAAAAAAAATAAAAAATTAAACCCACAAAAAAAAATATAAAAAGGAACGAACTGACTTTTTTAACTGCTTGTGGCACCTCTGTTTATTTATGCTGCTTACCTCCACTAGGATTATTGCCTTCACATCTGGAAATATAACAACAACAAAAAAAATTATATTAACAATCATATAAATAATACAAACGGCAAGTGGACAACTTTTTCGCGGAAACCGCCTAAGATTTATAATGTTAAAAAAGACTGCTGCAAAGCAACGCCAAGTATACAATATTAATTAATATCTTGCCTCTAAATCTTGAACTCTGACAAAAATATTAAAACCAATAAAAAAACGGCAAGAATGATATGCTACATACTATTTCGCGGTAACCGCTTAATTTACATACACCAAAATAAGTTCTGCATTTTTTTTTTAAATACCATTTTTAAACAAAGTAAGAAACAAAACGTGTTTTAAAAGCTGTGAGGAAAAGAATTTCCTGAAAGCCAAAATCCAATTTATAGGCCCCACGTTGGGCGCCAATTTTATAACCTCAAATTACTAATCTACCGTGTTTTTAAGGAACACGGCAGAATCACGAAAACCCAAAAGAATGAATTTAAAAGGACGCCACCTCCTTTTAAAGAAAAAGAAGGAAACTTATTCAAAAAAAAAGATACCCGAAAGAAATTATGAAAGGAAAAAAAGTTAACCTCGAAAAAAAACTATCTCAGAGTGTGGGCTAAATATTCATGGCATTGGATTTGGCCCACAGAAAATCCCTTTTCCCCAGCAGGCACTAAAGACTAAATAAAAAAACACAAGGTTATGTGAAATCTTCGTGTAATCTCCATGTAAATTCGCCACAGCGGCTACCCCTTTTTCGCTCTCGACTTATCGGCGTGTCAAATGCGTGATTCCGATTACAAATTCTCCAGCCAAAAAAAATGTTGCAGTAGTTTCCAAATGTGAAGGCAATTTTTGTCACATTCCGTGACGATCTCGTCACTTAAGCAGCAGATATATTTGGTAAAAAAAAACAGAGGTGCCTCCAAACAGGTTAGTTACGAACACTTCACATAAAAAAAACTTTCCCGGCCGCGTTTAAAACCGAACTACGGCGGCTCCCACACCTCCCGACCAATTTTCAACAACCTCCCCTCAGCCATCTTGAAGCGAAATAGAACGAACTCGGAGCGGAAGTCGGTGAGGATTACGTCAAAACAGCTTGAACGCTGTCAAATTGAGAAGGAAAAAGAAGGCCAAAATAGCGACCTCGACCAATCACGTGAGAGCTCGGCTTCAACCGGATGACCGTCGACTTTTTGCGAACTTAGGTTATCTGTCAAAATTTGATGTTCACGAAATTTCGTAAATGGTTCATTTAATTGTCATAATATGGGAGAAATTCATGAAAAAACAGCGATAACCAACAGGAAACATGACTAAACACGGGGAAAACATGGAAAGACGGGTGCAGCGAACATAATCAGCACAAAGGCGCGAAAACAAAACAACAAAATAGGCAGTTTTTGTTACAAACTTATATATATTTGTGACGTTTAAGTAGCAATAATGATTAAAAATAGAAACTGTAATAAAATAAATGATTATAAAATAATAGTTTTTATTTTGAAGTCGCCCGGATGACGGGTCGACGAAATAAATTATTTGGTGATAACGCTGTATAAGATTTCCTTTATAGGATTATATTATTAATTTTAGTATGTAATTCACACAATATACATAGAATAGAGTAGTTTTATGTGGCATATTAATAGCACATAAAATTATATATCTATCATTAGATTAGAAATGAAAACTGAAATAAAAGAAATTAATAAAAATAAATAAGTTTTTATTTTCATGTCGACGTACTGAAGAATTACATTAGTTGGCGATAACGCCGTATAACATTTCCCATATAAAAGGAGTATATTATTAATTTCAGTATACAACTGATTTCATACAATATACATAGGTAAGGGACGACGACAGAAAGATATAACCTACTATAAGGTAGTTCTAAGAGAATTCTGAACGTGAGACTACTCAGGTCTGGGTCATGACCTCGAGTATGGCCGTTAAGTAGATGATACGGGGAAATTGGGATGGCGACAACTTAAACTCGGGTATTCTTGCAATCTTTCTAACTGTATTTTTTCTGACTTTTTGAATTTCAGTCTTACTGTACTTAGGTAATACTTGTTACAGTAGTTAGGTAATACTTGTTAGTAGACTGGACGAGGTTTTAATTTTAGTTCAGTTTTAACAAGTACTAACCAGTTTTGATGGTTTTTAAATGTATATGGTGTTGTTGCACTGTTGTACTGAACTTGTTTTCCTTTTACCACAGGTATCATAACGATCGTATGATTAACTATGACACGGATCGAGGAGTTAACGTCACTACAGACTTCTCCCAGAGGATATCAGACCTAAACATACTGGCCGCGAGGACCTGGCACACTGGAAACTACTCCTGCGTGCCCAACAACGCCCGTCCAGCGAAAGTCGTCGTACATATATTTAATGGTAGCGTTTTCTTCTACTTATTGGTAACCTTTTATTAGGAAAATTCATTTATTATTAATTTTTTTTCGGGATTTTTCTTTTACAAATGGTATTTTTTAATTATTTTTTGATTCTTTTTTTAAATGTTAGACAATTTAGAGAGTTGATTTTGTAGAGTTTGTGATATTTTTTTAAAAATTGTGATTTAGTTTTTTTTGTCGTGTCATTGATTAGCACTTTGTGAATTTAGTAATTCTATTTTGGATATTTCCCATTTTAAATTATATTTTAATATTTGCACAATGTACCTATTGGTTTATTTTTTTCAATTTCCTAACATTTGTTTTTTTGTAGGTTTTTTAACGATTTTATTCTAGTTTGTGTATACAGAATATACAGAGAAGAAAAGATTTATAAACGGGTTAAAGAGTACATATCTTATAAGTAAAATATTTTACAAATCTTTTCTTCTCTGTATATTCTGTAGGTATACAGAAATTATGAGTAATATTGCTAAATTTATCATAATTTAATATTTTATTATTTCCTAATTAATAATTTATTATTTTATAATTTAATTTAAAATATTTATGCTAAATTATGAATAATATCAGATTGCTCAATTTTAAAGTTTTTTTGGTATGATATAAACCTTTCGGGTAGCGGCATAATTTTATGGCGGGCCGCGGCAATTTATTGGAATTTCTTGCAATATTGCCGCGCTCGACAAAAAGTACTATAACCATGGAACTACTATAGCAATCATAAAAAAGAATAACTGTGCAATAATTGCATTGAAATTTGGTATATAGAATATTGAAATCTCATTTTGTCAAACAATTAGATAATTATGAATATTTATTCATATTTATGAGAAAGTCGAAAAAGTGAAAAAAAAACTCGGCATTTCTAACTTGTACTTGTCTTACGGTGAAATAGGGAACCCTTTTTAGAAATTGTAAATACTATCGTGATCTTTATTAGATTCTATATCAGAGTTAATATTTTGCTTTGCTTATTTACCTACAAAAATATATAGATAGTAGCTCATGAAAACCAATATAAATTTTGATGATTTCTCGAGAAAAAAAAATTGACAATGGAATTTTACCAGAAATATCCGCGAAATGACGCGCGAAATTATTCTTGCGGCCATCTATGTATCTATGGAAATAATGAGATATTTGGTATGGATTTTATGATGCGCTCGAATTAGGAAATAATATTAATCCAAATTTGGTCGTTACGTAGCCGACGGGTTAAAGAGTACATAATGTAGCCAGATATATTATTAGGATAATAAATATAAATAATATTTTAATTGTAAGGTATATACACCCTTTCAGGGTTTTTTGAACTAAACCAACTTTGAACTTTGAACTTAAAAAATTGAATTCTTCCTTTTTCGCAGGTGAAAATCCGGCAGCAATGCAATCCTCATCTCCAGCGCTCTTTCTTCATAGTACCATCTCTTTTCTTTATATTAACGTCATTGTCATCATCTTTGCTGTAATGACATGTCTACACGGCAGTTGACAAATAAACTAAACATCAGTCTATTATGAATTTGATACGCACTGGATTGACCTAACTCTATCCTAAAAATCCAAGATTTTTTAATGAATATTGACGTCACGCCTAAGTTATCTACGTGGTGGTTTTATTATAGGGCATATAAGTGTTGTTTATTGCAGGCTTGCAAAAATGAAGATTTGAAGATTGAAACGGAGAATTTAAAGGATTAGTCTTCTTTCCCAGGAAAGGAATATTCCATATCTAACACTTCCTATAAATGTCCGAGTTAAATGCCCTATATTTTAAATGTCCTAAACGGTCGGATCTATTATCATAAGAATATTTTTTACTACAAACTACTATGAAGTGTTTATATGTATATGTGCATGTAACATGTATGTAAGTGTGTATCTTGTTATTCCGTTGTGGGACAATTTCGTTTATTGTCTTCCAACGTAAAATAGAACCCAGCCGGTAATCGAACCCGGAACCTCACAATGTATGATCAGACAACCTAACCACTAACCACAACCTAACCATAACCAGCTAATCACACCATGTAGAGTTACTTCCAAATATTTTTTTCTACGGCAACCGTAGGATATGTTTCCTGCAGTTTTCAATTGACTGCGGATTACGATGAAATAAGCAACATTATGGTGTCTAACGCCGACACGTCACACGGTGGCTTAGTGGTTAGGTCGCCTGATCTTATATTATAAGGTCCCGAGTCCGATTCCCGGCTGGGTCCCCATTTTCCGTTGGAACCTAATTAACGGAATTGCATTTTCAATTGTGTCGATTGAATACAATAACAAGACACACACTTACACACATGTTAAACGCACAAATACATATAGACACGTCCATGGTAGGGTTGGTTGTAGGAGATTGTCATATAACAATAAACCCGTCCATCCACAAACAAACAAACATCGTGGAAAATAATCCAAGAAAAAAATAGTTTTTCCTAGAAAAACCAATCTGCTCTCTTGATGAGGCGCCTTCTTCTGAAAGTGCCGTCTCCTATCAGAGGTCGGCGGTCATTATGGCCACTTAGGCCCGTGATGTTGTGGCGCGGAACAACTTTATCATACCGTGTCTCAATCTCAATGGCTAACCCCCCAGGGATTCTTCGCAGATTGAGAGCCATGGTTTATTGTACTCAGCCATAATGATTTTCCTGGGAAGGGGTTATGCGGAGGTTTACCCTTTGCCTTCCGCATCATGACATCGCTAAATTTGATGAGGCGCCAGTGCGTATCAAATATAACAAAATAATTAAGTAGTCTTAGATATACGCATCTTCTTAAGATACATCTAATAAATATACGTGTTATGTGATATATACTTTAAAAAGTGATAATATTAATAACTTAGTTATTGCATAGTTATTAATTTTAATTTATCGGTATATAGGCGTGAAATATTGTGCGTAGAAATCGTGTTAAGCAGCGCCATGTAAATTTTATTTCAGAATTTATAATAATAAAATTTAAAAGTTTTTATTACATTTTTTTTTTGGGAAGCGAGAAAAGGATTCAGTTGATTATAGGATTATTAATAACTGCAGAAAATAAAGCTTTACTCACAGTCAGCTCAGGGTCCAAGCATCTCCGCAACTTGCGGTGTCAACTACAACGGGCGAGCCCGTCACCACAGGACGTTTTAACGATTTTCTCGTTCTATCGCCCTGCAGTGAACGTAGAAGACTTTGGACAGAACAAATCCAACGTCCAGCTACGTCACAACCCGCAAGAAGCCAACGCCTTACCGCGAGATAGCCAGTGTTACCTGGCGGGCCGACACTCGCGCCCTTGCTGCCAATTGTGACCAGATTTCTCCGGTCTCTCGATTGGTTCCGAGTTCGAGGTCGCTTGCGCGGTCCTCTCCCTCACGAAGCGGTGAAACGGTGTGCACCGAATCTATCGCGGATCAAGGCGTCCTTTGCCCGACTCTGAACCGTGATCGGATGGCCAGTGGTCATTTCAAGAGCAGTCGCCGTAAGGTAGACAACCACCCCCGCTCTATAGGAAACAATACAGTTCCCAGACTCCCCCGACTGTTAGTCGGAGAGCACAGTCGATTGGCTTGCGCCACTCGGTGTGCAGACCGTCCAGGAGCGCCAGAGGTTTGATTCCCAGGGGAGACTGGTTGACCCAGTGTCCTACCCAGGTTCGCACCCCATGCGTGGAGGCCATCGGATGGGTGTTGACCCGTGAGTGTGACCGACCCTGAACACATGGGTCATCGTGGCCACCTCATCATGGGCCCATTAGCTCCCCCAAGCATCTCCGCAGAAAAATATGGTTCTCTAGTTTGGATTATATCAACATACAAAATGGTCGATACTGCCGTGAACGATACTGCGAGAATTGTGGACGGCTGCCTCAAAACTACTACCGTGGTAAAGCTTCATTCGCTCATCAAAATCGCTCCCACTGAAATACGCCTTGATGTGCTGAGTAATTTTTTTTTTTTTTTTTAGATGTAATACTTTATTCATTTATTTGTTTGTACATTTAGCCCCATTGTTATCAATGTTATAAGTAACTCGGAAAAATTGAACACCGAAATGCAGCTAATGCTCAGTGCCCACCTAACTAGGACTTAAATGTCCCGTATCTAATTATCCCAGTTGTTACTGAAACTTTTAATTATCTCGTATCACAATAGTTTTTTAGTGTTATTACCTTGATGCATAAAGTAAACATGGAAAAATACCAAACAAAAACTGACTTTTTAGGAAAGCTCGGAAAATGCGGACCGCTTTAACGATCAGTAGTAACAGGCAGGTAGCTTAATGATCATATAACTTCTACTTTATCGATTGCATCCTATTTTAAATTAAAGAAACACAGTTATTACTATGATAAAGGCTTTATAATCTATCTATGTATATCTATCTATATAATCTATGTGTATGTAGGTCATAAATTTATAAAAAACGTGAATAAAATAAATTTCAATCACATGCTTATTTGTAAATACTTACCGTGTTGAAGACACAGTGAAAGTGAATTACGCTAATACGAATTAAAATAAAAAAGCAATTCAAAATTATGATAATAACATAATTATCTATACACCGAAACACTGTCAAACTATCACTGAGGCGATTGGTAAACAATAAGCAAAAGTTATCTGCTCGTTAATATTTTTAAATTGAGGTTATTCCCCATACTTTTTTTTGATCTTTTTAAAGATCGGTAGTTGTAAATGGGTAATGAACTCCTACAGATGAAAGATGAGCCAAGACACTGCATTTTCACTAGTCAGCTATGCTCGCCCATATCGTCTGCCTACCCTGATCGTACTAATTCTATTGTTTTATAATTAATAATTCATTTATCACTCACAATGCTACTTCCTAAATAAAATTAATCTCCGTGTTCCTTCCAAACTCAATAGATTAAACCCTGCTCTTCATGTTCCTCATGCTGGTACCAACTATAGGCAAAATGCATTTCTGTGGCGAACAAGTGACAATTCCAATGATTTGATTAAACGCTTTGACTTGATCTATTCTGTACGAGTATTAACTCAGCTAGGCAGCAGCTGACAAGTGAATTCTTTAGCATTAATTGTTGAATATTTTTTTATGTAATTTTAATCGATAGCTTTAATTGAAAGATCAGATATGTTTCTACAACGTTACTTAAACGTGAAAACCTTTAATTGGCTCTCTGTTATCCTACTCCTCTTTTTGTTAAATTATAACTAGCTATTGGTTTACCTAAAAATAAATAAATAAATAAACACACGGCATGAGCAAGAACCACACCAAAATCGCGAAAGTCTTTTTTGAGCTGCACAACACCAGCCCAAGGCAGTCAATCTTCGATCCGCATCGCTAAATTGAGGGCTTTACTTGGCGAGGCTGTAAAGGAAGAGACAGCACCAGGTAGCATATGCACTATACCACCTGTCGTCGCCTCAACGGAGTGAGGGTGGTTGTGACAAGATGCCGAGCCGATCTCGTCCTTTGGGGCTACACAGACTCCAATATGCGACTGTGGAACGCATCTGGATGAAGACCAGCATCATCCTGCTCGCATTTTTCTACCCCCGACACCCGACCTACTGACAAGGCCATCCAGGGCGCACTCTTTTGGTGACACGTATTCTTGAATTTTCAAGTTTGGAGATTTTGCCAAATTTTGAAAAGCTGTATCTCAGAAACTATTGGAGCTACCTAGCCCATTCTAGTCTTAACAGCAAATTCAAGATCGTTTAAATATATATCAAATATTTTTTGTTGAAAACGTACTGCTTCATGGTCAAAATGGGAAGAAACCGAAAAAAGTACAAAAATTTAGCAGTTTTTGAGATATCTAGAAGTGTTCCGGAGGACTGACGAGGTCGAAAATTTTGACTTAGCATCTCAGGCACATCCCATATAAGAAAAAAGAAACGAAACCTTCTACCCCCATTAGATGCAACTTATAATGCACTAGGTTACTGTACTATTATATGGCATCTGCAACTTTAATATAACATTTATAAAACTATAAGATGCGTTAGTAAGCTTCTTGTGACAACAATATGACTATAAGCTGTATAAGGGTGGGGCTTGGGTATACCCATTATACAGCCTTTGGTGGAGTAAGGGTTTTGTAGTAGCTTTTGTTTTGTTTGTTCTCTTAAGGTTCTATATAAATTAGTATGTTTTATAGGTATTATTCCACCATTATTCGACTAAAAGGCTTTATACGACAAATTATATGACTAAAATGTAATATAAGCCAAATTGCTTCAAATGACACCTTTACGTAGCTGACAGTTAATTTGAACGCCTTTACATGGCTTTTAATCAGCTTAAAGCTATATTCGGCTTTGATTATAGATATGGCTTTTGTGATTGTTGGGTAGTGTGCCGAGGAGAAGCGCTACGGTATTGTATTAATTACACTAGTTAGGGCGAATTAATTACAATAATTAGGTTTTCATTACAGAATCAATATTAGTTACTGCAGCAGCACCCCAACCAATCTGTCCGTAAGTAATTTTCATTTAAGTACATATGCCTTAATAGCCAAAATCAGAACATTCATAATATTATTAAATGTGTATATTAGTTTCATACTTTATTTGAGGTCATGTCTATTTCCAGATGGCCAGTGTCAGACGATGCATGACAGCTAATGGCACATCTACAGTTGTGCCACTAATACCCATATTTTGTTTTAAGGGTTGGTACAATTCACGGTTCAGTTCCTATCCGGTGGCCACCTCGAATTAAGGCCTACCATGGAAAAGACCCTGTATTCCAGGTTATTGTCTGATTATTTTATATGGGCTTATATCTGTAGTTTTAGTTTAAAATGCATAACGTAGATTTAATTGGATTATTTAACATTTTACTGACAATTTGAATATTACGATAAATAATTTTACTATGTATCTTTTCTAATTACTAACTACTTCAAATATTAGACTTCTATTTTGATTATTTATATTTATAGTTTGTCAATCTAGTAGTTAATTCTTGACTACCTATGTATGTTCAGTAAAGAGTAGTAACGAAACTTACTACATAACCCAATTATTTTGACACGTCCAAGAGCAGTCTTTAGCCGTCAATTAGACACGACGAAAATGTAATGTAATGTAATGTATCATTCTGGCGGATCGATTCTCCCTGTGGGATCGTCCCTCGGGCGCCGCTGGCGGCGAGCGCACCGTGCGGCGTCAGTCGATTGCCAGCTGTCTGTTCTGCCAATCGAAATTTGCACTCCGGCTGACAACTGGAGGAGTCGGAAACGACATCTGTTTCCTAAGCAGCGGGGGGTATATGTTGTCTTGTCGTCTTCCACTCTTTACCACTTGGCTACCTGAACCTGAGTTCAGAGCCGGGCAAAAGATTCCCTGGTCGGTGATAAATTCAAACTGAATCACCATATTTCCAATTTATTTTGCGTATTTCTTATTGAGCCGAGTTGATCTGATCGTCATATTTTGACCGGTATCTTACAGGAAATAACCCTTAACAAAAAAATACAATGACTACAAAAGTTGAATATACCAAGCAGTCAGTTGCCTATAATTGCCTCTGTCTCAGAAGAGAAATGCTGAACATGTACTATATTTTTGATCTGATTGGAAGTAAAACTGATAAACCTAGCTAAGGTGGATATTTTTGAACCTAATTTTGCCTTCGTGCCCGATCGCACCATCTATTCCCGGAGACGTTCTCGCGCACTAGACATATGAGGTGGGCTTTATTGGCGGGTGCTTTGCGGCGCTTACATGACATTAATTTGATGGCATCAGACATGTTTACCAGCCCTCATTCGTTAAAATTACAGGCAAATAATTATTTACTTTTGCACGATACCTAGTATAATACGCGACATTCTATTTGTAATATTACTAGTTGTTTTTTTAAATAATATTAATTTTTAATGCAGCACTTTTCTGTATTGATGATTAGTAATAAGCGAGTTTACTTTTCTGTATCGATAATTGGTGATAAGTTTAAATTTTTAAGGTACTTATTATTATAAATCTTTTTTTATTATTGCTATTAGGGTAGGTGGGGGCAAGGCCCCGCGATTTTCGGTTTTTTAAAAATTGTGGAGAATTAGGGATAGATTTTTTTTCACTTTTATATTGTTGTTTTAGATTAGGATCTTACCTATAACCCCTGAAAATGTCAGGAATGTTCAATCATCAGTTGCAGAGAAATTTAAAATTATATATATATATATATATATATATATATATATATATATATATATATATATATATATATATATATATATATATATATATATATATATATATATATAAAACAATTGCGGGGATTTGCCCCAAAAAATGGGGCAAAGCCACGCACTGCGTGGCTTGTATGTATAAATAATAATTACATTATTGTATAATGTAATTATTATTTATTATTACATTATGATTGTAAAATTATTTTGGTGTAGTGTAAATTTCATTTAAAATTAATTTTATTCAGATTTTTTATTTTATTTTGAAAGGTATGTATTTTATAATCATTTTTGTATTGGTGTTCTGCTTAGAACAGGCTCTGCCTAGTTAGGAGCAACAAAATCTATGTTTCAGTGTTAATAGTGTATTTTTTTGTGGACGAATGTATCTATATATATAATAAAACAAAGTCGGGTTTGTTCGATTTTCATAGTTTTTGATTTGTTGTATTTGTCTCCCTCCCGAATAGCAGAATAACTAACGAAAAACGAAAATTAGAAAACTGACGAATAATTTAAATAAAAGAAACAACATTTTCACATATAAAATGTAAATCCGTGTTTTTCTCGTGGTCAGTTGTACGTGGCATGTTCACGTGTCGACAAATCATTCGCTTTATTTGTTCTTGCGCCTGATAAAAAACAAAAAATATGTATCACAAGGTGCTTCAATGAAGAGAATTAAACCGAGTGCATCCCATGCTGCACAATATGTAAATAGTTTAATTCAATCATGTCTTGCTGACACGCGATTGATATACTTAATTTTTGTACTTTTATATTTCTTTTTGTGTTATTATCTTAATAAAGTAGTGAACTTAATATTAATTTTGTATTCATTGTATTACTTTCATAAAATCATTATTTAAGTTCAGCTAATCTGTAACACGACATTAATTGACTGTTAGGCGGTACGAAGTTCGCGGGGTCAGCTAAATAAATAAAATCAAATAAATTAATAATTAAGGTCACGTTTAACCAATTTTCTGCCATCCGTCGGTTAATATATACCATGTCGTATTACTGAAGACGTCTCTATTTTCGCGCACGTGCCTTCAGTTTCAGCTGACAACGTCGCCAATTTCAGGTCTCGCGACGATCGGGAGATTCAGCGTTTTCGCCTCCTCGAGCTTTCAGCAATTTGAGTCATGTAACCGCCCGATTATTGACGGGTGAAGCCCGAAACGCCGTCGCGGCCAGCTGACACGTACGTCTGCAAGGTTATTGCATTGGGAGCTTTCATAGATTATTATATTCACTCCCTCAGAAACATTTGAGAAATGGACTTTTTCTTACATAAGTAGCGGATATTAAATAAAATAATGGTTTCAAAAACTAAAAAAACACGCTCTTGTAAGTACTACACTAAGAAGCAAAAAATAATTAACTCTCTGTTACCAGTGTTTATCACGCAAGGGACTTAGTGTAAAGGTACATTTATATGTTGTGTTGCATACGTACGCAGACTGCTTGAATTTGCTTCTAACATTTGGTCTCCGCAGTATGCTACATACAAGCTGAGGATTGAGCGTATTCAAAAACGATTTATACGTCATCTAAATTTCCGCTTATTTTCCAACTGCTTGTCGTACGCTGAAGGTCTGCAACGCTATGGTTTAGAGACATTAGAGGACCGGCGAGTAGTATCAGATATGTCGTTTCTACATAAAATTGTTCATACTGGTTTGGACAGTCCATACCTGCTGAGTAGGGTGAGCATACGAGCGTCTTCCCGACTCGCACGCGCTCACTCAACTTTTTACACGGAAAGAAATGGTTTCATTGATTTTACAAAACCACATTTGGTTAAATAATTATTCATAAAATTAATCAATAATTAGTAATATCAACTAAACCAGTTACAAAATCGATTGATTAGTTTTACGAAACGGGTTTAAGTTGAACTAACAGTATGAAGTTTGATAAAATTTACAAATGCTTCCGATAGTTTTAACAAAATGTCTTAGTCAGTATTACTTAAGTAAAAGACCAATAAAAATACTTTAAAATTAAACAATTTGTTGTTGGTATTACAAACAAAATTTTGTTGTTTTTACGAAACCTTGAATTTGTATAAACAACTGACAAACATTGTTAGTTTTACTATATGCTACTGTTGAAGTTACGAAATCATATAATTGAAAATTACAAATGTATTTCGTAATATATAAAAAACCTTTAATTTCGTAGTAATAATAGATAAACGGTGTTAATGTTATAATAATTATTTGTCCAAATTACGAAATCATACAATTAAAAATTACAAACAATTTTCATATGTATTATCTGTATAAAAAATTGACACAAAAGGTTAATTGTACAAATAATGTCGCATAATTAAGACATTTTATTTGTTATACATACATTTGGAATAATTTGGTCCCACATATAACTAAATATTAATTTGTACACAACGTTAAAGTCATGAAATTTTAGTGTAAGCTACGTATTTCTCAATATTATTTTTTTTAACGTCACTGATAATGATTTCGTATATTTAATCATAAATATTATTATAAACTACATAAATATTGGTATTTTATAATACTCTATGTTTGTTACTATTACCGAAATATTTTCGTAAATTTTATCAAGAAATATTAGTGTAACCTACACATATAATCGTATATTCTAATATCTGTTGTTGTTTTTCATTACTGATAAAGATTTGGTAAATTTTATAATACATATTCATATAACCAATATCAACATTTGTATTTTCTAATTTACTATTCTTTGCTATTATTACCAATAATAATTTCGTTAATTTTATTATGAAATATTAGTGAATTCTAAATTAGATTCGTATTTTAATATTAACCTTATTTGTTATAAGTACTGATAATCATTTCGTAAATTTCATCAAGAAGTATTAGTATAACTTACATATACATTGGTATTTTGTAATACTACATTTTTTGTTATAGTTACCAAAAGCATTTCGTTAATTTTATCAAGAAAAATTAGTGTAACCAGCAAATACAATTTGTATATTCTTTTCTATTATTTGTTATAATTATTGATTAAACATTTCGTAAAAATTTTTATACATATTCGTATAACCAACATAAATACTGGTATTTTCCAATATTCAATTCTTTGTTATTATTACGGACAACGGTTTCGTTAATGTTATAATGAAATATTAGTTGAAGCTACATTTAATTCTTATTTTTTTATATTCTAGGCTTTGTTATCATTACTGATAATGATTTTGTAAATGTTATGATAAATATTTGTACAACCTACATAAAAATTGGTATTTTGTTATAAAAAATTCTTTATTATTATTACCGATAATGAATTTGTAGATTTTATTATGAAATATTAGTATAAACTACATTCATATTGGTATATTGTAATACCCTTATATTGTTACAGTTAACAAACCCATTTCGTCAATTGTATCACAAATATTTGTACAAACTTCATAAACATTAGTATTTTCTTATAAAAAAATCATTATTATTACAAATACTTAATGATTTTGTAAATTATTTTATGAAGTTTTAGTAATAAATACATAAACATTGGTATTTTGTAATACTCTTTTTTTTTGTTACAGTTACTGGAACCATTTCGTAAACTTTTATATCAAGAAATATTAATATAACCTGCATAATGTAACCAACACAGTCGTATTTTCTAATGTTCTATTATTACTTTCCTGTTCAAGGAAAGTATTATAGACGCACTTCTGTGTGTGTGTGTGTATTCTCTGACGATAGCGCCGAAACGCTTCATCCGATTGAGCTGAAATTTGGCAAGCAGACATCATTTGGTCATGGCATGAGCTGATTGTGATTGAAATCCTTCCACCAGGGTTGGCTCCAGACGAGGGAACTCCTCAACGGTCAACAGCAAAGACCCAAAATTTTGTATACGTATTCATTTATGATAGCAATTTCCAAGTTGCACCATGACATGGCTGATGTACCCTGGGTTGGCTCCCGACGAAGGAACTTCTCAACGGTCAACAGCAGGGACCCAAAAAATTGTATACGCACTCATTTATGATAGCAACTTCTAAATTCAACCATGACATGGCTGATGTGTACCCTGGGTTGGCCCTGGGTTGATGTGACCCAAATTTTTTTATAGGTACGCATTCATTTATGATAGCAACTTCTAAGTTCCACCATGACATGGCTGATGTACCCTGGGTTAGCTCCCGACGAGGGAAATCCTGAACGGTCAACAGCAGAGACCCAAAATTTCGTATACGCATTCATTTATGATAGCAACTTTCAAGTTCCACCATGACATGGCTGATGTACCCTGGGTTGCCTTCCGAAGAAAGAACTCCTCAACGGTCAGCACCAGAGACCCAAAAGTTTGTATACGCATTCAATTTAAATAGCAACTGCCAAGTTTCACCATCACCATAACATAACATGGAAAATTCGAAAAAGTCGAAAAAGTCATTGATTGACTGATACATTTTATTTATGAAATTAATATTCAGATGAATTAAGTCCCTGGCTACTTAACAGAAAAGTCTTCGGGTGACACAACCGATTTTTTTAAATAATTACTGATAGACTCTAGATTTCTTAAAACATTTATAATACATATTCGTTTAAACAAGCATTTATTATATATATTTTATTTAATATATATATATATATATATATATATATATATATATATATATATATATATATATATATATATATATATATATATATATATATATATATATATATATATATATATATATATATATATATATATATATATATATATATATATATATATATATATATATATATATATATATATATATATATATATATATATATATATATATATATATATATATATATATATATATATATATATATATATATATATATATATATATATATATATATATATATATATATATATATATATATATATATATATATATATATATATATATATATATATATATATATATATATATATATATATATATATATATATATATATATATATATATATATATATATATATATATATATATATATATATATACTCTAGATTTCTTAACATTTATAATACATATTCGTTTAAACAAGCATTTATTATATATATTTTATTTAATATATATATATATATATATATATATATATATATATATATATATATATATATATATATATATATATATATATATATATATATATATATATATATATATATATATATATATATATATATATATATATATATATATATATATATATATATATATATATATATATATATATATATATATATATATATATATATATATATATATATATATATATATATATACTAGCTGACCCGTGCCCACTTCGTTGGGCGGTTAAACATTTTACCTACTTGTTATGAAATTATGAGTGTGGTTTGGTTAGTACTGAGTGCTATGATTTATTTCCTGACTGCCAAAAGACGGGTTATATTTTTACTGCATATTGTATGTATGTATTTGCATGCCAATTTGACTATATTACCGTTATTTGTGAGTGTCTTCTTGTGAGTGTCTTATTTGTGAGTATCTTATCTCTTTAACCATTTATGCAGTAAAAGTAAAATTATATGCAGTAAAAGGGAAAAGTCTTTTATTTTAAATACTTGAGACGTTAAATTTACTTATTTTGATAATAATTCATAATTGTTGATAATATGACCAATAAACATGACCTAACGATTTAAATTATTTTTTTAATGTGAAAAACTACTTTTTGTGACTTAAATATAAAAGTTTGACATATACTGTCGCTGACTTTTTTGTAGGCATTATTAAGTTCTACAACTTTTTTCTAGAACTTAATCATATATCTCTCATAGTTAAGGCAGCGTTAGTTAGAAACCTTTTCGTTCGACCGTTTTTTCCGACTTACTTTGGAAATCCGACTACCACGAAAAAGTCTTTACATTTTTAGATTAATATATAAGCTATGACACTCACAAATAACGTGGCTTTCTATTCGTAAAAGAATTTTCAAAATCGGTTCAGTAGATCCAGAGATTTCTTCCTACAACCTCACAATCTTTACCTCTTTATAATATTAGTATAGATAGACGACACGGTCGCGGTTACATACCTATGTCGTATTATCTCTTTAACTATTTAAGCAGTAAAAGGAAAAAGTGTTTTGTTTTAAACACTTAATACACGATAAATTTACTTATTTTGATAATAATTCATAATTGTTGATAATATGACCAATAAACATGACCTAACGATTTAAATTATTTTTTTTAATTTGAAAAACTACTTTTTGTGACTTAAATATAAAAGTTACATATATGCTGTCGCTGACTTTTTTGTAGGCATTATCAAGCTCTACACCTTTTTTCTAGAACTTAATCATATATCTCTCATCGTTAAGGCAGCGTTAGTTAGAAACGTTTTCGTTCGACCGTTTTTTCCGACTTACTTTGGAAATCCTACTACCACTAAAAAGTCTTTACATTTTTCGGATTAATATATAGCCTATGACACTCACAAATAACGTGGCTTTCTATTGGTAAAAGAATTTTCAAAATCGCTTCAGTAAATCCAGAGATTACTTCCTACAACGTCACAAACTTTACCTCTTTATAATATTAGTATACATAGATTAAAACTGCTTCCACAGCGGCGCCGACCGCGACCTTAGGTTGCGAGCGCATGTCCCAATGGCGACGTCACATGTCGCTATGGCGCCGTGAGCGACGACAGCGCTAATTTTACGCGGTGGTCGCGCGCAATCAAGTAGTTATAACCGTGTACTCATAGAGGGCGCTAAAAAATACCCCAACCGTAATCGTACCCCGCTTCATCTCACCCCTCGCCTGTCTCAAAAGAAAGTTGAATTTGATTTAGCCAATAGCGTCACCTTAAGAGCATTAATTGTAAAATGTTAAAATGAAATCACGGCAAAAATCTTGGCCCTAGTTATAATGTATTTAATATTTGGTTGTACACACATTTATTTACATATTCATGTAAACATTAGACTGTTTTACAAAAGCGAAAAATTTTATTTTCCATAATCATATCGAAAATATATGGTTAGAAATGGTAAAAAAAAAAATAATACAAAAAAAAGTTTGCCCAATTTTAATAAAAATTAAATTCCACCGAATCTTTTTTGACCGTTTCCAACAACATTTTCGATTTAATTTTAAAAAAATATACTTACAACACAAAAGCCGTTGTTGGTGGAAGCTCGTGCCACGTGTTGAGTACTTTTGAGGTTATGAAAATCACTTGATTAACTAATCGTGCAAAATACACTCTAAATTGATAATTTTATTATTATTAATAAAATAGGAATGATTAATAGTTAATATGAGAGTTACACTGAGATAGCAAAATAATAATTGTCAACGTTACTACTACACTTGATGCATAAACAATAATGATGGCCGACAACTGTGTAGGGAGTGAGAGAAGTCTTATTGTGTGAGAGAAACAGGAGACCGGCTTCGTTCTCATCCCTACTCCGTGCTGTTTACTGGGTGAGAAGTGACACCTGTAGACAACTGGCGGGGATAACTAATTAAATGACGATTGATCAGTTATCGACCGGGGATGAAAAATGATTAAATTACTAAAATGGCTATTAAAAAATAGGGGTTGGTGATAAAAGGGTAAAAATTTAGGGTTGTATGTAGTTTTTAATGCGACATAATAAAAAAAATAAAAAAAATAAAAAAATGACTAAAAATTAAAGAAAAATGTTAAGGGTGGACAACCCTTATCACTAAGGGGTATGAAAAATAGATGTTGGCCGATTCTCAGACCTACTCAATATGCTCACAAAATTTCATGAGAATCGGTCAAGCCGTTTCGGAGGAGTACGGGAACGAACATTGTGACACGAGAATTTTATATATAAGATATATATATATATATATATATATATATATATATATATATATATATATATATATATATATATATCTATCTATCTATATATATATATATATATATATATATATATATATATATATATATATATATATATATATATATATATATATATATATATATATATATATATATATATATATATATATTATATATATATATATATATATATATATATATATATATATATATATATATATATATATATATATATATATATGTATATATATATATATATATTATATAGATATATATATATATATATATATATATATATATATATATATATATATATATATATATATATATATATATATATATATATATATATATATATATATATATATATATATATATATATTATATATATATATATATATATATATATATATATATATATATATATATATATATATATATATATATATATATATATATATATATATATATATATATATATATATATATATATATATATATATATATATATATATATATATATATATATATATATATATATATATATATATATATATATATATATATATATATATATATATATATATATATATATATATATATATATATATATATATATATATATATATATATATATATATATATAGGTACATATACCTATCAATCTAAAAAATATATTAATTTCATCAATATAATAAAAAAATCAATATAAATTTATAAACATTTATTTCATTTCAATTGGTGCATAGGTGCATAGATGACTGCATAGGACTTATTTAAAAGTAATATTATTACAAGTATATCTTTTAAAACAGAAGCAATCAACTGATGTGCAGTTTCTTTTTGACATACAAAAATTATGTATCTCCATGTGCCACTATTTAATAAAATCTCAAAAACTTCTTTTTGCGTTACAACAGCAAAGAAGTTTCTTATCCAGTATACCTACCTACTTAAAAAGGATCACTGTCTTGAGAAACAACTTTCGTGCTCAGTCACATAGATACTCTATTTGCGGAGCCGTCCTCGCGAACCAACCAAGGACGGTGGAGTCTGGAGTTCTTCTTTTTATGATCCATGCAATAGTTTTTGACTTATGGTCGTTTTCCCAAGAGCGTCAATGCCACAACTTTATGGATGCACCATTTCAATACCTAGAACAAGATCTCTGAAAATCTCAAAGCGACAATGCAACATTTTGTGTACGAAATTAAATGTTTACATTTACTAAAGTAAATTTGTAACTTCTACATATCTGTATTAGTTAATGACACGTGCCTTTTTTTAAGATAAATATTATCTTGAAATCTGCCAGCTTTATATACCTACAGTAGCGAGCACAGAAATCTTTCCAGACTGAAAATATCAGTTTTTTTAAATGTTTTTTGTTGTGATTTCTTAATAGCTCCTTAGTCCAAATTATTAAGCAACACTGTTTAAAGATGATAATACACAAAAAAGTTCCTATTTATTGTCAAAAAATTTCAATGTCAAAAAAATCTGGTTTTCCTTTTATATATTCGATACGATGAACTGTCAAACTCGTAACTCGCGATACACATCCTCCGCGAAAAATACTTCTATAAATTCGTAATCAATCGCTACTTTAATAAATTGTGAGTCTATTTACGTTCTACAGTGATACCACATCTGTGAAAGTGTCTGCAACTCTGCAGCCTTTACGGGTTCAGCAGCAGTGGGTGGCTGACATAGGCCCCTCCTTTGAACTTTAAATCAACGCTTCATTCTAGAACTGTCTCGTGTGACTTATAACTGAACTGCATGTTAAGACGAAGCCCGAAGAAAGCAGCGAGATCGGCGCAGCGGTTTGAAAGATATAATCCATTTAACATCGAACAAAAGACGTGAGGTTGCCTTGTAAAATATCCCCTAACTAACGGCATTTCTGTCCACCTGGTATCATCCACATATAAAGAAACCGAAAGGCGCCATTCATCTAAACATTAGAATATCTTTGTGAACAGTCACGCATTTTCGTTTCAACAAGATCCAAAAACCATTTAAACGTAAAGTTACATAACGACTTTTGTCTAATTTCATGGAAACGAGGATACGAAGCATTTTCATTTTAATTTTTGGTTTAATATTAGGCGGTTGGCGAGCTCAAAAAACGTGGATTCATTCGAAATTTTAAAATACATTGAAATCTCATTCTATATTGAGGATCAGTCAATGTGATTATTTATTGTTTTTGCTTTTTTCGTTTCTATCGAAGACATTTTGTTTTGCAAAAGGATAAGCTTGGTTTTTGAGATGTGGATGAAATGCGGATCATTCAACGGTGGCAAAGGGAAACCCATTAACGCTACATGTAGTTTCGAAAGTGGTACACATCCATAGGGGGAGACGGGGCAGGTTGGTACACAAAAAATCAAACTCATATATTTTAAACAACAATGGTTGAAATATTCCACTTTTCTTGCATCGATATGCCATAACTACTCAAGTCAATAAAACCAACAACAAAAAACATGAAGGTTTAAAAATATATAGAATATTAAGGTTTTAATGAAAAATGGGTTTTGTGTCATTGTGCCTCACCCACGGGACACAATCGTACATTAGAAGGGACGCTTTGGTACTAATAGTTAATTATATGACAATGGTTAATAAAAACCAAAATCTGTAGCTGAAAAGTAATTTTATTATTTTAACAATAATCAGCCTCATAATTCTCACTTATAATCTCAATTGGATAACAAAACTAACAGTTTTGGTAGGTTTCGTAAACCAATTACATAACTTAAATAGTGTCTTTGTAAACAAAATCAAACAACCTTAAAAATGTTAAGAAAGTTTTGCAAATTATTAACATGAAAAATATAGGAACTCCCTTTACGGAAAATTGTTTGATTCTGGAAACCTCAGTTTGATTTCTGGAAGTCGATTCGGTCTCTAAGCGGTATAAATTTCCTGAAAGTCTCGGGTGCACAGCCCTCCGTCCAGCTATAACTCTTAAAACTCCCTATCTCGGAAGAATTAACTGTTATTGTAGAATTAGCTGTTCCATGGGAACCAAACATCCCAAAAGACCACGAGTTCAAACTAAATAAATACCATGATCTCGCAAATGCCGTTACCCGGAACGGCTTCACAGTTCACCTTCACGCGGTGGAAGTTGGTGCTCGTGGCCTGCCAGCCAAATCTCTGTTTCACCTCTTTAAAGATCTTGGTCTCTCCAGGAAAATAATCAATTCCTTCCTAGAAAAATTATTTAAAACCGCGATTACCGCATCTCAACTTCTATCTTCTTCGAAGGGGGAGTGAATAGGTGGTCAGGTGAACGCTCACATGTGGCAATACAGCTGTCCTAAACCTACCACTGCCGGTCGTTCCGGAATCCACCGCTCACCCCCCAGAAGTGTAACAAACTATATAAAACCCAAGTATAACCTCCAGTCTGGCAACACTTAAATACGTACCTGTGTCAACTTGTTTCCCCGCATTCGCACCATTATTTCATTCGCGCGCGAGTGCTCTAAAGTGATCATTACCTTTCTGGCGGACAGCGATGGATAATGCGAACCCCACAGAGTCACAAACTCTCCTAAACCTGATGGTTGAATGGGGCATCAGTCAAGAAACGATAGACGTTTTTAAAGGTAAATTTTTCAAAGTATTATTTTGTTTCGTTTTATTCTAGTATGAAAAGAAGGAACAGAGAGAATTCGGTATAATTGCAGTATAGATATGCAAATATTATCTTTTTTCAATATTTGGGTATTCAAGATCTGCGTCTCGGATCTGCCTACATATTATTATCTTTTTAGAATAGCCATCCATGTCAGTTTTCTATATTAAAAAAAATCAGGTAAGTACTTAATCCACGCTATTATACATATTTAAAACTGTATTGCAGGAGACATACCACATCCCAGCATCTTCTTATGGATCCGGACAATATATACCGGCAAAGGGAAAATTAATTGATAGATATTACAATCAACTGCGCCTATTCCGTCAAGCTGGGGTGCTGCCTGCCTATAAAAAAGGAAGATTTCTGAAGAGCAACAACTTGGCAAGTATTTCTTTATATATTACTATACTACAGGATGATTTTGTATAGCTACAGGCCATATCAGAAGTTGATTCTGTTCACGAAACTGAACAACTTTGGTTCTACGACTTTTCGTTTTTTTTTTAAATATCGACTCGTACATTTTTAAAAAAAAATCTTCTAACCCCTAAAAATGTGTGTGGTCAATGAAGTTAGTTTCTCGAAAAGCTAAAAGTTTTAGAACAAAAGCTGTTCAGTTTCATTTGCAGAATCACCTACTGAATTAATTATTAAAGACTTACAGCTACTTAAACAACCTGTACAGGGTGTGTTTCTTCCTCTATTTAGGAGAATGTTCTGTAGATCAATCTGAATCACTTTTAATTTATACTCTTTTCTATCCTATATTTATTCTATATTTCTTAATTTAATCACTTTTAATTAATAATTAAAGAGCGTGCAAGAAAAAGAACCCTATTAGGGTGACTTCGTTCTCTTACCATCTGTCTGTCTGTATGTCTATCCATCCGTCTGTTCGTCCGTCTCACGATTACGTAGCTTTACGTTTTATACTTACAACTTTTATATTGTGCAGTAATGCTGAAGAATCGATCCATCAGATAAATTAACTTTGAAAAAATACAAATAAAAATAACCGTTCAACATGTTGCCCGAAGCGAGAGTTGAACCCGCGTCCTTGAGGCGGATCGATTCTGCAGTGTTACTTCATAATCTAAAAATTGAATCGATGTAACTGCCTAATAACAAATTAGAGCCTTAGTGCCGGCAGAGATTTAGAATATCTATGTACGTTCTCGACTACCCATGGTCGCCCCACTTCTCATACTTTTTCGCCCATTATCAATTTTAATTTATAATTTAATCCTTAACAGTAATTGTACAATAGGTAGGTATGAATTATACGAGAGACAAAGTGATTGAATATACATAATATATCTATTTTAAGCTATTACAATATTTTGAAATTTCAGATGTAGCATTAGACGACAAACAAGCCGAAGAAACGTGGACGTGGTTGAAATACAACAGAGAACCATGGACGCTTGTAGAAGAAAAGTGGACTCAGTCTTGCGATTATAGAAAAAGTAAAATATGTGAAACCAAAAAAACGCTAACGGATGTATTCACTGAATGGCCGTGTCTTAAACAATCTAATGGATACCGACTAGTGAGTTATATCCCTAATCTAATAAGTATCTTTGAAAATGTATGAAACATGTCTTTTCATTTCAACTGAATTTATTGACTTAATCCCTGCTCATTTTAATTTTAATCAGGATCGAGTTCAGTGGGTTGAATATCAAAGTATCCGTTATGTTATCGATAGCATCTTAACTATACCATCTGAAACTGAATACTCTTTTTATATAATAAAACATATCTTGGTGTCTGCTAGTGGTGACACGACTTTCATATGTTTAAAAATTCCTTGTATAGGATACAATGATCATTTACTAGCATATCAGCTGGAAACTTATACCCAAACAAACGAATGGAAATTGATTTATTTAAAAAGCATTTTTCTGTATCCTTCTTTTTGTCATACACTCTCCGGTGGTAATAAATATTTTAGATTGAAGTATATTTAGACCTATCTTTAAAATTATGTTGTAGCTTTTAGATACGTTTGTAAGTTGATAAGGGTATTTTTTTAATAATTAAAATATTATTAGGTATTTTTATATTAAGGTATTTTTTTAATAACTAAAATACCTAATATTTTTTTATTGACATTTAAAAAAAACGAGACACCGAATGGACGAAAAAACCTAAGTCTCCATTTTATAAACCATAGTTTGTCATATGTCATTTAGTTAGTTCCGTGTCTCGTTTTTTTTTAATTTTTGCAAAAAAATAGACAAAACCCAAAAATTGATTTAGGTTCCTTAGTCTGCCGAATCTTTAATTTATAATTGTAGGTCCACCAAGTGTATTGTAATCTTGCGTAATTGGTATATTGAAATTCTCTAAATTACCTTAAAATTGCTTTGTACGAGTTGGATAACTAAGTTGGGTTTTGTAAATGTTAAAAAAATGTGTAGGTATTCAGAATAATAATTCATAGCTCACCCTAAATTAGGCTAAATTAGGTTATAAGTTTTATGATTATTAATAATTAATAAATGTTTCGAATTTTACTTGTTCTGTTTTATTATTATTATTTAGCACCATACTCTATTTTATGATAGATTAGAAATAATGAGTAAAGAATCAAGGATACAAGTTATAGTAATTATAATTTCTTTTTATTTAGTGTAAGCTTTTGTATAATTAATTTGAAATTGTTAAAAGTTTTGTTTTCAACTGAATTGTATTGTAACTTTAATCAGTATTTTTGGATATATTTTAAAAATAAAATGTTGTATATTCGAAACTTGTTCCTTAGTTCGTCTTGTATCTTTTCTACACTAGGAATCCACGTTATGTTTGCCTGATAATTTCTTGTAAATTTAATGTTTAGTTTTCCTATAATAATTTATGTGAAATAATTTTTCCTACAATTATAATTTTTCGACTGTTAGTAACTTTAATCTGTATTCGGGGGTACAATTTACTAATATCTAAAGTTTAGTAGAGTTTAATCAATTTTTTAGTACAACTTGCTAAACATAATGTGTAAACGATGTAAGGTTATTGGTAAAAATGCATGTGTCATAATTTGCAAGATTGAAAATATTTACAAGTATTTGTTTAAATATTTTCTTTAAAAAATAATTGTAAATATTTACAATTTTGTAAATTACTTATGATACTTACATAAATATTTTACCAATAACCTTACATCGTAAGAATATTTTTGATAGTAAGTTTATACTAAGAAAACAGGTCAAAATCTACTAATTAATATTAGTTAAATATACCACCGAATACTGATTTAAACTTGGAAAAAATAATAATAATTTTTCGTAAATTTGACAAATTTGTTCACGTAAATAGTACGAAAATTAACAGACAAATATATCCTGGGATTTTAGTAAAAGGTACGAAAGTACTAAGAAATAAATTTGGAATATACAAAACTTTATTGTTAAAATATACCCAAGAATAGTGTTGAAAGTTACAAAACTTTACAGTTAAAAACAGTAATAATTCTTCATGCTTTTGACAAATAATTCCAAATAAATTATACTAAACCTTACATTAAATATACAAAGAGATTGTTAGTCAAATATAACCAGGTTTCTTAGTAAAAGGAACGAAATGTACTAATAAATATGTATGGAATACACAAATGTTTATTAGTACAATATACTCAAGAATAATGATTAAACCTACAAAACTTACTGCTTGAAAACAGTAATAATTGTTCGTAATTTTGACAAATAATTTCTAATAAATATTACTACTACATACATTAAATGTACGAGAAATTATCAGTTAAATAAAAGAAGGATTCTTAGTAAAAGACACGAAATATACTAATAAATAAGTATGGATATACAAAACTTTAATAGTAAAATATACCCTAGAATACTGATTAAATCTACAAGAATTTTGCACTTGAAAACAGTACTAATTCTTCGTACTTTTAGCAAATAATTTTAAATAAATTATACAGAAAAATTAATTAAATATACAAAAAATTGTTAATCAAGCTTAACCAATATTATTATTTAAAGTGACGAATAAATAATAATGGAATGTACAAAACTTTATTAGTAAATATACAATGGAATACAAATTAAATCTACGAAAAATAGTGGTTGAAACAAATATTATTAATCGTAAATATTTCATAAATTGTACAAAAACATTTATTGGATTAAAAAAAATATATCAGTAAAGTATATCATTTATTCCAGGTAAAATTGATGCCTCGTACTAAGAAATATACTAAAGATTATGAGTAAAATATACCCAAGAACACTGTTAAACTTACAAAATTCTTACCTTAAATTTAACTAATCTCTTTATTAACTTTTACAGAAGTTGCATATAAATCTTGATTACTTTAATCGAGATTATCTTTAAAAGAGACTAAATAGTCTGTCATATTTACTTCGTATATAGAGAAAAATAATAAAAAAATATCGTTATAATAACATTTGAGTTTTGTAAAACTAACCAACTGATTTTTCATAAAGTCAATCAATAATGTAAATTATTTGTACATTTTAATGAATTAAGTTTGGTAAATGTTTTGTACATTTGACAAATGTCATTTTGTATATTTAAGTAGAGTATTTATTAAAATTGCTAAGAATTAGCAATTAAAAGCAATTGAAAAGAATTGGTAAAATCAACCAATTTCTTCGTGAGGCCTATAGTTAAGGTCGGCGTTGGTTGGGATAACAAGGAATTTTGTAAATGCAATCAAACATTTCTCTCCGTGTACGTACCAAAGTTCAACACTAACAATGGTTCCAATTCGTTATTGCCGCGCGTTATGCATGCATACAATGTATGCTTTAACGATATTGACATATTTAACCATCAAAATAGTCGATCCTTTGTTAAGGATGTACGTGAAAAGTTAATTATCAGATCGGATTGAATTAGCATGCACATACAAGCACTCACAAGCCCATTCGCACTAGAGATACACACCCTCACACACACATACATACACGCATACACACATACAAACACACACACACATACACGCTCTCCAACACACAAATACAGACCAACACCCATACACCCGCAAATAGCGATTTTAACTCTTAGTTTTAAATTCTTTTTGGTTTTCTTTGTATTGTATTGTTTAGCATATTTTGTAATCCTTATATAGAAAATAATTTAAAACATCCTTGGTCTTACTACTGTTATATATTATGCTTATACGTTATTTATTTTTTTATGCTGTATGTTTTTAACAATAAATAAATAAATAAATATCTACAGACACAGTGCGTGCCAGACACGTGCCGTGGCAGACACCGACAGACAATGTTTATTTACATCTAGCGTTCCAGAAGTGTGCCGTGTCAGACACCGACAGACACCTTCGTCGGCGTCAGAAGCGGCCACTCACCGGCAGTTACTGAATAGCTTTAGTAGAAAAAGCACGTCTACTATTTTAGATAATTTTCTACTTCAATTTTCCTACATATTACTTAATACCTACTCAAATAATAATAAGTTAATTGTAAAAACACATTTTTTTAAACAAGCTTTTATTAAAATGCTCTGTCCAGAGCCAACCCTGAGCGCAGCAGCCATGTCATGGTGGAACTTAAAACAGGCTGTCATAATTGAATGCGTATACAAAATTTCGTGCCTGTGCTGACCGTTAAGGAGTCCCCTCGTCGGGAGCCAACCCTAGGTACAGCAGCCATGTCATTGCGAAACTTAGTTAAGGCTATCATAATTGAATACGTATACAAAATTTCGTGCCTGTGCTGTTGACCGTTGAGGAGTCTCCACGTCGGGAGCCAACACTGGGTGCAAAATAAATTGGTGCAAAAATCACTATATTTTTTGTCGCTTAAATATTAAAGGAATTTATATTCACTTACAAATTCAATCAGTTTTTCATTATCCATTGCGTAAAAAGAAAACAAAAGAAGCCTGCGGGGGCCCAATGCTCTTTTTACACTGCCCGGCAGATAGATACCCACAGACACGAACTGCGCAGACAAAGTATTCTTTCCGCGAATACTGGCCGGGCACGGCACGTGTCTGTCGGCGTCTGCGCGGTTCGTGTCTATGTGGGTGTCAGAATATATTGGTTTCTTAATAAGGATATCCTGGACCTTTTTCTCGGGAGCTAACGGGCCCATGATGAGGTGGCCACGATGACCCATGTGTTCAGGGTCGGTCACACTCACGGGTCAACACCCATCCGACGGCCTCCACGCACGGGGTGCGAACCTGGGTAGGACACTGGGTCAACCAGTCTCCCCTGGGAATCAAACCTCTGGCGCTCCTGGACGGTCTGCGCACCGTGCGGCGCAAGCCAATCGATTGTGCTCTCCGACTAACAGTCGGGGGAGTTTGGGAACTGTATTGTTTCCTATAGAGCGGGGGTGGTTGCGTACCTTACGGCGACTGCTCTTGAAATGACCATTGGCCATCCGATCCCGGTTCAGAGCCGGGCAAAGGACGCCTTGGTCCGCGATAGATTCGGTGTACTCCGTTTCACCGCTTCGTAAGGGAGAGGACCGTGCAAGCGACCTCAAACTCGTAACTAATCGAGAGACTGGAGTAATCTGGTCGAAATTGGAAGTTAAGGCGTGAGTTTAAGCCCGCTGGGCAACACTCCTGGCTATCTCGCGGTTAAGGCGTTGGCCTCTTGCGGGCATGTAGCGGAGCTTGGCGGTGGATTGTTTTGTCAAAGTCTTCTGCGTTCACGGGAGAGAGAACGACTAATCGTAAAAAGTTCCTGAGGTGACGGGTTCGCCCGCTGTAGTTGACAACTCTAGTTGCCCAACAAAATCGTCCAACAATGAGTGTTATATGTTTAGGGTTCATCTACGTATGTTTTCCGTTACTTTATTCCACCACAAAATTCTAAACGCTCGAACTGATTTAAAAGTATGCGTTATTGACATATATCAGTGCCTTTTATACGCCAAAGAGAATCTTTTAAATTGCGAGCTTCACTCCACTCGACATAACCACAATACGCGACATAAAAACAATGTGTTATTGCCTAAAGTACGCTTGACTAAATATCAAAAAACATTTTTATATTAGTTTTAAATTGTTCAATGCTTTGCCCTCATAGACGAGAAGACTTGAGATGGCATCATATAAAATCTGCTTGAAAAATCAGTTAGTCAAACATGCCCTTTACAAACTGGGCGACTTTTATAATATTACGTCCACAATTGCTTGATTATAAATAACCATATTATGACTATACTTTCGCACTAAGTTTTAGATTTTATTGACATTGTTTTTAATTACGCATGTTTCAGAATTTTTCTTTTTCATAGTAATAATTAATATGTATTGTTTGATTATTGATTATTTTGTAAATTTGACTATTTTTAAGTTATCACCTCTGATTTGTCATGAGCTCCGTTTATTTAATATTTAAACGTCATCATCAGGATGGGAAAAGATGCTGTCTCACGGGCCGAAGGAACACGAAAGATGAAAATACTGATTTTGTAAGTCCTCTTGAATCGAGGTTTGGGCGCCAGTGGCCTTCGGTACGTGGGGAACAGCCGGAGCCTATGCAAAACTGCAAGCACAACTGGCCATCGTCTAGCGCAGCTGGCAATGGGGATGCAAGTCAATCCTTTGAGGAACCCAGCACTCAGCCGACGAGCCTTAATAACGGGTCGTGGAGAGCAAATCCTCAGGGCAAGGATCGACCTACGGACGCGAGAGCACTCCGGGGAGCGGACGACATTGATTTTACTTTGGGAGGATTGAAAGAAACACCGCTTCTTAAGGTGGGGATATAGGGATCTGGCAAGGACGAGGGTCTCCGCCCGTGTGTTTTATACTTATATAAATGGCCACTAAACTTGTTAATTACCTCTGAGGCTCTTCCTGAGTGCCCTTGAGCGCGAATTTAGCAATATTCCTTGGTTCCTGTGAAAGATGTCAATCTCCGCGTATCAACGTACTGACGTCTACGCTCACGCCCTCTGACGGCCGTCTGTCGCACTGCCTGCGTGAACGATAATCGACCCGTTCCGCGTCGGTTCGGAACCTTGCTAAACCCCTGCTATATTTATAAATTCTTCCTTGACGAGATGCGAATTTCGCCAGATATTAAATAATGAAATAAATATATATTTTGATTCTATGTAATTCCTCAGGCTGGAACCCCGCCTTCTCTTAATTTATTAACACCTGATTTTATGTCCTTTTTATCCCTGTTTTCGTGGTAATAAGATGAAAGAAAAATAAAGAGTTATAAGTGAAATGAGGTTTTATTCCAAAAAAAAAACGTGGCGGTTCTACAATATGGGTTTTTACCGCTTTTGCAGACTACTTTTTTTTCGAGACTACTACTATGGGGTTGCACCATGGCGATTTGGTAGGAACGATTACTCCTAGACGCAGCATTTCATCGATTTCTTCCTTTATGATCTTTTCTTTCGCTGGAGATAGAGGGTACGGTCTTTGCCTGATTGGTTCTCCCGTGGTTACGATTCTATGTTCTATTAAATGTGTTTTTCCCAATCCTCTTTTTTCGTAAGATATATCCTCGAATAGGTGTTTGACGTGGTTCATATGTTTTACTTGAAGAGGTGTGAGATTTTCGGAGTTTATGAGTTGTCCGTTGCTGGCGGCATCTAACTGTGAGAGTTGTATTTCCTGACTGTTGTTTACTGAAATTTTGACGTTGAATTTCCTTATAAAGTCTATGCCTAGTATTATGTCCTTTTCTATGGATGGGCAGATGAGGAATTGTATGTTTTCTGTCCTATTCTGGTATGTGACCGGTAATGTTGCTGATCCTGTAACTTTTTGTGTCACGCCGTCCGCTGTTGAGAGGTGGTTTCTTGACTTTTCCAACCGTAGACCCTTTAATGCCCCTGCATTGTATGGATTTTTTCCTATTATGCATATGGCGCAGCCTGTATCGATGAGACCTCTATAGATGTGGCCCATTACCGTTATTTCTGCGTGGGGGCGTATGTCGTAGTCATGTGTGTTGGCCGAAAGCGTAAAGTTTTCCACGGCTGTACTTGCGTTTATTCCCTTCGGCCGTGGATAAATCCGTTTTTTGGCTGTTGGGGCGGTGGTGGTGTTTGATTGCATCTTGTGCACGAGTTCGTGTATGTGTTCGGTGTTTTGCATCTGAAGCACATGGGGAGCGGATATTTTCTGCAGTCATGATAGGTGTGTCCTAGGGCGTTGCATTTTTTGCATTGTTTGTCTTGCGGTGCTGCTCCTTGGCGCGGACTCCGGTTTTCGTACGGTTGTTGGTTGTTGAATGGTACTCTCGTTTGATTGGTGGCATTATACTGCGGCTGGCTGCGGAAGTGGTTCTGCGCGAATCTCGCGGTTTGTGGAAGTGCTGCTATTTCCGCTGAGAACGGTGTCGTCGCTAGATCTTCTGCTGCGTAATGATTGTGCTCGCTTATGTCTGCTACCTGCGTATTTCTTGACGTTTTCGGTAGCGTGTGGTGTCGCACTTGGGTGTCGTTTACTGCGCTTGGCTCTGGTGAGAGAGCGTACTGCTCGTAATTTTTCGCCAGATCGAGAAGGTTTCCGATATCTGTGAGTTTGGTAGTGCCTAATAGTGTGTGATAGAGTGGTAGCACATTTAACTTTACTATTTCCATAATCGTGGAGTCTTTTAATTTTGACGTGAGCCTGTTGTTCATTGTATCCAGGCGGGTGATGAAGTCGTTCATTGTTTCTCCGTTGATCTGTTTCGTATTCCTTAGGTCATTTTCCAATCTCGTCTGATAATTCAGGTGTTCATATTTGTTTATTAATGCTGCTTTCAACAATTTCCATGAAGTAGCGTAGGTCCTGATTGTCCGGTACCATTGTAGGGATGAACCTTCTAGGAGGTCTGTGAAGCCTTGAAGTAACTCTGCTTCTGAAATTCCTCTTGCTCTGATTTTGTCCTCGATGGTTTCCAAAAATTCTAAAATTGGGGTTGAACCGTTAAATCTTACATTCCACTTGAATAGATTTGGATGAAATCTTGGCTTTCCGTCTGCTGTTGACTGAAATATGTCGGTGTCATCGTCGCTGGTTTGGATATGCAGCCTTGATGTGTCTGGTGTGTGTTCTAACTCGTGCCTGTTCCTTGGTATATTATTGTTCCTTGGCTCCAATTCTGGCTGTGTATTTGTCAGTGGTTGCCTGTGATGGTCGGTATTCTCCATGTGCGCTGTTTCTTGAGGTATATTAACTGTTTCCTTTGTTGGTGTTGGGATTTGTTGGCGTTCTTCCGGTTCCGATGGGGTCGGTGATGGTTGACGATGCCTGGTTTTCCTTTCTGACGGTTTTGTCTTTCTTGGTGCCATTATGCACACTCAAAGTTTAGATTTTTTTTGGTAAGTGACCGTCGCTGAACTAATATTGTAGGGATTCCTGCGTTTGCTCTATAAATCTGATTTGATTTGATGTACCGACTCGTGTGTGTCCGTGTTACGTTAATGAATGTGATATGTGAGTGTTCTTAGACGAATAGAAAATTAAAAAAAAATATAGTAAAGAAAAATTTAATAAGTGATAAAAAAAGAAGAAGATATCTTAGGTGTAAGCTTGATGTGTTGTGTTTATTTGTTTATTTTAAATTTATGTGTGCAAGACTTGTTTTGAAATGTATTTTAATGGCTTTTAATTTGTATTTGAAGTGTATGTGTATCGACGTGTAATTTGAATTTATGTGTATGTTGAGTGGTACTCAAATGTTTTGATAGTATATTGAAATCTGATTGAACTGTGTGATATGCTTTATTTTCTTTAACGTGTTGTAGTTGGAAGTGAAAGTAGAAAATTCAAAATATTTTGTATGGAAAAGTTTGTCCGAGTTGTGCTTTGAGTTATGTTTCCGAGATGCGAATATTTATTGATTTATTTTACATTTAATTTTTAAAGTCGATCGTCCTGTATATCTGATAAATGCTATCGTTGTATCTTGTAGAATTTCCTGTGTCGGTGAGCTGGGAGAAAGCGTAAGTGTCTTCAGTCTAAACTAATTTGTTTTAGCTATTTGAGGGTTAAGTGTCAAAGACATAATGTATAAATTTATCAAAAAAAATATAAAACAATGAAAAAATAAGATTAAATGTATATCCTTGTAGAAAGCTGTAATAAAATATATTAAATGCAGTGCCAAGCGAGTAACAAGTATTATTTATATATATAATAAAGTACCTAAGGGTTAGGCTGCTGAAAGTAAAATCTATAAAAATGTATTAAGGGTGGGTGGGTGAGGATGGTAAGAAGCTGTGCCTTTCTGGTTGAGGATGTGTATTATGAGTTTATAAATATTCAAGGGTAAATAGTATTGAAAATGAAATAATTATAGTATTGAACAAAAACAAAAAGGTTAACCTGCAATTTCGGGTTAAAACAAGTAAGTAAATAATAATAATAATGATAGGGAGGGTTGGGTGGGAAAATTATACGTTATGTATTGTATTTAGAAAAAGATAATTTAAAAAATATCAACTTAGGAAAAATGTAATTGTATGGCCCGACACGTTGGGCGCTAGAATTTTGTCATGAGCTCCGTTTATTTAATATTTAAACGTCATCATCAGGATGGGAAAAGATGCTGTCTCACGGGCCGAAGGAACACGAAAGATGAAAATACTGATTTTGTAAGTCCTCTTGAATCGAGGTTTGGGCGCCAGTGGCCTTCGGTACGTGGGGAACAGCCGGAGCCTATGCAAAACTGCAAGCACAACTGGCCATCGTCTAGCGCAGCTGGCAATGGGGATGCAAGTCAATCCTTTGAGGAACCCAGCACTCAGCCGACGAGCCTTAATAACGGGTCGTGGAGAGCAAATCCTCAGGGCAAGGATCGACCTACGGACGCGAGAGCACTCCGGGGAGCGGACGACATTGATTTTACTTTGGGAGGATTGAAAGAAACACCGCTTCTTAAGGTGGGGATATAGGGATCTGGCAAGGACGAGGGTCTCCGCCCGTGTGTTTTATACTTATATAAATGGCCACTAAACTTGTTAATTACCTCTGAGGCTCTTCCTGAGTGCCCTTGAGCGCGAATTTAGCAATATTCCTTGGTTCCTGTGAAAGATGTCAATCTCCGCGTATCAACGTACTGACGTCTACGCTCACGCCCTCTGACGGCCGTCTGTCGCACTGCCTGCGTGAACGATAATCGACCCGTTCCGCGTCGGTTCGGAACCTTGCTAAACCCCTGCTATATTTATAAATTCTTCCTTGACGAGATGCGAATTTCGCCAGATATTAAATAATGAAATAAATATATATTTTGATTCTATGTAATTCCTCAGGCTGGAACCCCGCCTTCTCTTAATTTATTAACACCTGATTTTATGTCCTTTTTATCCCTGTTTTCGTGGTAATAAGATGAAAGAAAAATAAAGAGTTATAAGTGAAATGAGGTTTTATTCCAAAAAAAAACGTGGCGGTTCTACAATATGGGTTTTTACCGCTTTTGCAGCGCGCGTGAGCGCTGTAGATAAAATTATGAAAATATATTATAATATAAAGAAAGAAAAAGGTTACACTTTTGGATCCGTGCGGGTATGCCGCTCGGGATCCCTGCGGGACGGAATTTACCGCGTGTCCCGGGTTATATTTTTACAAGTTATATTACAAATGTGCTGATTCTAAAAATACGGCCCTCGTCTAATGTTAATGGTGAGCGGAGTGGAAAGGAGAATACGTTTGAAAGGAATGAGTACGGATCGCTGTGATTGAGACCGATTTTGCCGAGCCGCGTAATGGCGGTCGGCGCAAACATTTGCAAAAGAAAAAAATATATATACGGAACCTAATTTGCGCTTGGCGGCGCGGAATTACGGCCTAGGCGTTTAAGTGAGGATCTGAATATTATTATGGCATACTAGAAATTTAGAAAAACTTGGCTGCGCAGAGCGCGTGGAAAGAACGACCTTAACCCGCTGAGCACGTAACATCCATTTGGGGACATGAATGGCGGCCGCCGAAATTCCGAAACGTCCACTACTGGATATAGCGCTCGGCTCTTACGAAAATGTCGTTTAAATTTCGAAATGCGATTGTATATTCTATCGAATGATGCCATAATATAGCCAAATATGCAACACTATGAAATTGCTCGATTGCCGCATGCGATGTTAGAAATATGAATTACTACATCCCTTACAAAATCGATGACCTCATTTCTGACGACAGTCGCGAACTGCCCATTCGCGGCGGCGTATAATTCCGCGACGTGTTGTGTTGTTAATTGTTTTGTGTATATAAGTGCAGTGCATACCGGATAAAAGTAAGTAATTTCCATTTTTAAGTAGTTTAGGCCTTAGGATTAAACAATTTACACAGCCCATTTGCTGTTTTTCACGAATTTTCGAAGAAAACACTTTGGCAAAACGTAACGGCTCGCGAAAGATGGCCGTTTTTATTTTGTAATGTTTGTGAAATATCCCGTTATATCGCGAAACATGACGTAATGTCGCTTTAATTTACTAATAAAATAGGTATTGCTTCATTTACATCCTAAGTTATCACATAATTAGGCGTATTTTGAACATTATATGTTGTTTTCAAATATGGCTCGCGAAAATGAAACTTGTTTTGATAATTACTATGAGAGAAAAAAGTGTGATTTTCCATAGTTTTTCGATGAAATGTGACTCTTTGGAGTATAGTAATTAGTTATTAGACATATAATAAGTCTATGATAAGACAATATAATTGAAAAAATCTAACGAATTTTATATTATGGGCATTCAAAGTTTATTATTAGGTTCGGAAGTCGGAAACTCTCAAAACTTTAGATTTTTCTATAATATCAGACAAAGCTCAAAGTTCTGGTGTGATTTCTAAGAAGAAGTGATGTAGTAATAAAGTTATTTTGAAAGAATTTCATATAAAAAAATACCATAAGTAGTCACAAATTAAAAATTAAAAAAATTTTTTTTTACGAGAATACATACAATTTTTCTTGGCTGAATAAATAAATATTTTTTCCGTATTTTTGTATGCAAATAAGTAAAAAAAAAATATCGCTTTGGTAAAGCATTTAATAAAGAACATAACTGTATTTACAATTTTTGATATTTACAAAAACTGTATTTACAAAAAAATCGAAATGATTTTATAGGCGAGTTTTTTCAGTTTGCCAATTGTGTAATATTTATTCATTATTATCTTAATTGTTTTACGAGATAAGGTTATAATGTTTTATATGTCAAATTTCAATGCGATCATTTTTCTATTAATCTTTTTTTAATCCGATTAGTGGTTTATAAGTTATGATCGTTTTTCTCAAGGCCGTTGACTCGCGTCGATTTTTTGCGCGAATATGTCGCGCGCAAAAGTGATGTTTTTGGGCGCGGTGAGTTTTTACCTCGCAACGTGAGGGGTTAACATACGTTTGTTCACACTTGCCTGGGTAATGGGAGATGTAGAAAGATGCCAGCGACCACTGCTGCTAGTTAAAAGTATTTACACTGATTTTACTACTGATTAATGAATAATGCTTTCTCATTGAGATATGGCTGAATAGTGACCAGCCGGCCCGCGGCCGGAAGCCGCGGACCGCCGCTTCGATGACCGCTCTCCCCTGTGGTCCGTGCAAGAAGGAAGACCGTCTAAAATCGCCCGTTAAATTCGGTGCGTGAGAATTATCAAAACAATAGGGAGGGTCGTTGACCGATTCGCCGTGTACGGTTAATTGCTTATCGCATTATCGTAACACGGTGAATGGCGAATATTAAATATTTATTTAAATAGAAAATAATAACAAGCAATGAACCTTGGGCATTGCAGATTACAATTATTTTTTTTTCCTTTTAATTAATCAAAGCGGATTTATAATCCGGTAAATTATGATTGTAAAATTTGACATGTTCCTCAGTATTGTGAAATGCTTTTATGGAATGGATAAATGATGATGATGATGATGATGGGTTTTGACCCGTGAGTGTGACTAACCCTAAACAGAATGGGTCTTCGTGGCCAACTCAGCAAGGGACCATTAGCTCCCTAAATTTGTTGGGAAGTCGTGTAAAAAGAGATGAGAGTTACTGTACGCACTCGGCGTCAAGCATAACCTATTCGCTACTGTATCAGGTAGAATAAATGGACCTGCCACGGTGATATTGCCGAAATGTAATTGGCGCGCGCGCTTATGTAGGTTATATAACTATGTGTCGCGTGCCCCAATTATCCGCCTACAATATCTGCGAACAACCGCTTCAATGGAAAATCATTAGGGAGGTATTTTAGTGTTGCTGTTTGCCATATCTATCTATGCCTAATCAATTCAGTATCGTAGTATCGGGAAGCATGCATAGCTTAGTTACTATCTGCCGATACCGTTATATTTATGAAATCGATGAATATAGCGATGATTTGACATTATAAATACGATAAAACGAATTTAACCTGTGAAGTGACCCATAAATTCTACATGTGACTTGTGAAGTAAACCATAAATTCTAAACGCTCAAACTGATTTTAAAGTATGCGTTATTGTTAGAATCGTTATGTAATCCCGAGTGTCATAAGGTATCTTAACTATCCAAATATCATGTAAATAGTTGCCTAAATGCACAAATCTCTAAATATCAATAAGTTAATATAAATATGTTGTGTTTATTGTCAATTCAAAGGTCTGATTGTGTGCATTCCGAAAATATATATGTATCTATTTGGATAAATTACTAGTATTTCGTAAAAAACCGTAATAACAATAATAATAAATACAATAGTTCACCTTTTGTAAAGACAGTCGTGTTTTTTGTTATTTTTATTATATTTACTTTCTAACACGCATTTTATGGTTCTTTATTTTGTTTCTACCCTTTATTTCTACAAATTAAACAATGGGCGGATTATATTATCATACGACAGTATCTTACAACCAACCCACTGTAACGGCACTAGCCTTAGTACGGGAAACTTTGACATGTAATTTGTATTTATTTTATGAATAAAGACTACTACCAAAAAAAAAACAGTGCATAGCCCCGACGTTTAGGCGATGTTACCGCCATTGTCTAGGGCGGGCTGAAATGCATTCAATCGTCATCCGTTGTTCTGCGGGTAGGCAGCAAACTGCTGCCGTTATTATGTAGATTAAGCGGGCTACTAACACGCCTGCCGCTGGAGCAATCTAGAGTGAAAAGTGGGGATGACCCTTAATTGCCACCATTGTGATGTGTAAAGGCAAGCAGGGATAATTTCCTAGATTGGCCCTGCGGCAGGGCAGCAGGGGCGCACCACCTTCCTACATACCTAAATCATCCCTGCCACACTGCTACATTGCCGCGTGTGTGGCGTGATCGGGGCAATTTCACTAACAGTCCATTGACAACTACCATGCGGAGTGCACGCGTGTCGGATTTTAACTCTTTGGCGTAGCAATTAACCCTTTAATTTGTGAAGTAAAACCTCGCCCGTACCGTTTCGAACGTGAAACCGTCGAGCGTGAAATCGGCGTGAATCGACGACCTTGAGAAAAACGTCCATAAGTTATAAACCACTATACGGATCATAAAAAGAAGAACTGTAAAATGATCGCATTGAATATGATTTTTTTTAACTGCCCATTAGACATTTTGCCGTAGATAGGCGATCGTCCCGAGCGGGACGTTACACATTGGAGGGTCGTTCTTCAACACATAGGCATTCGGCATAAATGTAATTTTTTTCTATAAATAGAATACCATTGTAAGAAGCTCATTAAAAGTAGCAATATCCATTCGTAAAAAGTTTTTAATATCATCTCCCTTCCAATTCCTTCATAAAATGCATATGCTAAAACTCACTTCTTTTCTGTAGTCACTTCTTCACCTAGTTTCTCCTTTTCCTTTTTTGCGGCAGCACCACAGAAAGAGCCAGGGCTTTACCGATCTATTGAGGTTTCGATAATACTAGTGCCATTCTCAACACCAGTGTTTAGCTTGACTTCTACTCTTACACTGAATGGCAGACATGTGTGGAGAGACAATCCGATATTGCCCTGACTGCCGTGCGTTATAGATTGCCCCTGCGGCTTGCACGTGACGTGAGTAGCCCGCTTTAAAACTATGGTATGGCAACGGATTCGGCGCGCGTGAATTTTGAAAATCCGCCGTGCACACAACACTCACTTTATCTTGTTTTATGTCCTGCGTTAGGCAATGGGCATTGAAAATATTTTAGGAAAAGGCGTAATAGAGATAAAACGATCTAAAATATAGCTCGATCTCTGAAGCCTGTAAAAGATGAAATACCACTGCAAACTCCAGGATTGTATAAAATTGAAATCGAATCGAAAGCCGTGCAAATTTCGGTATTTTTTACAAACGGTATTTTCTAAGTCTATGCCAATATATTTTCGTCAATTTCTCAATAAAAAATAATCATTTTATACACCGTGGAATTTAAATTGCGCACAAAACTTTACCAGGTGATTCTACCCGTTAAATAGGTCACAAAAATATTTTTTTTTATTTTTCTTATTCAATAAAAAAATCCTAATTGCCAAAACCCCGACAGCACTATCGATTTTATAACTTTACGTGCTTTTCTTGGAGCGCAACTTATTCTGCATGCACCTATGTACTCTTTCAGCTTATTTTACACTCTTTCATATACCTTCACTAAACTCGTTAAAATATAAAGCGTTATCCTATTCCCCGTTTGAATTAAAAACTCCATCATTTGGTGGATATATTTGAACCAACCGTCGACCTTTAATCGCATATTCGCGCGGTATGATCCCATATGAAATGCAAACAAAGGTGAAGGATAATCAGTCAAGGGGAAGTCAAGCTGTCGTTCGTCACTCCCGGCCCAGATAAACAAGCCCCTGGCTAAAGGCACCCCACTGTACCCTACTCAGGGGGGAGACGCGTGAACAGTAACGACGAACGCCGTATTACATCCATTTGTCATATAAAATACAGGTTAAACGAACAATTAACGGAACAATGAGCGAGAATCAGCTGTCAGGGATGATGATTATCCTAAGCGGAAGAGAAGGTTGCTTATCTACACTGCTCTATGTGATCTCACAGCTCTATCTACACTATGTGAAAACATTTCCCGAGTTGTTGCATCAAGGGGGTTTAAAAAAATCTACTATTATACAAACACTACCATAACACTAACAGTGAGGGGTGTCATTGCTACGGGCGAACTCGCTACGCCAGGGAGTTATAACGACATCGTGCTATTTTATCTCGTATGTAACCAAATCAAATCAAGTGCATTGTTTTCAAACCTTATACATAATTGTTTAGACGTTAGTAAGACAATGTAGGTAAGCACAATAATTACATAGAACTCTACTCCTCTAGTAATGTCTTGCCTACATGTTTCTACCGTATGGTATAAGATTCTGTTTGACAACAACGAAAACGGTTCGTTACGAATACCTACCGATCATGTACACAGAACTTGGCTACGTGAAAAGGGGTATTTGATATATAACAAGCAAAACAATTATTACGCGATAGAACTCTTGAATTCATTGTTCCAAAATTAATCAATCACTTTTATATAAAATTAGACAACTCAGCAAATACTTACTTAAAGGAAATACTTACATCAGCAAATACTTACTCAAGGAAACATTGAAACTTAAACTAAGCAACCTAAATAATGACTTACCCATGCGAGCTAATTAAAATAATTTAAATATTATATAATATACATACTATAACGGAGAAATTAAAAACTCTATTAGTATAAATTAGCATAAATATATAAAAGCATTACTATAACTATACCAAGTAAAAATTATATTAGGCCAAATTAGCATTGACATAAATATGTATAAATAAGTGCATATAATTAGGGTAAACCAAGCTAGTTAAGATAAGTTAGGTTACGTTAGGGCATAAGTATATCATATCTATATATCTAGTGTAAATCATTTTATTAGTGTAATCATTTATTATTTTAATTGTTAACAAAGTAAGTACTTACACATATTTAGTGTAAACCAAGATAATTAATATAGGTTAGGTTATCTTAGGATAGGTTAGGTTAGGAAGTAGGTATAATAATTTAGTGGAAAATCATTTATTTGATGTAAATATTTATAAGTGTATATTCAGCCAGTTAATATAGGATGGTTTAGGTAACGTTAGGAAGTCAATGCATCTACTTAACGTAAAAAGTTATAATAGTTAATATTAGTGTAATAGGTAATAGATAACATAAGCCAGATATGAACACATTATTGTTAGTTACCAACTGAAAAGGCACTAGCCTTAGTGGGGAACTGTGACATGTAATTTGTATCTTTTTTATGACAAAGGACTACTACAAAAAAAACATAATTTAGATACAGGCCTTAGCATTAAAAAAAATAATTTTAAAGTCCAAGGATCAAAAAGAGTAATTACGAAACCAATATAGTAGATAGCCGCTTAAGAATAAAATAACTCTAAAAATCGATACCGAAAGTTCCTGAAGACTCACACAACATAATTTATATTAATCGTATGAGATACTTAAAATTGCAAAGTCCATTTACATACACGGGATCTATCGTTTTCATTCAGGACAATTATTTCGTAGCCTAGAATATTATTGTTTTCATCCCATCTATTCGAAAAGGACGACTTGGTTCGCCTTTAAGTGCGCCCAAAAGTGGTGTTTTCTATAAGAAACTTTATAAGCGCGCCGCAATTATATTTGCGGCTCATTTTTTGAATATGTGCGCCGAAATTTATCTTTGCGGCGCACTTTTTGAATTCGGAACATCTTAGTCTTCAGCGCCGAAGAAATCGAACGCAAATATTGTTTGAATAAAGACTGGCTGGTATGACGGCGCCTAGTCGCGCCGCCGGCTGAATAAAAAAAACCAATGAAATGTTCTCATCTCTGGGTGATGAAAAGTAGAGTGTATCACTCGGGCGCAAAATATTTTTGGCTCGGGCACTTTTTTGAATCCCTCGCTGCGTTCAGGATTCTACTAAAGAATCCCTCACTTTGCTCTGGATTCAAAAAAGCGCCCTCGCCGTAAAAAAATTATTTTGCTCCCTTGTGATACAATCTACTATTAAAAACGACAACATATACAATTTATTTAGACCAGTGATTTCCAAAGTGGTCCAGGTGGACCCCCAGGGGTTCACGGGAGCCTCAACGGGGGTCTAAGTTGGCGTGAAAAAAATGGGGTTCACAAGTTGTAAGTGGGGTCCATGAAAAAATATCTGAATATGTCCATGAAAAATAATTGAAAATTACCATTGTAAAACCACTATTGAAAGCCGGCCAGTAGTAGTTTGGTTCCAGCCCGCTGGCAGACCGCCGACCGTTTCCGGCGTGAGAGCTGCCACGAAGCTTATTAGCGCGCTATTTTCTCGCATATTGTTCAATTTATTGCTCTCTCTGTCCTTTTATTTACGAGCAAAGGGTATGTGGAGCCAACTAATTTTCATCTGAGGGCATATCTAGCTAATAATATATCGATGGATATTTAGATTAATAAAGTATGACACTTGCGATGACGTATCGATTCTAACAACACCACATATTTCTAAATGCGTTCAAGCTTTTAGAAGTTATGGTGGAATAGAGAATCGGAAAACATACATAGATGAACCCTGAACACATAACACTCCTTTTTTGTTGGGCAGTCGTGTAAAAATAGTAGAGGGATTGGAAGAAGTGTTTCCTGGTGCCTCTCATGAAATAATCGCTTGGGCATAGAACATTAAAACATATAATTGTTTTCTACACTGCTTCCATTGTCTCAGTGTTTTATTGCCTCCCTTTTACCCTAACTTCCGGTATGTGGTTCAATTAGAAATTCCTTTAAGTGTGCGTCGCTCCTCAAGGGGAATTCCATTATTATGTTTACTTTGAGGGCAATTTAGCGTTATCACACGCACACACGTAGAGAGGTTTTGGTTCCGACTTATAGAACTATGCGTCTGTTGTGGCAAGACACGAAACTAAAAGATGCACTAGCATATATGTATACTACCATTGTTTGTATATGTATTCGATTGCTCAACTTCATAGTACGATTTGGCAACTTATCCGAAACGGCAATATGCAGGTGGTGCTAATAGCATTGACGGCCGAACTAGTAGACATTTATTTGGCCTTCTATATTAAATTGATAATGAATGAGCGCACAAAGCTCTCCTGAGGGTCATGTCCAGAAAGCCACATCGATATCCAACAAACGAACTATTAAAAGAGCTGAGACTTTTGGACTTTATACAGATTTATGCAAAAGTAACCCTACTTTATTATCTCAACAATCCGCACACACACAACATCACTGACCACAACATTCTAACTAGAGGTTGCGCGTCAGAAAAACATCTAATTAAAACAAACCAAAACTAAATTTGCGCAAAGGCACTTTAGTTGTGTAGCTCCTAAACTCCACAATTACTTTCAGGATAAGTTAAAACAATGCAAAAGCTTACATATGAAAACGGGAAAACTTACTTTGTGGATGTTTGAGACCTGCAGGGAAAAGGTAGCTGAAATTATTACACATATCCTCGTTTAAAACGACGTTATCAATTTAATTTAATATTGCAATTATATATTACTAATAAATACGTGTATGTAAATGCACATTTATGTGAATAATACAAGTAGGTAAATGTTTATATTTATGTATAAATGAGAATAATATGTATAATGTTTAATATTATATAACCATGTAAAATATTACCATAGTTCTTTCTTAATTGCAGTATAAAATTACGTGCGCATCTTAATTTAATAGAAAAGAATCTACCCTAGTACGGGCATTAACCTAGTTGGGTAGTTTTTAAGACATAATTTTTATACTACCTTTTCCTAAATAAAGCATTATTATTATTATTATTAAATGGTTTTATATAATGGACTAATTTATCATTTAAACTTAATAATTTAAACAATGATAACAATATACAATTATTAGTGCCATCTATCGCATTTTTTTATATAGGCTGATTAAATTCCATAAATATTATGGGAGAAATAAAATGCCATGTATTACTATATTTAAAGTTGAAATGACTAATTATTATGTATTGAAACCTGTATGGCAAATTAAAAACTGAAAACTGTATTTAAATACTAGCTGTTGCCCGCGGATTCGCTTTGCGTAAAGTTTCGAATCGATTTGTTAATTTAAGTAGGGTAGCGTTTATTTGCCTTTTAAGGAGCTACGTTTAGATATGTAGTGCAAACGTTCCCCCTCAGATGCACTCTACTTATCTTGTAGATACGCGTCTTGTTCCTCACTGTTCGCACTTTCAAAATGCCATTTTGTGCGTTTTTCTCTAAGTGTCAAAAACCATTTCTGAGCGCGCTTTAGAGGCGGTTTGGTACATCGGAGGAATTAAGTCCACATGTATAAATTGTGGGAAATTTTATCTACTCTAATTTTATTTTAAATAGTCGTTATCAAGAAATGCTCTATTCGTGAATTATAAGCGAAAACTAAATGAAATGCAATTTTTTGCGGTTTTTCGCGATTAGTTAGCTGATGTTAGCTCACCTCTGCTTAGTAAAACCAGAACAGTATAACATATCTATAGTACGCACCGATATCGCACTCATACAAGCGTCTATTGTCCGTACGCTACCACTACATAGATTATCGGGCGCCTTGGTACTAGCCAGTCAGGGCTGCCGCGCGACAGCTAAGTAAACAAAAGTGCAATGTTTTCTGTACAGACTGTAATGCAACCTATCAGATATTACATTTACGAGTTTTTATATTTACGTTACGGAATTACATTTACGAGGTAACGATTATTGTTCATTTGCGTGCTGTGTGTGTGTATGTTCGTATGTGCTTAGGTAAGTAGGTGCATAGGTATGTAAGTGCGTATGTAGGTAGGTAGATGCGTATTTGTTAGGCACCTTATTTAACTTACTAAAATGTAGATATTTCGAACACATGCAACAAGTGATGAATGCTGTCACTTAAAGTCAGCACTAACTCATATATTCTGTTACAGTACAATTTTGGGAACCGACTCTTGATCTTTAAACTAAAAATACATAAATGTACATTATAATTATAAGGAATAGCATTTCTGCTGTAATGGGATCACAACTTGTCAATTGTGTATTTGTTATGGCAACCCTGATAGTTCGGCGAAGCGTAGGTACTTATTTCGAAAACGGGCTCGACATGTCCTACTATTGTTATTTTACTATGCCTCTGGCGAGGTTGCAAAATTGAAAATAGGATTCAGCGTCCAAAAATACGTATGAAACCGTTGAGAAAAATACTTCCGTTTTTTTCCTGAGAAAACCCCCAAAGCTTGGACTAATAGCACTCATCGATAATGGAGATTTGTATGTATTAGTAAAAGTATTTATCAAAACGGATGAGTAGTTTCGGAGATTAGCCCAACATACAAACTTACATTACTTCTTAATTATATTACACAATCAGTAAATAAATTGTCTATAAAATGAAATTATGAAAATAAGGTTAAAATAAAAATATCAAAAAAATAGCACACATTTAAGTAGTCGATTGTGAATATAAAATTTTAAAAGTCTGTGCCAGATAAACATTTTTGTAACAAAAACTTCTTGGTTAGTTTTTTTTAAATAATGCATATGCTTGTAATTTTTTACGGATCGGATCACTCACAGCTCCTTATTTGCCGGCTGCAAGCGCTCTCTTTTGCTCACCCTTTTACTTTCCCGGCCCACCAACCGACGATAAGGGAAAATATTGTGATCGCGCGTCTGTGTATCTGTCTGTCTGGGGAGCAATGGCCCTGTTGCAGTTAGGCCGCTTAGACCCATGTGTAGGGTCGGCCAAACGCACGGGTCAACGAACACCCATCCGACGGCCTCCATGGAGAAGTGTGAGTCTGGATAGGACTCTGGCCTGCGGGCCAGTTTCCCCTAGAAGTCAACCTTCGGGTGCTCCTGGACAGTTTGCGCACCGCACGGCGTCAGCCAATCGATTGTGTTCTCCGTTTGACAGCCGGAGGAGTCTGGAAACAGTATTGTTTCCAGACTCCTCCGCTAATCACCCGCTGGGTGATTAGCCTGGTTATCTTATATAATGTCAGTTTGTATGAGGGACAATAACATTGAAAAAGAAGAAGTCATCAACTACCACGCCTGGGCATTTACAGTTTAATAAACTCTATTAAAATTCTTACAAGCCCGTTTGTAACATGTATCCACATATTGTATAATATTCATACAAATATGTACAAGAAGGCACATCCGTATCGCTGTGGAAATGTCCAAGTAGATAGAGTAGGGGTCGTATTCGATTAGGATGCGTATCGGCCAAAGAGTTAAGAATAAATAGAGTAAATGCTGCGCCCTGCCCCATCCCCCGTACAAAGTCTAGCAAGCGAATTTGGATTGCATTGCGAAATCTTCGAATAAATAATTGGATTATGGAAACATTTTCCAAAATTGTCATCATTGATTTTGTACGGTAAGATTGCTTAAAGCCATAATACGTATTGGAAAACTTTCTACGCCAGCGGCATGCATGTTGTGCTGGTAGCATAGTCTGGCAAAACTATCAGAAAATTATTAGGCTATAAACATATAATAATAATAATTATTATTATTATTCTTTATTGTGAACTGTAAGTAGATCGTACAAAATGGATAGGCACTATTATATGTGCTATATAGTTTACCAATCAGGCGTACAATATGTATTTTTCTACAATTAAATATATGTTTACTTCGCAGTTGAAGGAAAACAAATCCGAAAAGTATTACGTTTTAGACATAGGTATTACCAAAATAATAATATTATCTACAAATTTAGTCAATTTCCATTACTACATATAACACAAATGTCAGTTTGTTTTTAAATTAAAATGACAAACTGGAATTATTAGGCTATCTACGGTTTTCAGATTTAGAGCTAGAATTAAGTATAAATGTTTAAAGTTTAAAATGTTGGAGAATTACAAAAAAAATATGTTATATTATTTATTTGTCATTATCGTTTAAAAAGTCATTCACGCTGTAATAGCATTTATTTTTCCAGTGCTTTAATGTCTGTTTGAATCCTGGTTGTTGCATTGATTTGATATTTGTGGAATAGCGTTAAAATATTTAACACAACAGAACTCAGGTCCCTTTTTACACATTTCTGTCCTCACTGAGGGACAATAACATTGATAATGAATGGGTATTTTATAATAGCCTGATTGATTAAAATATAATATTAATGTAACCAATGGTAACCCTTGGAGTAAATGGGTATTTTCATGGATGCATCTGTCTCTTTTGCAGGATTTTCAGCGACATCGACCTTAAAGTACTATAACTACGAAACTACTACACCAATCATAAAAAGAACAACTGCACAATGATTGCATTGAAATTTCGAATATAGAATATTGAAATATCATTTTGTAAAACAATTAGATAATTATGAATAAATATGAGAACGTCAAAGAAGTGAAAAAAACGCGGAACCAGATCTGGTCGTATCATACTCAACGGATAATTGTTTCAGAACCAGATTTGGTCGTATCATACTCAAGGGGGTAATACAAGGTGGCGTAGAGAAAACGCATGTTTTACACGTAAGCATAGGTACAAATTTTTATTTTCAAAATATTTTTTTTTTAATTACAGCTAAATTAAGTGATAATAGTGCACTTTTAAATTAATGATGGAAAATAATCTCAGTCAAGTGTCTACCTGCTTCGCGGTCGCATATCTCCAACCGCTCTTGAAAGTTGTGCATCACACTTAATGGTTGCGCGCAAAGTATCTTTTGCACCAGCATTTGATTAGTGTATGTGGATGTTCGCCTTCATTGACAGATGTTGATTCTGAAGAAGAAGAAGAACGACTTGAACGCTGCCAGTACTGCGTTTGTCCGAAAATGCCTACCCCCGCTAGTTTTTATAATTATCCGCCGCGCTGTCAGAACGACAGCATATATATTTTTCAGAGGTTTTGCATACTCTCGCGACTCTGTACCGCTTTTATTTATCGCCTTCTTAAACCGTGTCGCAAAAGCAGAATAAAACTAATCCGCGTCGAGTGGGTCGTGTGTGAGGCATTTTCGAAGATACTTGCATGAGAAATCCACCAGCAGGCACATCGAGGGTCCGTAGCAGTGCTGGGACTTCCAGATAGGCGAGCATCGTCATCACAGGTCAGTTGGTGTTTTACAGACATATATCTGATTACGTGTTGATGTTTGAGGGATTTGCGCGCATCGATTTCGACTCATTTTGTAAAGTACCCACATAGTAAAATCTATTTTTTTATTTTATTTATTTTAGTATAAATTATTGACGGTTATGATACCGCCGTTGTTCAACTATTTACACGTTGAATAACCACTTAAAATAATTAATTTATGTACTCTTGATATTTCTTGACGAATAGCAATTTTCAGTTCCTGTAAAATAAGAGGTTGTTAGCGTACACTTAAAGTTACCTCAGAAATATTTAGACTTAAGGTAACTCCGCGATCTGCAATTGATCCTCGGCTTTCAACATTGAACTGTCGACGGAATAAACTACAGAATCATCGTTTCTAAAAAATGTTTCGACGGCCAACACACGACGCTCCGTCGTCCATGTTGCCATGGCTACAACTGAATTACTTGGTATTTCTGTTAGTGGTGCGGCTAGGTCATCACCCTTCTCCGTGCGAAATAAAATCCATTCAGAAAACATGCGTTCCCTCTGCGCCACCCACTATAATCTAGTTATTAGTAACATATATCTCATTTCTTTATAAGCTGATTACATAACAGAAATCATAAGTAGATATATAATCCCATCTATTTGTCCATCTGAACCTTAATGGGCCCGATTGCGTTTCTTTGTGAACTAAAACTAAAATTAGTCCAAGCGAACGAGACAGAGCAATACGTTAAAGCGGAATATGAAATGAACGATCGTCGATAAATACTACCTGCTGAACTTAACTCGTCCGAATAAATTCGAGCATGTTTCGTGCGGTGTAAGATTTGACCTTGGCTGGCAGTTTTAATGCGAAAAAGTGACAACCGGTCGTCTTAGACTCCGCTCTAACTGCCCTGTCTCGTTCACACGGACTAATTTCCGATTTTAGTTCACGAAGAAATGCAATCGAGCCCAATGTGTAAATAAAAAATAAAATACAAACGGAGCTGCCATCATGGACCGGAGTCGGGCCCATCATGAAAATATTTTTTTACACTTTTGGGGGGTGAGCAGTGGATTCCAGACTAACGACCGGCTTTGGTAGGTTTTGGACAGCTGTCTTGCCACATGTGAGCGTACACCTTACCATTCACTCCCCCTTCGAAGCCATAGAATTTGAAATGCGCAAATCGCGGTTTTAGATATTTTTTTTAGGAAAGAGTTGATTATTTTTCTGTAAAGACCGAGATCTTTAAAGAGGTGAAACAAAGATTTAGCTGGCAGGCCACGAGCGCCAACTTCCACCGCGTGAAGGTGAACAGTGACGCCGTTCCGGGTGACGGCATTTGCGAGATCATAGTATTTATTTAATTTGTACTCGTGGTCTTTTGGGATATTTGATTCCCATGGAACAGTTAATTCTACGATAAGGTCCACCTTCCGAGATAGAGAGTAAAGAGTTATATCTGGACGGAGGGCTGTGCATCCGAGACTTTCAGGGAATGTATACTGCTTAGAGACCGAATCGACCTCCAGATAATATTACGTATTGAAATTACGTATAAATATGCAATGACGTATTGAAATTAATGTGCGTAATTTTACTTGTACGGTCACTGGACATACCACATTGGCCTTAGTATATTACGTACGTCAGTAAGCATAGCGGAAATGAAATCATGAGATACATTACAAAGTTCAAGCAAGTTTATCCCAGTATTTCCCCTCCATGCACTGCTGACAAACTCGAGCATACTTAGGAATAAATAGTTTATACTAAGCATATGTACTATAAGGTATCGGTTATTCTGCTACGGTTTTCGTTTAAAACGTTATTGAAAATACAATGCCTGGATGCGTTATGTGCCCTAGGGGATGTCAAGTAATTAGCCATATTCAATAGCATATAACTTAGAAACAGCTCGTAAATGATATCAGTCGATCTGGTAATAATATTGTTTATAGGTGAAGATCGAAATATCAATTATGAACTCCAATGAGACGATTAAGACAATTTTCAGATTGATTCCAGCCTATGTGACTGTGTGTCTGTGTGTCTCTGCGTATTTGACCACGAAAGCCCCCAAACGCTTCACCCTATGAAGCTGAAATTTGGCATGCAGACAACATTTCGTCATGGCAAGGGTTGAAAAGGTTGTGATTGAAATCGTTCCACCAAGGGTCACACTAGCTATGATTCGATCTCGAAATATTGAACTGAGAGACTTGAAATTTTGTACACCTGGTTGGGTCAAAACCACACTGTAAAACCTCATTCGTTTGGAATACCTCATAAAGAAACCACACCCGTTTGCAATCCCTCATAAAGAAGCTATACTAATAATACTTAAATTCCGCCAGATATTTTAATTAAATACGAGTATATATTAACGCCGAGCTGACGGGGGCTAGCCGAGAAACGATTTACGTAGCCTGAGGTATCGCAATGGCACCCAGCCGGGTTCTATTATTTATGAAATTAATATTCAGAAGAAACTTTGATACTTGTCGAGAAAGTCTTGGGGTGACACAACATTTTTTTTAAATAAAATCAATTTCCTAATCAATTCTTACTTTATCAACATCCACCAAATGTACCTTTCCCGTAGCCCTTTCAATGTTAATAATTTATAGCGTCTTTTTTTATTATCAAGCTATTTTATTTATTTTATTTTATTTTATTTTATTCTGCAACCAAACAGAACTACATACAACGTATTTAAAAATAAAACAAAAATCTATTAATGTGATTCCGAATATTAAGTAACAAAATAAACGCAAAACTATATTTTATATTGTCACCGTTTAAGAATGGGGGGAGTCGGGAGGGGAAGTGAGACAAAATAGATAATATTTATTGTGTATATATAAAAATAAATTTATATTTGATTTTAGGTGTGATATATAGGTGTTATAATAAATATACCTAAGACAAATTATGTACATGAACCAAATTAAATGATGTATGTATGATATGTATGAATGTTTTGTGATCATCTATCTAGAATCTTTTTTTTGACGTAACAACGTCTTATAAATAGATGGAGCCTGCTGCACGCACGAAAAAACATGACTCATGCGGCGTTACCTCGCTCTGAGGCGTTCCATTTATTATATTTTTTATTCAATACAAATGCTGCCATCTACCGGTTGTGACATGAATTATTTACTAACCTCAGTCGAAAATAGTACGAATGAAAATCACTAGATTGATTTAAATTCTTGACATAATTTTATATGTATTCTTGATATACGGAATGTTATTACTGAACGGACAATTTTCTAGTGGGTACAACGAAGTGCAACAAAATAAGTAACTTTTATTAAAAAAAAAAAGTATGAAAAGCTATCATTACGATGCGCTATCTAGCGGTTGGTAAAATGTCGCTGATATTGTTTATTTACGACGTATTACCTACCGCTAGATGGTGCAGCGTGCTCAAACGCTTCTCAAACCGTTATTTAACAGTTTGAGATTTCAAACTTTCAAATTAAAAAAAAACAATAAACTTTAAACAATAAACAATTATACAATTATACTGCTATACAATAATACATTTACATGTTGTAGTCAAATCGGTGAGTATAAAAGCATATATTTTTGGGTGTTTGTAATAAACAATATCAGAATCTTAAATGAAACTGCTTCAAATGCAACCATTCCATCAGTATTTGCTTATGACGTTGTCACGTTCAACTATCGTCAGTAAACCGACTTTACAGACAACCGATTTTTTTTAATTCAATTTTTATAAAAGGTTTCCGAGGAGTGTGATATGTTCACACTTAAAAAGTCTGTCTTACATCTATGACATTCTCTGTATAGAAATGTATTTTGAGATGCTTTGGTGTTCACCACAGGGAGATGAATAGTCGATGCGATCGAGCAGAGCGTGGAGAACAATAAAATTCAATGCGCTCCAAAATTGCGTTCGCATCGATAGAATTATTTATCAACCCATGGAAGTACATATACGGCATATATACGGCCGGCTATACAAAACTTGACAAATTTCGATAAAATGCGATTACGTCATAGCCATTCCACAACAATTTAAATGTAGGTATGCGAGCATCCCTCGAGCAGATTCTACACTCTATTGTTTCTTAGCGTTAGGGTATCAGCATATTTGACGGTGTCCCGGGATGACTTAGAGGGTGTCTCAGGATGACATTGTCAAAAATAAATACTTCATTATTACCGCCAATTTCTGTAAATGGAAAAATTGACGAATATACCAAAACTATTAAGAACCTTGGAATTCTAATAGATCAACATCTTTCTTGGCAAGATCAAGTAAACCAAGTAAGTCGTCGCATTTTCCATGGTTTTCATAGTTCCGGCGGCTTCAGCGATTTATCCCCATATTACATAAATAAGTTATTGTGTCCACACTCTTAACGCGAATATTTGACTACGGTGATGTTTGTTATATAGATGTTATTAACCAGTGAGGTTATTTTAAACAAGCTGGAGCGTGTGCAAAATATCTTCCTCAGGTATGTTTTCAACTTGCGAAAGTTCGACCACGTTAGTTGCTTTCATGAGCAACTTTATTGGCTTCCTATTCGTGATCGAAGAAATTTGCATAAGTTGTCGCTACTCTACAACATACTCAATAACCATACTCAATAACCCCACTTAATAACCCCACAGACAGGCCACGGTTTTCCACTTCGATCAAGCCGGGATAACACACTTGCCATTCCGATACATCATTCTTCTGTTTACACGCACTCCTTTACGGTCCATTCTGTTCGCTTATGGAATCAGCTTCCTCACTCTATCAGGTATGCACCTTTGTTGCACACTTTTAAAAAGTTGTTGAAGAAACATTTATTTTTACACATCCACTAACCAAACACCTCACCTTGTCCTCCACTTTATTTTTCCCTGGGCATCCTTAGCATTAGTTATTGGCATATATTTTTATACGTTTATTTTAAATTTAGCTTTACTACTTCTGTGGTTGACTGGAAGATATAGCTATACCGATAAGTCCGCCATTTGTGCATAAATTGTCTTTTTTTTATAAAACCAGTGTATTATGCATTAAGTAATGTATTTATAGCACAATAAAGTTATTCTAGTCTATTCTATGTATGCAAGCATCCCTCGAGCAGATTCTACACTCTATTGTTTCTTAGCGTGAGGGTATCGGCATATTTGACGGTGTCCCGGGATGACTTAGAAGGGTGCACTATCGCCTTACATCAGCCCCCGAACCAATTTGCCCAGAGTCACGAACGGACGAAATGGGCCCATCGGAGGGACACGACCACTGCCCTAATATACCACCCATCCCCCTCCCTCCACTACTAATGCACCCCTCCGAAAAAGAGACGGAAGCTACACGACTTGGCTGTATTACGAGGTGTCCTTTGATATGAGCTGTCCTTTGACGCAGGCGAGAGACGATGGGCGAAGCATATTTTTCTTATTTCATTTTTACTGGAGAGAATCGTTTCGTCACCGAACGCAAACTATCAGCTATACTGAAAGTTGCTTACTTGAAAACCGAAAGCCTCTTATTTAATCCTGCTGAAAATCTTAGTTGGGAAATGACAGCAGTTGCTTTATAATACTGGCTGACTAATGAGGAAAATATACTAGACCATTATTTGTCTGTCATTTAAATAATACAAGGCATATGTCCGAAAAGAACGATCATTTTGGTCCCACTTTTTCAATAGCTGTAAATTATATACCAATGGACAGATATATCTACAGTATACCAAACAGTAGCTTTACTCTCGAGCTACAGGGCATTGCGGGAAGAGAGTGCGAGGAATGTGGGCAGTGGGGTACTTCTTGACGAACGCCTTTGGTTAGCATTATGCGCAGCTGAAAGCAGTAAAAGCTGACGAATTTTTCGAACGTTTGGGGCCCAGTAGCATGGGCTATCTGGCGACCATATCCGAGCCCTTACGACTCGTGACTTATTCGGTTTGATTTCAATTATATTTTAAAAGAAGCTACTCTCTGGTATACTGTGGTATTTTAAGGAAAGTCATGTGGACACATATCTGTGTGTATTCTCCGACGATAGCGCCGAAACGCTTCATCTGATTGAGCTGAAATTTGGCATGCATGTATCGTTTGGTCATGGTATGAGCTGAAAAGATTGTGGTTGAAATCAGTCCACTCAGCGTTGGCTCCCAACGAGGGAACTCCTCAACGGTCAACAGCAGAGACCCAGAATTTTGTATACGCATTAATTTATAATAGCAACTTCCAAGTTTTACCATGACATAGCCGATGTACCCTGAGTTGGCTCCTCACAAGGGAACTCCTTAACGGTCAACAGCAGAGACCCAAAATTTTGTGTACGCAATCAATTATGATAGCAACTTTCAAGTTCACCATGACATGGCTGATGTACCCTGGGTTGGCTCGCGACGAGGGAACTCCTTAACGGTCAACAGCAGACAAAAAAGTCGAAAAAGTCGGATAAGTCGAAAAAGTCAAAAAAGTCAAAAAGTCGAAAAAGTCAAACAAGGCAAAAAAGTCGAAGAAGTCGGAAAAGTCCACTCTTGTCACCTTTTTAATACACCTGGAACTCTGGCAGTAAGTTTCTGTGAAGATTATCTACCAAATTCTCTGATTCTCTTAGGCAAAGTGCTCAGCAATTGGTTTTTTTTTCCGGGCACTTAAGTGTTCGCTGGTGAGCATACGGCCCAGCGTTTTGATGAAATTACCACGGTTTTGGGTCTTATTGGTATTTGATCGGTGAACAATATCAACATTTATATCAGCCATATTCAATATTACATAGAACACCGTTAGAGGCCATTTTTTTGAATTGCGGCTTACGTCATATGTTGCAGATAGCTCGTCTGCAACGTCTAATCCACCTCTTGCTGAGTTTTAAAACATGTTTATCTCTGTTTTCTGTTTCTCCCCGCTCGATTCATCAATTTGAGCATCGTGGTGTAGGTTTGACATTAGTTAAACGATGGCACAAAAGTACTACGTTGCTGTTGTGGAAGGGTCATATAATTATCTTATTTGCGTTCGCGAACTTGTATCTCCTTGCGCAGACGGGGGACAAATGAGCGGTGGCGCGCAGAGGGAAGGGGAGTTCAATAGCTCCAGCAACTGAGAATTTCGACAGCGTATGTTTGCAGGACAAAAAGCTGTACGCAAAACAAAACGAGCGGGTCAAATTGACCCTACCACATCCTTGCCGGGTTAATATATTTACTTGTGTAACTATTATAACGATTCAGACGGACCTGGGCAGTGCTACGGTCATTACAGCTATGCCAAATAGACTACAGGTACATCGAAGTGATGAAGAGTTTGTATAACAAGGCCACGATGTGTATCCGACTACAGCATCATATCACAAATTCAATCTAATTGCAAAAGGGGGTGAGACCGGCAGTCGTTATCTCTACGAAACTGTTCACCTCTGCATTGGGGGATGTTTTCAAGCTTTTGAACTGGGACGGATAAGGCATCAATATCAATAGCGAAAACAACACTCACCACAGATTCGCCGATGATGTGGTTATCATGTCAGCATCAATGTACAATCTAGGCACAATGCTCAGATACCTCAATACTAGTCAATACCCTCTCCTAACAGTTGGGTCTAAAAATGAACATGGGTAAGACAAAAATCATGTCGAATGCCCATGTCGCACCGGTACATGTTGGGAACGTTACTATTAAAGCTGTCGACAAGTATGTTAATTTAGGTCAGACGATCCAACTAGGCAGACTCAACTTCGACAAGAAGGTCTGCCGACGTATCCAACTCGGATGGGCAGCGTTCAGGAAACTACGGCATATCTTCTCGTCACGAATACCGCAGAGCCTCAAGACAATGTATATAACCAGTGCGTGTTGCCAGTGATAACATATAAGGCTATTGGCTTTATACACAAGTTCAAAGTTGCACAACAAGCCATGAAGAGAGCAATGCTTCGAGTTTTACTACGCGACAGGAACCGAAATGAGGAAATCCGCAGAAGAACCAAGTTCACTAATATAGCTTGTAAAATTACAACTTGAAATATTAATGGGCAGGCCATATAGCTCTCAGAACCAACAACCATTAAGGAAAAAGGGTTGTCGAATGGCGACCACGAACCTGCAGACGCTGTGTGGAACCCCCCACACAAGATGGATCGATGACATAGCCAAGGTCGCAGGAAGTAGGTGTATGGAGGCGGCTAAATACCGCTCGTCATGGCATTCTATGGGGGAGACCTATGTCCAATAGTGGACGTCTACCGGCTGTTGATTATGATGAGGATGAACTATTATTATGTATCAATCTGTAACTAAGCAATATGCATGTCCAGTTCTTTATTTAGTAGGTTACTAAATAAAATAAAAAAAGGTATATAAAAGTTTATACATCACTCCCGTCTGAGGTGGTTGTTATAATATTAGAATCTTTCGAAGCAGATAGATAGGTGGTGCACACTATCAATAGTATCAATATAATTTAAATTATCCAAACTAGCCGTAATATAAGTAGACGCTGAAATTGATTTTCGTTGATTTTTTCATCTAAATCAAATTTGAGAGAATAAACTGTGTACCGTCGTAATTCGTATTTCGTTAGCGAGCCTCGTTCTACTTACAGCGTATTTGATGTCGCCGGAGGACATAAATTAGCCAGCAAACAGAGCCGAACACGGAGAAAAATTTCTTTTTTGTTGCCGACCCCATCCCTTTGGCCGCGCGCCGGGACGAGATTGATTTAAGTCCATTTGTTTCCGCGGACATCGGAAGGCTTAAGCGACCGGAAAATCTACTGAGTAAATTCCTCCGGAGCCTGCGACTGATCGAACAGAATGAATCAATCTCCGCCGAGTTAGACCCAGTTCATTAACGGTGGCGACTTTAATAACAGTAACGACTGTTGAAGGTCATATATTGTCGGCATGGAATACGATATTCTCTCGGACTAAATAGAGTTGTCAACTGCAACGGGTGAACCCGTCACCTCAGGAAGTTTTAACGATTGGTCGTTATATCTCCCGCCAAGTGAGCGCAGAAATTTGGACAAAATGGTCCACCATCAAGTTCCGCCACATGGCCGTAAGAGGCCGACGCCTTATCCGCGAGGTAACCAGGTATGTTACCCAGAGGGCTTACACTCAAACCCTTACTTCCAATTGCGACCAGATTACTCCGGTCTCTCAACTGGTTACGAGTTAGACGTCGCTTACGCGGCCCTTTCCCTTACGAAGCGGTGAAACAGTGTAAACTAAATATATCGTAGACCACGGCGTCCTTTGCCCGGCTCTTCACCTAGGATCGGGTAGCCGATGGTCGTTTCAAGAGCAGTCGCCGTAAGGTCCGCAACCACCCCCGCTCTATAGGAAACAGAACTGCTTCCAGACTCCCCCGACTGTTAGTCAGAATGTGGCCCCGGCGGGTCCAGCAATGTGGATTTGACGCTGTGCTCCCCTGGATTCGCCCGGGAGCTGATGAACTGGACCGTCCACGAATCGTCGTCTTCCTCAGACCATAGACTAGTGACCTTCGACATTGGCCGCCGTGTGAATCCCCCGTCCCCCTCGGAATGGGCGTACCGCACCTCGGATGTGGACTGGGACCGTTTTGGGGAGTCCCTCTGTGAGAGGCTCTCCCGGTTCCCGTCCCCTCACTCCAATTCGGCCGAGGCACTTAGTGTTGCACTTCATGAGGCAGTTGCCTCGGCCTGCGAGTCGGTCCTCGGTCGGAGGAGGCCCTTCGGCGGCTTAACGGCCCCGTGGTGGTCTCCGGAAATATCCGACCTTCGCAGGTGCTTCCGGCAAGCGTACCGCCGCATGGGGGAAGTCCGCAGGGGTTCTCTTCCCCCTGAGCGTGTTGAGGTACTTCGGGAGTCCCTGAGATCGGCTCGGAGCGTCTACCACGCCGCTATTAGGCGTGCCAAGACTGATTCCTGGCGTACATGGGTTAGCGAAGTTGGGAATGCAAACCCATGGGACATGAAGAACGTCATCGACAAAGGTGCCAAGCGGGGTGGGAACTACCTCTCTAGCATTGTCGAGGGTACTTCCGCCCCTCTTGACACCGAAGGCACTCTTTCAGTTCTCCTCGGTTCTTTGTGTCCATCGGATCGGAATGACAATGACGATCCCCACCACGCGCAGCTGCGGCGGCTTATTGCCGTAGACTCGCGCGTACCTGATCTGTCAGAGGTAACAGCGGACGAGGTCGGCACCATCATCGGGTCGCTATCGCGCAGAAAGGCACCGGGGATAGACAACTTTACGTCTGATATAGTGAAGCGGGTGTGGGAATTCGCAAGATGGGAGGTGACTGTCCTGATGCAGAAATGCATTAGGGACGGTCATTTCCCATTATGCTGGAAGGCTGGCCTGTTGCGGGTGATTCCCAAAGGTAACGACAAACCGCGCTCGGATCCGAAAGCGTACAGGCCCATCACGCTCCTTCCCATAATGGGTAAGGTGTTCGAAGTGCTTGTGCGCGAACGGCTGGAGAGGACTCTGTCTCCCCAGAACGAGCGTCAGTTTGGCTTTACCCGAGGGAAAAGCACGGAGGACGCCATCCTGTTTGCGAAAAACTGGGTCCGCAACTACGACGGCCGCTACGTGGTAGGCGTATTTTTGGATATCTCCGGTGCATTCGACAACGCGTGTTGGCCGATGCTTATATGCAAGCTTCGCGCCCGCCTGTGCCCGAACAATTTGTTGAAAGTAGTGAGGAGCTACTTTTCAGACAGATCTGTCACTCTGAGGTACGGCCCGACCAGCGTCACCAAAACCCCGACCATGGGCTGTCCACAGGGGTCAGTGTTGGGTCCTAGCCTTTGGAACATTCTCTTTGATGATTTCCTCGGTCTACCTTACCCGGAGGGGTGCACCGTCAGCGCTTATGCAGACGACGCTCTTCTCCTGGTGGGCGGCAGGAGTCGCGCAGAGGTCGAGAGAAGGGTGGCTGACTCGCTGGACCTGATCCTCGGATGGGGTCAGCGAAACAGACTCACCTTCTCTCCGACGAAAACTCAGGCGCTTCTCCTGAAGGGACATCTTAAGCGGAACCCTGTCATCAGGATGAACGGTCGCCCGGTATCCTTCCCGGCCACCGTTTCCTTTCCGTTCCCTATCCTTTCTTTCGCACGCAAAGATTACAGCCGAAAAATCCCGGGATCTATTCTTTGCGCTCCGCGGAGTGAGTCGGGCCGACTGGGGAATTCGTTTCCCGGCGGTCATGACTATCTATAAGGGCGTCTTCGTCCCGCGTGCGACTTATGCCGCACGCGCCTGGACGGAGTCTGCTGTTCCTGAGGCGACGCGTGTCGCGCTGCTGCGCGGACAGCGCATCCCTCTCGTGGCCCTGACCGGGGCGTACAGAACGACGTCCACTCTTGCGTTACCCGTCATCGCTGGCGTTCTGCCGATTGACCTGGAGATTCTGGAGCGTGCAGCGTTGTCGCGGTACCGCCGGGGCGAGCCGGTAGTCCTTCATGGCCTGTCGATCGACCCGGTGGCGCACCGAGCTGGTGAGTTTGCCCGCCTGATTCGGGTGGAGTCCTTGCGTGTCTGGCAGGCTAGATGGGACGCCGGGGGTACGGGCCGCCTCACCCATTGCTTTTTCCCGTCCGTCGCAGTGCGGATGGCAAATTCGTTTCTGCGGTTCGACCACCATACCACGCAGCTGGTTGGGGGCCACGGAGAGTTCAGAGCCAAACTATTTGACTTTGGACTTGCCGATGACCCCCGATGCGCCTGTGGGTATGGTCGCCAAACTGCGGAACACGTAATTTGGTCTTGCCCAATTCTAGCGGCTGCACGGGAGAAATTGATGGATGCAGTGGGCGCGTGCGTTGGGCGCTCTCCGATTTGGTACCCGGATCTGGTCAGTTGTAGGAGCTGCTTCCAGTCATTTGGCGAGTTTGTGGAGTACTGGGTGGCTTCTTGGGAAAGCATGAGGCCTCGGGATACCCCCCAGGGGGTACCCTCTTCCTTGGTGGCGTGATTCGGCGGCTACTTCCAGCCCGAAGTGCCCGTCTTTGTGTCCGTCTCTTTGCCGCCCCGAAGGGCGTTTCGTTCTTTGCAGGATCCAGGGATTCCTCCCCCCCGTGGCTGCTCCGAGACCTGCCCACTGACCGTGCGCCTCCACCATCATCGTTTCTGGAGCGTCCTCTACCCCGCTTACCGGCCCTAAATTTGTTATTTGTTGTTTTATTATTTTATTTTGTGAATATGGTAAATTTAGTATTATTTTGTAAATTTTTTCTTTGTAAATTCTTTTATTATTATAAATAAATGGGTTCTCGGGGCGGTACGGGGGGGGTGGTTTACCCTATTTCACCCCCTACGCGTTCTACCCTTCTGGTACGCGCAGGGTTGTCGTAGCACGACATCCCGGGCAGACAAGACGACCCTCGTCGTTATAACTGCCCGGGCGGTGGGCGGGGTTTGCTGCCCTCACCTATCGCCTTGAAACTCTAACTGTTAGTCAGAATGCACAATCGATTGGCTTACGCCGCACGGTGTGCAAACCGTCCAGGGACGATAAAAGGTTGACTCCTAGGGGAAACTTACGGCGACTGCTCTTGAAACGACCATCGGCTACCCGATTCCAGGTGAACAGCCGGGCAAAGGATGCCGTGGTCCGCGATAGATTCGGTTTACACCGTTTCATCGTTTCGTAAGGGAGAGGACCGCGCAAGCGACCTCGAACTCGTAACCAGTCGAGTGACCGGAGTAATCTGGTCGCAATTGAAAGTAAGGGCGTGAGAGCATGCCCGCTGGGTCGTTACCTGGTTATCTCGCGGATAAGACGTTGGCCTCTTACGGGCATGTGGCAGAGCTTGATGGTGGACTGATTTGTCCTAAGTCTTCTGCGTTCACTTCACGGGAGATAAAACGTACATTTTGTTAAAACTTCCTGAGGTGACGGGTTCGCCCGTTGTAGTTGACAACTCTAGTTACCGGGATAGTCTTGGAGAGACACAACCGATTTTTTTCGACCTATATACCTCTTACGGTAACAGTCCATCTTAATCTCTAACGACTATTGTCTTACAGGCGGCCGGATTTTATAACATCACTTGATAGTACTCAGGCGGTCACTCATTCAAGTAATCCACGTCCACGTCGAGGCTGCTTAACTTCGGTGATCTGACGAGAGCCAAAGTTTCAACTCAGCTACGGACGATACCTACCTTTTAAATTATCTTTATTCTGAAAATTAAGATTTAAACCGCGTTGCATTTTAGAAAGAATAATTCGAGAAACAATTACTTCCTTTGTGAAATACAAGAGAAACCAGTGACAGGACCGAAAAATGCGGGAATCATCGCCAAACATTAAAGTAAAGCGAACACGTAACTGCAAAGGTCAAAAGGTAAATTCAACATTACTCGTATATATCATCCGCAGTGCCGAAACTTTTGCAGGCCAAATTGTATCCTGACCTAGAATCGTGTAACTAATAACACACTTTCAGTAATGGGTAATTTCTCTTCTGAAATCAGGCCACTTCGCGGTAGTTTGTTGCATCTGTTTTATTTTAGTCGTCTGTTTACTTATGCGCCACAGCATTACTGTATTGATTCTGACTTCCACGTACAGTCGAAACAATCTTATTTCACAACAGGATGGTTGAAATGCAATAGAATAAACGGCGATTTTTAACAACTTGTAGCCACCTATTTTACTGTATTAGGGATGTATACTGTCGCCATTGCTGCCTAATTATATAATAATAGGCCGAAGAGGTCTTTTCAGAAGCCCTTGAACACGCAACTGAAGGTATCGTTGTAAATGGGAGACCCCTGAACAACATTCGATACGCCGATGATACTATTCTCCTTGCCAGCTCTATCGAAATCCTACTAAGTCTGCGTAATCGGGTTGAGCCTATCAGTGCACAAAATTGTCTGAATTACAACACCAAGAAGACCAAGTTCATGGTTGTCGGACATGCATCTTCTGGAAAGGGTTCGCCAATAAAAATACCTTGGCTGTTTATTGAAAAATCAAGAAGGCCATAGTGTTGAAGTCAGATATCGCATCGAACAAGCTAGAGATGCGTTTATCAAAATGAACCACCTCTTCTGCAACCGTAGTCTCAAACTCTCCACTAGATGCCGGCTGGGGCGGTGTTACATATTTGCAGTCCTCCTGTACGGAGCAGAAGCGTGGACAATAACCCACACTTTGTGTAAAAGGTTAGAAGCTTTCGAAATGTAGATTTAAGGAGAATACTAAAAATATCTTGGACGGATAGTCAGAAATGAGACGGTGCTGCAAAGATTCCAAAAAGGACTGGAATTACTGAAGACCATAAATAGAAGGAAATTACAAAATATTGGCCATCTAATGCGTGGTAACAAATACCACCTTCTTCAATAATCCTGCAAGAAAAGATAAAAGGCCGCCCATGACCTGACTGAAAAAGTACCCACTGGCTTCAAAACCTCGCTGAATGGTTCAACTCAAGGTCCACCGAGTTGTTTCGCGCCGCAACATCACGGGCCCAAGTGGCTATAATGACTCCCGCCCCCGGATATGTGATTAGCACTTTGAGAAGAAGAAGAAGATTTTACTGTAGGGTTCGATCCTATCTGCATGGAACACTTAAACAAAGGCAATGGGCTCGATTGCGTTTCTTCGTGAACTAAAATCGTAAATTAGTCCGTGTGAACGTGACAGAGCAATACGCTAGAGCGGAGTGTGAGATGACCGGTTATCACTTTTTCGCATTAAAACTGCCCGCCAAGGTCAAATCTTACACCGCACGAAATATGCTCGAATTTATTCGGACGAGTATAAGTTCGGCAGGTAGTATTTATCGTCGATCGTTCGTTTCATATCCCGCTCTAACATATTGCTCTGTCTCGTTCGTTTGGACTAATCTTAGTTTTAGTTCACAAAGAAACGCAATCGGGCCCATTATATACACAAACTTACCACTACACTGGGTTCGATCATAACATCGCGAACCTCCAACGGCCATTGAAGCATCTACTTATCCTACTTACTAATAAATATTTTAGTAGGTAACAATCTAGTAAATATTGCGGTAGGTAACAATGACTGAAATATAAGCATTTCAGCGAAATTAATTAGAATACGTACTATTCACTAATGATTAAGTGGTGGAATTAACAAAAGCACTAAATACCAAAAGCCGTTTCGAAATCTTTTACAGCTACCCTAATTAAAAGTCGTAATCGGTTAACTACTTACCTAAATTAACGATCGTTGCGTTTGCACTATATTTTATTAGACATTTTTAAGAAATAGCACTTGTTGTTGAAAAGAAGCATTGTATTGATAGTGTAGCACGGATAGTCCATGTCATGGTGAAACTTAGAACGGGCTATCATAACTGAATGTGTATACAAAATTTCGTGACTGTGTTGTTGACCGTGGAGGAGTCCTCTCGTCGGGAGCCAACCCAGGGTGCATAATAAGGTCATGCTTACCATAAAAAATGCATTGTCATCGGAACCAAACAAACATGTAATTTTTTATCTTCATATGACAATATTTGAGGATTTCCCTCAATTCATTATGGAACCCATCATCATAACAGGATTTTGATAAAAATAAGACCAATCTGGAAGCATATCCTTAAAAAAAAAGAAATTTAAAAATCGGTTCATAAATCTGAAAGTCTGAGAAATCAAATATTAAAACAAAATACAACCGAATCGAAAACCTCCTCCTTTTTATGAAGTCGGCCAGCTCCCAATATCTTTGCATGCCAGGGCGCCTAATTTAACTTTTGATCAATGTTTTAAAATTGATATAATCAAGTGCCTTGGTGATAATGCAAAGAAAAAGGGATGTCAAATCTTGGGAAAAGGCTTTTATTTATATTTTAGGCGCTTGCAAAGGTTCCGGTCTCAGTAGATAAAATTAATATGGTTTATTCGATCACAATAATTTAATTAATGATAACAACAATGTCATTCAATTTTTAGTACCATTTATCGTTATTTTATATAAGCTGATTATATCACAGAAATACTACTGAGAGGTAAAATGCCATCTATTAATCTATCTGAGCTTGAAAGTGCCTAATTATTAAGGATTGAAACCTGTATACCAAATTATACATTGACATATCTAGGTGAAAATAGTTATGTAATCGCTATTCTTGCATATCGTTATTAGTGTTGACGCGGGTTACGGCGGGTTACCTCATTCCACTATATGTGTATCCTTAATACAAAAACAATCCCACCAGAGATCATACGACTCACGATCTAACTCCGCCGGATAATTGCGCAGACTCCCATCAAAACACCGGAAATGCTTAAATTTGGAAACTTCGCTACCGGATTTACGGACTGGAATAATTTACATATGCGTACGCCCGCGGGTTTAAGCGCCGGTTTAACGACCAAATGAACGCGAGCGGGGTAAACGCAAGAAGGACGGGGGGTGAGACTGAGTATTAGTAGACGAATAACTTCTGAAATTGTTTTCAGGGCGTTGATTAGAGCATACTGTGCGTGCAGGGTTTCGTGAAATGAATTTTGGTTATGGTTTAAAAGTTGAGAGGGATATTTAAATGAGAAATATCCTGTTGATTGTAGCAGCCATGCGAATAGACGTATTATATTGTATGTAAGTTCTGTTACACAACGAAAATAAGTAAATATAAAAAAAAATACCGCCGTTAAAGAAAATGAACTATAGTATTTCTAATTATTTTGATTACGGTTTTTTAATGAAATTATTGTTGTTTTTTGCATTTCAGCTTCTAAGCAAAGATACGAACCGCAGCCGCGCTTCATAGGTAGTGCGCAGTAATATAGGCACGCGGTAACAGATGGCACTGGCCGCCAGCAACTTTAAGCGAAGAAAATACAAGTATAAGTAATAAAAAAAGGGGACAGATTTTAACCAAAATCTTTTGAACTTTTACCATGATCAAGTGATGCATACGTGCCAAATTTCAGCTCAACCGGATGAAGCGTTTAGGCGCCATCGTGGAGGAATACATACAGAATATACTTATTTAGTATGCAAGTTTTTTAAACAACAAAAATAAGTAAATATATTAAAAATAATAAAAAAAACACGACTGCCGTTACAGAAAGTGAACTATTGTATGTATTAACTAATTATTTCTATTGCGGTTTGTAATGAAATATTTGTAATATATGTATTTATCAAAATAGATACATATATATTTGCGGAATACACTCAATCAGACCTTTCAATTGCACTAAACACGATATAATTATATTATTTTATTGACATTTGGAGATTTAGATATTGACTAACTTAATATTAGAACAGCTAAGGTACCTTATGACACTAGGGATGACATCACCATTCGAACAATACCTCACACTTCTAAATCGGATCAAGCGTTTAGAAGTTGCTGTGGAATGAAAAACGGACAACATATACAGATGAACCCTGAACATAGTAAACTCCTTTTTTGTTGGGCAGTCGTTTAAAAAATCCAAGGTTTTGGCACTCCAAGACTTCCCAGAATCAGCACTAACTGGCAGAGGAATGTTGTAAAATGCATTGTTTTAGTAATAACATTGGAATTTATAACTGTAATTAATATTTCATATATTAACATTCGCGTAATAGCGTACCGCCACCTAGCAAAATCCAGTCAAAAAGAGTCGATAGCGCACGTTGATGTCTAAGCAAAGACACGAACCGCAGACGCGGTTCATAGGTACGCAGAGACATAGGTATGGCATAGGTGCGCAGAGACATAGGTACGGGTAACAGATGGCACTGGCCGCCCTCAACTTTAAGCGAAAAAAATACAATTATAAGAAATAAAAAAAGGTGAACCGATGTCAACCAAATGATGCCTACATGCCAAAATTTCTGCTTAATCGGATAATTGACTCACAGACATACTTCAGTCTGGAAATGGTCCTAATCGTCTCAGGGGGGGTCATAAAGGATATTTCTGTCTCCATCTCGATTTTTTAGCACGTTTACAATACTTTCCTCTACAAGGAAGGTAATAAATGTATTACACTGATTAGAAAAACATGCATTCTATTATTATTATCAAATGTTTGACGGTTATTCAAATGCCGAACATCTTCAATTCCTTCTATTTTTCACGATTTCGCGTGGCGGTCAGTGTTGTTGCGATCATGCACCGAAAAAGAAAAGAAAATCTGATATCACTGCAGATGATCTTCAGCAGAAACCTTGGTAATAGGGTAGTAAATTAATAAATATCCAAAGTATGAATTATCCCCCTTCCTCCCCTCCTATCTCCTTTCCTTGACCTTACGTGCTAAAAACCCATTCTTTCCTTCGATATCGAACTGATGTATCTTAGTAAAAACTGTCTATGTAATCAGTATTATCATATTTAACAATTATAACATACACAATATTTTATGCTTATTATAAATGCATTGTTTATGTCCGCTACCTTATAAAAATATTCCTTCATAAAGGCTGTTTTTAGATGCCATTGTTCTAATTTAAATTGCCGCTTACATAGGTCAGTGGATCTGATGAGTATGTTTTGTTATTAATTTTCCCTTTTATATCGACTTGAGTGGACTCTAAAGAATTTCGTCGTCCTTCAGTGTGGTCACAGATTCGAGGTCGCTTGCGGGGCCTCTAGCTGATGTTAGCGGTAATTCAGCTCAAGTTTATCGTGGACCGAGACACCATTTGCCCATCAATATTACACGCGATCAGATCACCAACGGATCGTTTCAAAAGGGGTGTGCATCAGCTCAAAAAATACCCCCCGCTGCTTAGGAAATGCTACCTCCAGGGTGATTTTCTAACTTCAGCGTTCTCTATCGGCTTCGCTTTCGCGTGGATTTAGCGAACTGTAACTAGCGGCCGATTTTATCAATATTTTTCGCATCGAAATGACGAAATGACGTTTTTCGCTCCTCAATGCGAAGCGAATCAAGCGTATTGTTTATGAATGAGTTTGACGTTTCTCATCTATGATCTCTGCGTTCGAGAGGTTTTCGAGCGATTTTGTAACTTTTACTCGAAACGTCCTTGGCATCTTCGTCGGATTTTGCTTCGCAAAATTTTCGGCGGCTTTAGGAGGAACGAAAACTTTTGTATCTTTCAAATTTAATTAGTTAAAAGTCACAAGTATGTGTAATTAGGCGTTTTGTGGCAAAAGCATTTACGAAAAACACTTACTAATAAAATTGTACGTTTGGATTCATAATGAATCCATATTTTAGGTAAAGTACCTTTTCGATACCGTTTGACGTTTGACAGTCGGCCCGTCCACGCATACGTAACAGTTCACGCATGCGCGAATCATGCTTTAGTAAACAATGTTGCCAAATTTTTATCGCAAATAGTAACACTTGAGCGAAGCGAAATGTGTTTGTTATGAAATTGGCCGGTGTGAAATATTATGTTTTACTTCGCTAAAATCGTTTTCGAAGAGTAACGTTTCGGTTCGTTTCGAGTTTTTAGCGCAGGAGATATAAAATCGCCCGGCTTTTCCTGAATTCAGAGCCGGGCAAAAGATACCTTTGCTCTGGAATAGTTTCAAACTGAATCACCGCTGAATTACGGCAATGAGAGGCCGCGTAAGCGACCTCGGTCCTGTAGCCAATAGGGAGGAAGGAGGTATCATGTAAGTTAATTCCAGACGGATATATCCTACCAAAACTTGTGGCCAGAGTCGAGGTGGCCTCACTGGGTTACCTTCCTGGTGCGTCATCGTAAGGCGTGGGACTCTGGCGAGCTTGTGGCTTTGCTGGACGGTAGGTTTGTGCCGTCCGAAAGTCTTCTACGCTGATTTCACGGCTGAAAGAACTATCACATATCGTTGTACCAGCCTGGGGTGACGGGTTCGCACGTTGTAGTCGACACCGCCCAACTGCTAAGGAATCGTACGTTTCCAGGCTTATCCCGTTTTTTCTAAGGAGTGCACAGTCGATTGGCTGTCGCCGCACGTTCCGCCATTAATATTTCCCCGGATCGGAACCCTCAATTCTAACTCTACGAGTGCAGGTAACAGCCGCAGGCAGAGTTCACAACGGCCATTCCAGGTTAGTTCCTTTTTGAGAAGGCTACCGAATGGAAGCTGAACCGTGACTTGAACGAGACATTTGGAATTTGCAGGGAACAGTGGAAACCTGTCACATCAAAGCCAGGCGACCTGGCTCACGATAATCCCGCTCGAAGCTTTTACAGCTATCGGAAGACGTGTCAGGCCAAGGTCAAATGAGACCGTCGTTGTGTACAGATAAAAACACACAAACACATACGCATACTTGTCACTGTGTTGTCGCGGCCAACTTAAATTGTTCCAATATTATATTGTATTTTTTTTTATTAAATTAGACCTTCGTTAAAATCCCTTCCTAAAACCTCCTGATTCCGTATTTTCGTATAACGCAGGGCGAATATTTTCGGGAGGAAATTGAAAATGTTAATATAACAGATTGCGCTGAATTTTCCCCAAGGAAATCTTTAAAAAACTCTGTGAAAAAGCGCTGTGAAGGATTAATAATTAAATTTTAAATCAATTACTTCTCCTTTTTAATTCTACACCGATACGATAAAACGATGGATAATTACAGAGATATCTTCAAATAAACGTGTATTGGGAATTACATTACTTAAACCAATTCAGTAGTCCACCCTAGGTTCACAGGATAGTCACCCCAAGTCTAAGACTTGGGGTCACCCCAAGTCTAAGACTTGGGGTGATTATTTTTCGGACTCAAAATCCGAAATATTTTCTAGCAGCATAATTTTAATAATTTAAAGTTTTAGTGGTGTCGTTATCAAAAAAATTAAATTAACCATAAAAGTAGTCTATTTTATTACAAGCTTTTATTTACCTTTCAATGTTTATTTTATTTATTTTATTTTTTATTTATTTAAAGCAATGCACATAATAAGCGACAAGCGTAACAAATTATATTTAATATCTACACTGCACTAAAACCCACAGCAAGTTGTGTCACGCTTATAGTGAAGATCGGTCCCATGTCGCCCAACTAAGTATGATCACTTGTTCTAGGGCAGACATATTAAACAAATACTAGTTTTAAAAGAAAACATAATCAAAAGAAAAAAAAAGTAGTTTAAACAAAAAGAAAAAAAGCGAAAATGGAAAAAAAAACATTGAATTAAATATATGTAAATATGCATAAAAATAAAATATGTAAATATATAATTATAATAAAATAAAACATTGAAGTAAAAAGATAATTAAATACACATATCCTTCAGTTAATAATAAACTATATAGTCATAATTTAAATTATAAATAAAATTTGTAATATTTGTAAGAAAAATAAAAAGTCACAATAAAATTATAATACCATTAATAGTAAAGTTTCTAAAAAAATTAAATAGTCACAAAGAAAAATTAAAATAATAGAAATAGTCACAAAGTGCAGCCAAACAAAGCTAGATAGTTGAGAGTTCTTGGTGTATTCTGTACCTTCCTGGCCCAAGCATCCACGACACCAGTTGTTTCTTAAAAATTGGAATGCTCGGGCTAATCTTTATACCTGCAGGTAGGATGTTATATATCCTAGGACCTAGATAAGTGAAATTTCTTTGGCCAAATGATGTACTTCTTCGGGGAACTGCAACGTAGTCACTAGTGGCACGTCTTGTGTGTTTAGTTTGGGATTTAATTTTTTCCTTAAGAACGATCCGACCTAAAATCATTTTCACATATAACATGCGCACTTCTAAAACATGCATTTCCTTAAATGTGAGATCTGATGCATACGTGAACGGTTTTCTTAATATTATTTTGATCAAACCTTTTTGCGCGACAAGAAGTGGTTGAAGAACCGTTTTCGCACATCCTCCCCAACCAATAATGCCGTAGTATAAAATGGACTCACATAGCGCATAATATGTCAATTTAATAGTACGTCGGTCTAATATGTTGCGGAGATCCCTAAACACGTAGCCAAGTTGTCTAATTTTTGTGGATAAATAATCAATATGCCCAGACCACCGTAGGTTGTTGTCGATTATGATTCCAAGATATTTAATAGAGTTTACCCTTTCTACGTTCAAACATCGGCAGGTCAGCTTATTGTCACAGTCATGTATAACCAGATGAAGATTTTCTGGTGCTTGTCCAGCTTTTGTAGCACTAAATGCAACAAATTTGGTCTTGCCGATATTAAGTGTGAGCAAAGCCTCATCTAACCAATCTTTTACCAATTCCATCTCGTGATTTGCCATTTGAAATACTTCATGCCAATTACTGCCTTGAAAAATAATTACTGTGTCGTCAGCATATGTGATAGTTTTATTTGTCACTAGATCGCATAGACTATTAATATAAACTAGAAACAAGATCGGTTCCAGAACACTGTCTTGTGGTACGCCATAATTTAAGTTTCTCAGATTGCTATTAACATTTTCAATGCACACATATTGTTTTCTGTCAGTAATGTAACTTCTGAACCAGGCTAATGTCTTGTTTTTCGCTCCTATATCCTGTAGTCGCTGTATTAGACCGTCATGTGGGACAGTGTCGAACGCCTTTGCTAGATCTAAAAAGACAGCTAAACATTTTTCACCTCTGTCTATACAAGATGACACAGTTTTTGTTAGCTCGGCCAAAGCATCTGATGTACCTAGGTCCTTAAGGAACCCAAATTGGTTTTTAGAGAAAAAATCGTTCGAATTTAAATATTCTATTAGCCTTTTCTTTGTTACTTTTTCAAAAATTTTGGACAGTGTGTTAAGCAAGGAGATCGGTCGGTAGTTTTGAATGTTCGAATGATCACCGCCTTTGTAAATTGGAATTACTTTTGCACATTTCAGGCACTCTGGAAATATCCCTTGTTGGTAGCTAATATTGACTAGGTGACAAATGGGCCCGATTATATAATCAATAGCACTTTTATATATAGAAACACTAATTCCGTCCATGCCCGAGGATGACGAATTTTTTAGTGAAGTTATTATTGTTTTTACTTCTTCTTCAGTCGTTTGCGCCAGTTCGAAGCTAACTCCGTTAGAATCTAACTTAGTGGAGGCTAACTTCGTTTTTTTACCGTGGTCTGAAATTCCCTTGTTGAAGTTAAGTTTATTTTTGGCAAGTTCTAATCCTACCTTAGAAAAGTGACTATTTATGAAATTTGCCATTAGCATTGGATTATCTCTAGAAAAAGTTTCGCCTCCGGCCTTAATTTCCTTAATTGGTGCCTGCTTACCAGAATCCATGGACGTTGCCTCTTTGATTACAGCCCAAGTTTTTTTACAGTCGCCTTTAACTGCCTCTAGTTTATTTTTATAAAATCTTTCTTTAGTTGATTTAATGATTTTATTGCACATATTTCTATATTTGGTATATTTTTCCTTGAGAATTAAATTTTCTGGATTGCGTTTAGTTGCCGAGTGCAGCTTGTCCCTATTGTGCAAGCATCGTAGAAGACCGTCTGAAATCCATGGTTTAATTTTTTGCGATCTGTGAGGTATCCTAACATATTTGTAGGATGTATTCTTTTCTATAATATGTGTTAGCGTTAGTGTAAAATAATCCACAGCTTTGTTTATTTCAGTCGCATCATATAAGAGATTCTAATCTATTTCGCTAATATTTCGACATATATCAGGTAGGTTTATTATTTTCTTTTTACTTTGTAAATTGTTAGTTTTATTGTACGGAGTTTTACCGTGTAATTTTATGCATATGGGATAGTGGTCAGTTACAGCACTTTGATAAATAACCGAGGATATATCTTTATTAGTTCGACACATGAAGTGATCAATACAGGAACTCATATTAGCAATTACCCTTGTAGGTTCGTTTATTTGAGAGCGCAGTCCATGTAGTAACATTAAATCCAGATAATCATCTGCTTGCCTGTGTTTATTACCTGCGATGGAGATGTTTACATCGCCTCCTAAGATTAGATTTTGTTTAGAAGAGTTGTCTTGTAGAATCTGGTCAAGATGTTCAAGGAAGAGCGAGATGTTAGATGTAGACGGGCTTCTATAAAGTGCGATGATACTAGTTGTGTTGTTTATATCGAATTGGAGGCAGTTAGCTCCTGGGATTGTTATTTCTTTTACGGATGTCTGACCTAACGTTTCCTTAAAGTATATCACAATACCATCATTCTGCAGGTAATTTACCTTACTTGTGGATGATACGTATCCCGGGATAGGTTTTACAAGTGGTGAATTTTTTAACCATGCTTCGGTCATGATGATAATATCAAAATTACAATTTAGGTCTTGGAGGGTAACTAAGAAGTTATCGAAGTTTTTCGTTATGCTTCTAATATTAATGCATATTATTTTTAGAAATCCAGGACCACCCAAGATGGCTCGACAAACTTTCGGGTTGCTTCCGTTGTAGGTATGGAAAGAATCAGAAATAATTGAGTCTATTATGTCCATAATTTTCGAAAAAAGGTTCTACCGTAGTGAAATTTCTTTTGTAAGGTTGCAGGATACTTCTAGTTTGCGAAACAATATCAATGTGACAATTTATGTAATGAATAAGATAGAAATGATGAGTATTAAAATTACGTAATATTAAATCAATATCGGTATCTATATATATAATAATAAAATTATAATTTAATAGTCTTGAGTTCAATAAATAAATAATAAAAATAATAAACATGAAAACTTCGAATAAAATGCTATTATGGCAAGTATGTAGTTCATGATAACCATAATTCATGGCGCTTACGAAATCATGTCGAAATCGTTGAAAAATAATTGTCTTTTGCAGCATTATCGATAGATTATCCAGGATATCAAATACAATTATTACTTTGAAGCTAAAAAAGAGGCGGTATTTTTGTTTTTAATTTGAGTATTATTGTCAATATTACCATCAGCTGATAATACCGTCGAGAAAACGGATTCGGTATTAACAATAAATGACTTGTGGCCGTCGCCTTTCCTCATAAATACCTGCCCCGAATTAACCCATACGTATTTAATATTAAATTCCTTGGCTACTGACTTCGCTTTGGATAGTAGGTACCTGTTCTTTGGGGTCAGATCCTCACATACAAATATGGGATGAGGGTTACCAGACATACCAATATCCGCGGTACACAATTTATTGCTGTGAGCTATGCATTTTTTATTGTATTCTCTTGCGGCTTTGATGACGTTGTTACGGAACCCAAGAGAGTTAAACGTGACGACTATTGGGCGGGGTTTGGCATCTGACTTCTTAAGACCGGTTCTCCTGATTGTGTCGATGTCATCTCTGGTAACGTTTATTTTGAGTACATTTCCAATGCTATTGATGATGTTGACTGCATTTTCTCCAGCTAACTCTGGAACACCTCTAATTTCAATGTTTCGAGCCTTTAGATAACGGTCATGTAATTCAAATTTTTGCTCCGTGAGAAGGATTTTATTCTGTAGTTCTTGCATCAATTTTCTCTCGTTTTCCAGTGTTTCTACGCGCTTGTTTAGTCCAGCAACTTGATCAGATAAAAAATCCACCGAGTTTTCGAGGGCTTCGTTACGATTCTGCAGGGCTGTGACTTTTGCTTCTTGAATAACAAATCGCTCCTCAAAAACTTGAAGTATTGACTTCTTAAATTCCTTATATCTTATGTCTAGCAATGATTCGAATTGTTCTGAATTAATTGCCAGGCTAGCAGCGCTGTTTTTCAGCATATTCAGTTCCGTAACAGCTGTCGTGGCTGCATTTAGCGTCACCTGCTTTTTTTGTGTTTTTTTGATAGCCCGTTCTTAATTTTACCATGACAATTCTGCTTCACCCAGGGTTGGCTCCCCACGAGGGGACTCCTCAACGGTCAACAGCACAGAAAGGAAATGTTGTATACACATTCAATTATGATAGCCCGTTCTAAGTTTCACAGCGATATTGCTGCTGCAGCGATATTGCTGCTGCTGTTAGTTTTCAAAGAGAGGACTCTTCAACGGTCAACAGCATAGAAACGAAATTTTGTATACGCACTCAATTATCATAGCCCGTTCTAAGTTTCACTGCGATAGGACTGCTGCACCCAGGGTTGGCTTTCAACAAGGGGACTCCTCAACGGTCAACAGCACAGGAACGAAATTTTGTATACGTGTTCGAATTACAGCGGATTGTTTGTTCTTCGGAGAAACTCGCAGACCGAAGGAGTGCGACTCTAAAATAATAAATTATCCGTTTCTAAAACGAAAAAACTAAAAGGCAGGAAAGAGCACTTAAAGAAACTATAAATTATGATATAGCGACGCGGGGACTAGACCAAGGGAATATGCCTTCGTAGAAGCTGTTTAAAAACTCATAACGCAGCACTTTACTCCGCTAATAAAACGATAGTTCGGAGATAAAGGGTAACATAACAAAAGGCAACCCTAAAAATACCCGTACACGGAAACGGCTTTGCGCCCAGTACAGACAATGGCCCTCTGCTAAAAATATATGATGCCGCAACGGGCGAGTCCTTCACATTAAAAAGTAAATAAAAAAAAAAAAAAAAAAAAAAACAAAGCCCTGTAAAATCGAAAGAGAGATTTAAATGCGTATTATCTTTGCTCCCTCCAGCTAAAGGTTTAGATACTTGACATACCTTATTTAATTAATTAGTATAAGCTACTAACCACGTTTACGGTAACTAATAAGAGTTGTTACAAATAATTTGCTAATCTAAGCTAGGTGCATGTCTTATTAATAATATGATAACCGCTGACCGGAAAATTTATTAATATGTAAAATAGACTAAAATTTACACGTAACATTTTTTGTTTTTCCTTTGGTTCTTGTTATTAATTCTTGTTAAGTAATTCAAAAATAATTTAAAACTTGTTTATCTTAGGAACTGCAATGTATGCAAAGTAATATTTTAAACATAATACAGTATCACCCCTAAGGTTACCATTTATAATTAACACTTAAAAGTAGAAAACGGAGAAAATCGTTCCCTTTCTACCTTTATTTAAATGGAGTATTTTAAAAGGAAGACAAGATGTCGTCGCTTAGGATCCGGACCGCCCACATTTTTTACGGGGTAGACAGCGGCATATTTCAAGCTGCACTTCGATTGGCTGGCCAAAATAAGATGGCGGCATTATTATCCACTAGGCAATAAGGGTGGAGTCCTGTCCGGACATTGAGAAATATGTATACTCCTTTTATCAGGCAGTCGTTAAAAAATCTTAGACTCCCGCGGACGTATCCGCGGAGAAGTCGGGCGGTATAAAGTGTACGCACCGATTAAAGAGTGCAAATAAAGTGTAACTAAATATGTTAATTAGCATTAATTAGCACCTAAGAAGATATCAATAAAGACTTACGATTTCGCGACAAAAACGCTTTAATTGTACCTTTATTGATCCAAAACGGTGTAATATCTTCCGAGGACAAGCAGCTTCACAGATACGGGCATCATTTACCTACGCACAAGAAGAGGAATCCGATGGCGAAATAATCTACTATGGGATATTGCGGTGAATTCTAACTATCGAATATCTACAGTCCGCTAGACCTCGCCGCTAAAAATAGATGTACGAACAAAGTATGTTATAAAACGAACAATACGTACTCAATTATCATAGGCTGTTCTAAGTTTCACCGCGATAGAACTGCTGCACCCAGGGTTGGCTTCCAATGAGGGGACTCCTCAACGATTAACAGCACAAACACGAAATTCACAATGACCCTTATATAGAGTGCAGACGAAAATGTTTTTCTTTTTCCGATATTCTTCCTCTTTCTTAGGTTCCTATTCTGCTTTGGTTGATACCCAAGTACTCAGGATATATAGCGTTTCGAACAAAAACACTTTTGCTATCGGAGGGAGAGGGGATATTTAGATGAAACAGTCCTTAGCTACTTGCCGGAAAAGTCTTTGGGTTACACAACAAGATTTTAGTCATTGTGTTTGATGTCGAAAATTCGTAGATATCGCGCACCCATCAAGAAGAAGCACCGTGCAATTACTTGACAGACCTATTTCTCCACTTATTTACATGTCATTGCAGAGCTAAGTTATAACCGCTAAGTGCCGATAAGGGCGTGGCCTGCCAAACTTTGCTTTCAGGGCCTACAGTTTCAGCAGGAGTTTCCTCTCCGGAATACTTTTGCCTGCTCATTTCGGCGTATAATAAATTAGGAGAAATCACTCTTACTTATTCCAGTATCTTTCGTTCTCGGCTTAGGGGTGGGTTGACTAGTAATATGGATCACGCACTCGTACCGTAAACCGGGGTGAAACTGTGCCACAAGGCTGACATTACAGAATACCAGACGATAATGAAATGAGGGAGTAAAATCATATCACACATAAATATTTACTTTTCTATTGTAATTTCCCTTGTAAATATTATCTTAGGCCTAAATTGTAATCTGAAAAAAAACAGTAAGTATCTGATATTTTTTTGTTAAATCTAAAATTTCCTTTTTTTGTTTTTTGTTTACTCTTCTTGTTAGGGTGCCTCTCCGACGAGTTAAGGCTGTCCGTCAGCTCTGCATACTTCTTTTTGTCCTTTGACAGGCAAAATAATTCGGCGACCCTTGTAATCCTGGTCCATTCTCAAATGTTCCGCAATCAAGATTTCGGTCAATTGCCAGGTCTCGTCTTCCCTGCAACTTTTCCTATCATAATGAGTTGCAGAAGTTTGTACATGTCCTGCTTAAGCACGTGTCAAAGCTTGCGTTTTCGGCCGACACGCCGTAGAACTTCCACATATCGCCTTCACAGTTCAAGATATCGTCACCATGCGTCTGTATGCTCACATATCAGCGGTATTTGTCTGAGAAGTCCTGACCGGAAGTGAGATATTTAAGATGGCGGTCAATATGGCGTCGAAACCCGAAATCGGCGCTGTATAGCCCCCCTTTGACGTAGGAACGCGTCCAAAATGTCAAGATGTATGTTTTTGAACATGGGTAATTAAAAAATATACTGTAAAAAACATTGGTCCGGTATGTCAAGATAAAGGCCAAGATGGCGCCAGCACCATATTGCGTCAGCACCTATTTTGACTAACAAACGAGCGTGACGCGTCTCGATATATGATATTAAACGTGAGGATTATAAAAAAATACTTAAAAACATCGATGAACTAATTTTGATCTCAACCTTTTTGAAAATGGAACAATCAAGGGACTTTTTGGCAACAACAACTTACAGAAACTAAAAAAATACTGTGTGTTTCCAGAATTAAGACAGGTACCACCGCGGCAATTTATTGGAATTTCTTGCAATATCGCCGCGCTCGACAAAAAGTACTATAACTATGAAGCTGCTATAGCAATCATAAAAATAATAACTATGCAATGATCACATTGAAATTTCGTATATAGAATATTAAAATCTCATTTTGTAAAATAATAAGATAATTATGAATACATATGAGAAAGTAGAAAAAGTGAAAAAAACTCGGCATTTCTAACTTGTACTTGTCTTACGGAAAAATAACGAACCCTATTTAGAAATTCTAAATACTATTAGATTCTCTATCAAAGATTATATTTCGTTTTGCTTATTTACTCACAAAGATATTTAGATATTAGCTAATAAAAACCAATTAATTTTTTGATGATTTCTCGAAAACAAAAAAGATTATGTGTGAAAATGGAATTTTACCAGAAATATCCGCGAAATTATTTTAGAGGCCGTCTATGTATCTATGGTAATAATGAGATATTTGGTATGGATTTTAGGATGCGTTCGAATTAGAAAATAATATTAATGTGCGCTCCGGGAGCAAACCGCCAATATTGGTCGTTACGTAGCAATGCTCAAGCACTCCGATATAAATTTCGGTGTTAGTCTTTCAGCTCGCGCTACCTGGTGCTAATTTCTCACGTCGTACCGTAGATCTTTTCTATTGCAATATCATTCAAGGAATCTTTCATCTACTATGTTTTTCTATTCAACTTTGACTCCAAATGTCATGATAAGCTTCATCCTCTACCGCTCTATTTCATCAATTATGGGTTAATTCGTTACATACGTTCTATTTCCACATTCCTATTTGAAGGAGTGCAAAGCTAGACAGTATCTAATTCATTATTCATAATTCAATTAAAGCTCTGAGTCAAATACAATCCCCACTTCTCGTCTCGCGGTTTGTATTTAGCATTCCAGAATTAATACTGATTCATTAATTAAACTTAAATAACTGATTAGTCTGGGAATTAGTGTCTTAATCCGAGATACGAGACTAGCATTACTTTACATTTCGCTTGGAATTAAACTGGTTACTTAACCAGATAATTTGATGAAAATGGTTTTAATGTATGGTTTAAATCGAACCGGGATGTTAATTCAAAACTGCATATATAGGTAGATGTAGATATAGATATGGAAGCTAATGGTCCTTGTTGCAGTTGGCCACTAAGACCCATATGTGCAGGGTTGGTCAAGCTCACGGGTCAATACCCATCCGGCGGCTTTCACGTATGAAGTACGAGCCCGGGTAGAACTCGGGGCTGTGGGCCAGTTTCCCTTAGAAGCCAACCTTCTGGCGCTCCTGAACGGTTTGCGCACCGTGCGGCGACAGCAAATTGATTGTGTATTCTGGCCGATAGCCGGAGGGTGTGGAAACAGCACTTTCTCCTTAGGCAGTTGTTCACTTTAGGGTAACTGCTATTGAAACGATCAATCGCCTACCCGATTCTGGGTGAAAGTCGGATAAAGAACGCCGTGGTCCGCGATAGATACGGTAGACACCGTATCACCACTTCGTAAATGAGAGGACTGCGCAAGTGGCCTTGAACCTGTATACAGTCGGGAGACCGGAGTAATCTGGTTGCATATAATCTGGTAGTAAGGACGCGAGTGTCAGCCAACTGGGTGATTAACTTGGTTATATCGCGGTGAGGCGTTGGCTTCTTACGGGCATGTAGCGTAACTAGACGGTGGACTGTTACGTCCTAAGTCTTCTGCGCTCACCTCACGGGTGACAGAATGATCTAATATCGTTAAAACTTTCTGAGGTAACGAGTTCGCCCGTTGTAGTCGACAGCTCTAGTTGTAGATATAGGTACTTTCTGTTAGTGAGTTTGTTTATTTATTTTTAGAAAAACCAACAGCTAATTATAATTTAACAAAAAGACGGAGTAGGATAACAAAAGGCCAATTAAAGATTTTCACGTTTAAGTAACGTTGTAGAAACATATGTGCCCTTTCAATTAAAGCTACCGATTAAAAATACATCAAAATTATTCAACAATTATTGCTAAAGAATTCACTGTTCAGCCGATTCCTAGCTGAGTTAATACTCGTACAGAATAGATCAAAGTCAAAGCATTTAATCAAATCAATGAAATTGTCAATTGTTCGCCACAGAAATGCATTTTGCCTATAGTTGGTACCAGCATGAGGAACATACATAAAGAGCAGGGTTAAATCTATTGAGTTTGGAAGGAACACGGAGATTAATTCTATTTAGTAAGTCAAGACAGTTAATATTATTGGAGGTGATTTTTAGCAAAAAGGTTAAGTCCGCGGTTTCACGCCGCTTAATCAAGGGGAGCATATGAAATTTCTTGCATAAATTGAAATAGTTAGATGAGCTGTATGGGATTTTCAGATGGAAGCAGAGACGTTTTCACGAACTTCATTTGAATGCGCTCGATTCTATTTATATATTTATCAAAACAAGGGTTCCATACCTGAGATGTATATTCCAAGATGCTTCTGACAAAAGTGCAGTAAAAGATCTTGAAAGTTTTAGCACGGTGAAAGCAAACTGCACTCCTCGTGACAAAACCTAAAGCTTTGGAAGCTTTAGAAACAATAGATTGAACGCGATTATCGAACAGTAGATGAGAATCATAAATAATACCAAGATCTTTAACCAAGCTGCATCTCTGCAAGGTCTGAAACTTTACTGAGTATGAGGATAGAGTTAATAGTTTTTTTACGGGTGTAGGTAACAACGGTGCACTTGGATGGATTTAGGTCATTTTTATTAGAGATACAGTAACTGTCCAATGTTGAAGGGTGAAAGTTGTTGACTAGTCTCATCTTTCTCTTTAGAAGATAAAGTTATTCCTGCACTAAAGTTATTATAGGAATATTTAGATGGACCAAATATTTGTATGTCTACGTGTCGAACAATGTTGGAATTGTGGTTTGAGTTTATACTCTTCCGGGCTTGTGGCGGAATTGAATCAATAGAAGGTTTTCTCTTAAAGTCGTTGTTATTCATTACAGGGTCACAAGATGACAAGACATCCGAAGAGGTATCTAACAGTTCCGTGCAGCTTGGGCCTGATTATCTGTGGTCTGGTGGCATTGTGATTAGATTACCATATCTTACATTGTAAGGTTCAGGATCGATTCCCGGCTAAGTCACTATTTTAGGATAAAATTAACGGAATTGCATTTTTAATTCTGTTGAAGAATTCAAAAAGACACACACTTACACACATGTTACCCGCACACATACATATATACGGTTCATAATAGGGTTGGTTGTAAAAGATTACCGTAGGGTGATAAATCCGCCCGTTGCGAAATTTTATAATAAAGATTACAACCAACCAAACAAACAAATATTTATGTAATCTTAGGACGGCTCAACTCATCGTTCAGCTCCCGAAAGGGTAGCAAACAGTTTCGTTCAGCTTGAGCTGTAAGATCCAATGTGTTCTTGGGTCGGTCCAACTCACGATTCAGCTACTATTCAGTAGCCTCCTCGTGCTAATGTCTCGCCGTAAGGCGTTGGACTCTAGCGGGTTTGTTGGTTTGTTGGACGGTAGGTTTGTATTGTTCTTTAGTCTTCTACGCTCACCTCACGAGAGACAGAACGATCATTATCGTTAAACTTTCTGGGGTGACAGGTTTGCCTTTTGTAGGCGGTACCTCCAAGTGGTTCATCTCCCATCCGACTGCCTCCAAGAAGAGGAACTAATCTGGAAATGACTCTGTGTACCCTGCCCTTCTACTGTAAGTTCAGTCGTGTACAGTTGGGATGTTCCAATCTGGGGAAACACCGCGGAAGGTATTGGGCAGTTTGCGTGTCGCGCAGGGTCAGCCAATCGTTAACGCAAACCAGCGAATAACCGGTGGAGCTGGTATTACTGGCAAGGTTTGGCCCAACTCAGCAAGGTTGCAGCAGGCCCTAATGGGCCCTTGCTGAGTTGGCCACGAAGACCTATTCTGTTCAGGGTTGGTCACACTCACGGGTCAACACCCATCCGACGGCCTCCACGCATCAAGTGCGAGCCTGGGTAGGACTCTGGCGTTGGTCAGTTTCCCCTGGGAATCAAACTTCTGGCGCTCCTGGACGGTCTGCGCACCGTGCGGCGTAAGCCAATCGACTGTGCACTCTGACTAACAACTTGGGTTGTCGACTACAGCGGGCGAGCCCGTCACCACAGGAAGTTTTAACGATTAGTCGTTCTATCTCCCTGCAGTGAGCGTACAAGACTTGGGACAAAACAGTCCACCATCTAGCTAAGCCACAACCCGTAAGAGACCAACGCCTTAACCGCGAGATAGCCAGTAATGTTACCTGGCGGGCCGACACGCGCGCCCTTACTTCCAATTGTGACCAGATTTCTCCGGTCTCTCGATTGGTACCTAGTTCGAGGTCGCTTGCGCGGTCCTCTCCCTTACGAAGCGGTGACACGGTGTATACAGATTCTATTGCAGATCACGGCGTCCTTTGCCCGGCTCTTCACCCAGGATCGGATGGCCGATGGTCATTTCAAGAGCAGTCGCCGTAAGGTCCGCAACCACCCCCGCTCTATAAGAAACAGTACAGCTTCCAGACTCCCCCGACTGATAGTCAGAATGGTTTACCCTATTTCACCCCCTGCGCGTTTTACCCTTCTGGTACGCGCAGGGTCGTCGTAGCACGACATCCCGGGCAGACAAGACGACCCTCGTCGTTATAACTGCCCGGGCGGTGGGCGGGGTTTGCTGCCCTCACCTATCGCCTTGAAACTCTTTACTGATAGTCAGATTGCACAATCGATTGGCTTGCGCCGCACGGTGCGCAGACCGTCCAGGAGCGCCAGAGGTTTGATTCCCAGGGGAAACTGACCAAGGCCAGAGTCCTACCCAGGTTCGCACCTCATGCGTGGAGGCCGTCGGATGGGTGTTGACCCGTGAGTGTGACCGACCCTGAACAGTATGAGTCTTCGTGGCCAACCCAGCATGGGCCCATTAACTTCTTACTCTGACTCTCATTAACTCTCTGACTCTGACTAACAACTTGGGTTGTCGACTACAGCGGGCGAGCCCGTTACCACAGGAAGTTTTAACGATTAGTCGTTCTATCTCCCTGGAGTGAGCGTAGAAGACTTGGGACAAAACAGTCCACCATCTAGCTACGCCACAACCCGTAAGAGACCAACGCCTTAACCGCGAGATAGCCGGTAATGTTACCTGGCGGGCGACACTCGCACCCTTACTACCAATTGTGACCAGATTTCTCCGGTCTCTCGATTGGTTCCGAGTTCGAGGTCGCTTGCGCGGTCCTCTCCCTTACGAAGCGGTGAAACGGTGTATACCGAATCTGTCGCGGACCACGGCGTCCTTTACCCGGCTCTGAACCGGGATCAGATGGCCTATGGTCATTTCAAGAGCAGTCGCCGTAAGGTACGCAACCATGCCCCGCTCTATAGGAAACAATACATTTCCCAGACTCCCCCGACTGTTAGTCGGAGTGCACAATCGATTGGCTTGCGCCGCACGGTGCGCAGACCGTCCAGGAGCGCCAGAGGTTTGATTCCCAGGGGAAACTGGTTCGCTATCCAGAGTCCTACTCAGGTTCGCACCCCGTGCGTGGAGGCCGTCGGATGAGTGTTGACCCGTGAGTGTGACCGACCTTAAACACATGAGTCATCGTGGCCAACTCATCATGGGCCCGTTAGCTCAAGTAGGAGGCCAATGGTCATTTCAAGAGCAGTCGCCGTAAGGTACGCAACCACCCCCGCTCTATAGGAAACAATACAGTTCCCAGACTCCCCCGACTGTTAGTCAGAATGCACAATCGATTGGCTTACGCCGCACGGTGCGCAAACCGTCTAGGATCGCCAGAAGGTTGACTCCTGGGTAAAACTAGCCCTAAGGCCAGAGTCCTACCCTGGCTCGCACCTCATGCGTGGAGGCTGCCGGATGGGGGTTGACCCGTGAGTGTGACCGACACCAAACAAATGGTTCTTCGCGGCCAACTCAGCAAGGGCCCATTATAGGATAGTCACATGTGCGTGCCAGCGCAATCGAAGTGTAAGTGTACATCGACAAGTACATTGCATACCGATGTATATTTGCCGCGCCAAATTTCTCGGTCCTTCGTCTACATATGCAGATCACGCGCATTACGTGTATTGGATACCAATGCACTGAAACTAAAAAGGTATAGAAATCCTCTAGAGGATTGGAACTTCTATCCCTTTTTGGTTTCCCATTAATGTCCTTTAAATGCAATACGTCTGATCTAATCATGTGAAGGAGGGACGGAGAAATCTGGTGCGGCCTCTACGTTTTGATGCCGTTATTCTCCCAGGGATGACGGGTTCGCCAGTTCTGACTGACACCCCTCGTATAACATTCTGAGTTTGCGGGCACACACGCAGAAACAAAACAATCTTTAACTGCTTTGAGCCAAGCTATTACCATTTTACGATGTTGCAAAGAATATGCGAATATTATATACTTACTAATATTTTTTTCTCCGTGTTTCGTAGTAACCAATACGTAAATCATAACTAATCCGACGAAAGCCCTCTGGGTGAAATTATGTTTGACAATAAAACCATTCTGGATGGCATAGAGAAAGGAAATAAGCCCTATATCGTAACGATAACATCTGCTTTAAGAGGGGACACGTGATTCGGAACAATTCAATTGAATATCTCTTGTGACTTTAATATCACAAATTGGGGTAAGGGATATATTCTTTCGTGGATGTGGATGGGCTTGTCTCCGGGCCGGGAAAGTCTTGGGGTGACAGAACCGATTTTTAATTCTAATGATAATGGCATGAGGTCAACATCTATCTCCGCTAAATATTCAGTTCAATTCAGTTCACTATTTTCAAATATCTTTGCTGATTGTAGAAACTTATATGCTAGGCTATTAAAAACAGAATAAGACTTGATACACGTATTATTAATAAATAGTTTTAAAAAACACTAAAAACACGCTTTATACAGGCACCTATGTCAATATTTACACTATTTACACTCAATATTGACAAGTCAATATATAATAGGTTTGTTATAACCTTGAAACCTGATCGTGTTCAAAGTCTATTATATGACCTTTCTCACAAGTGCAAACACGACTATGATACGATATTCCATCATGGAATGCCAGTTCCTATCTTCCGGCTTCATTATCTAAGTAAGTAAGCAGGCGAATATATAATGGCTTTCATAGCCTTCGGAGGTTGCAGAGATTCCTACCTGTAAGCACTAAGCAAACCATAATTCAAAGTCTTCTCCTGCCGTTACTAGACTATGCCGATGTCGCATATTTGGATCTCACCGAAAACAGACTGGATAAACTTGAGCGCCTACAGAACGTTTGCATAAGGTACATATTCAATCTGAGGAAGTATGACCATGTTTCCGAGTACCGATCAAAATTGCAATGGCTTCGTATACGAGACCTGAGAAATTTGCATATTCTTTCACTTCTATATAATGTCCTACACAATCCTACATCTCCCTCCTACCTCAACGAGGCTTTTACCGGATTAGGAAGTCATGGTCTCCCACTTCGTTCAAGTCAGAATAATATCCTACGTATCCCAAAACACAATACCACTTTTTTTTCCTACTCCTTCTCCGTACATGCAGCTCGACTGTGGAATCAGCTTCCTTTAACTATTCGAGGCGCTAGCTCGCTGTTCACCTTTAAGCAATCATTGAAAAAGCACTTCCTTTCACAATAAATATTAATCATAAATTCTAACCTTTCCGTTATCCCCTCCCTTTCCTTACCTTATTTTGGCAGTTTATTTATTTACTTATTTATTTATTTATTTATTTGTTAATATATCAAAATATGTATGTATATACATATACATACATATAATATGTCAAACTCAAAAATTTATTTATATATTTACATTTTACTTTAGATACACACACAATGTATATTATATGCTATAATTTCAAATTTAATTTTAGGCTATAATTTGTTGCCTACTCTTCTTTTCACACCAGCATGTTGGTTGACTGGAAGATATTGCTGTAGTGTAGCAATAAGTCCGCCATTGTACCTTATTTTATTGTGCAATAAAGAGATTTTCATTCATTCATTCATTCATTCATTCATTCATTCATTATCAGACCTTAAAAATTAATCGTGGTCAAAGTTCATTACAAGACCTTTCTAACAAGTCCAAACACGGCTATGATACGACATTCCATCATGGAATGCCAGTGCCTATCTTCCGGCTTCATCATCAGACCTTGAAACCTAATCGTGGTCAAAGTTCATTCCAAGACTTTTCTAACAAGTCCAAACACAGCTATGATACGATGTTCCATCATGAAGTTCCAGTTCATATCTTCCGACTCCATCATCAGACAAGGGCGGTCCTAGCCTTACATTTGGGGGGGGAGTCACAGTTATGGGCTTAAGGTTTGGGGGGGGGGGGTCGCCGTTGTGGGCCATGAGATTGGTTTAACGGTTTGTAAATAAAACAAAGTTCCCCTTTATTATACATTAATGTATTTATGGAAACAAGTGTATTTACATAAGGAGCTTATTATAAGCCATATATTTAAGATTTGGGGGGGGTCATGACCCCCTTGACCCCCCCCCCTGGGGCCGCCCTTATCGTCAGATCAGTTCGACAGTACCATATTATTGTATTGTCATCAGAACTACATACAGCTGTCAATTTTCATGATGCTACCATCCTTGGAAGATGGTTATATTAGTAACCTTAGATTCCATTACATAGTTACAAAAGCGTGTTAAAAATAGCGTAACTGAGGGATGTCAAATAATATAGTAGTACCCGCCACACCAGCAAATTATAACGACACTTACAATTCTGCCTTCCAAGGGCGTAAAGACTTTGTGGACAACACAATCCACGGTGAAACTAGGCCAACAGTCGGACGCCTTGCCGCGAGGCACATGGTAAGTGGCACCTAGCGGGCCATCCGCGTGCCCTTACTACCAGATTGGGACTGATTTCTCCATCCTCTATACTGGTCACAGATTCCAGGTCGATTGCGTGGCATTTACTTGACGTTATCGGTAATTCAAGTTTGAATTTATTGCGTTTCGTGGCTCCGTTCGCCCGTCAAGAAGACGTTTCTCAGACGACCAACGTATTGTTTCTTAGGATAGATGATGCCAGGTCAAGCAGAACCCCATTTTCCTAGGAATTGTACGTTTTTAGTCGCCCCCGGTTATTCAACGGAGTGCACAAATGATCGACTGACGCTGCACGATGCGCAATCCATTCGATTCCGCCCGATGTGTTTGTTCGGATCGAAACCTTTGATCTCAACTGTCTATGACAGCAGGTAACAGCCGCAAGTAGAGATCACAGCGGCTGCAAGTTAAGGACATCTTCGAGGATGCTACCGGGTGAGGGCTGAACCGTGAATGAAGCCGACTGAAGAAAACACAAACTGGCTATCTGGTCGTTCTATTCAGGATAGTTAAATTGCAATTTCTATTAATAATTCTTTTTTTTTCTTAACATATTCCTTCACCGTGCATGCAGCTGGACTAAGCATCCAGTTCCCGTCTGATATGAGAAACGCACCAACGGTTTCCACTTTTCAATTGTTTTAAAAATATTCTCTCTCCCTACATTTCTAGATATTCTACGTCTCAACACATCCTCTCCCGTCCTCCGCTCCTTGCGGATATTCTCTAAATCCTAATTATTTTTTATAAAATTAGCATTTTTCTTATTTGATATTTTTTGGTTTATTTAGCTCCACTGACACCATTATCCTTTGATTTCAACGGAAGTTGGCTGTAAGAGATTGGAATTTAAGCAGTAAGTCCGCCTGATATACGTTTTATTTTAAATTTTGTGCAGTTAATAATTTATACACAACAACAACTTTATTTGATCTGGAACCGAAAAGCCGGCGCAAACCTATTTATTGCCGAAAATAGAAAAATAATTAATTCGATTCTACTCACAAATAAACTATCGACTAAATGATTACTTCCAACAATCTGCTCTGTTACTTATATTTATTTATTTATTTTTATTGGAATTATCACAATAACCATTTACAATAAGTATAATGGCAAATGACAAAAACTTTCCTCTTTCACTCACTGGCTAGTTCTGCCCAACTGGGATATACCCGTTCCAGGGCAAGCAATTTATAATTTTACATTTAAAACGAGGGTCGATGAACCAACCAAACAAAATAAAATAATAATAATTAAAAAATATATATAATAATAATAAATATAAATAAAAATAAAAATTTAATTAAAATTATAATATTATATAGGAAATAGAAATACTAAATACATTAGAATACACATATACAAACATACATACATATATACACAATATATGTTAAGTCAACTTTAACTTATTCTACTACATCGGTCATTCTTCATTTTAAACTGAGTATGAGGAAATGTGCGTTATAACCATAAGAAAATTATGGCAAAATCGAATAGGAAATATTGATGATGGAAATAGGAAATATTATGGCTAAAATGGACATTTTTGAAATAGCATGTTGGGGAAAAACGATGAGAATCGAATCGATTGTGGGGAATACTGATGCATTATATACACATATTATAAGGTTCTTAAACAATAATATCAACCTTAACTAAATATGACGTCAAATAATACTGAAATAACATATGACTCCTGACCATGAACAACTTTGTATCCTTGCCTCAAATCTTTAGTCGTTTTTCTCAGTTACACAAAAACATAACCCTCATCGTTCTTCCCCTGATGTCCTCGTTCATTTATTTTGCTTTTAAACAAATGACAATTGAAGCTGGTTTTTATGTCACTGCTTAATTTAATATAAAGTCTTGTAGCTATGAAAGAGTAGTGTCGCTATCCGAAAGTCGTCTTCATCCTAGGTACATTAAAATTATCACTCTAGTGGGTTTCGTGTGCGTAATATGGAATGTAATATAAGAGTATAGGTAACGTAAACTGTTAGCGCAGTTAGGTGTAACCTAAAACAGGTGCTCAGTGGCCCAATTAGTCTCACAACCCCTCCAAGGCCTTTAACGAAACCACCTCGTTATTTTCGGGATCAATTCGGGAAAGACTCGCATTTGTCAGCAGCTTCACCCTGAGACCCGTAACTAACTCTATATAATGCTAGTAGGTCGGTACTCTAGTACTGATTGCTTTTAGAGAGCAGGGGAGACCGGGGCGAGTAGGTGCAAATTTTTGTTTCAATTTTACTTTCCAGGCAAGGTAAGTATTGTGAACGTACCTCTGTATGTCTGTCTGTCTGTCTGTCTGTCTGCCTTACGGCCTGTCTGCCTGCGGACCTTACGGCGACTGCTCTTGAAACGACCATCGGCTACCCGATCCTGGGTGAACAGCAGGGCAAAGGATGCCGTGGTCCGCGATAGATTCGGTATACACCGTTTTACCGCTTCGTAAGGGAGAGGACCGCGCAAGCGACCTCGAACTCGTAACCAATTGAAAGACTGGAGTAATCTGGTCGCAAATGGAAGTAAGGGCGCGAGTGTAAGCCTTCTTGGTAACACTCCTGGCTATCTCGCGGTTAAGGCGTTGGCCTCTTACGGGTTTGTGGATGAGCTTGACGGTGGACTGTTCTGTCCAAGTCTTCTGCGCTCACTCCAGAGACATAGAACGACTAATCGTTAAAACTTCCTGAGGTGACGGGCTCGCCCGTTGCAGTTGATAACTCTAGTTGTCTGTCTGCCTGTGTGCGAAGGAGCTAATGGGCCCTTACTGAGTTGGCCACGAAGACCCATTTTGTTTAAGGTTGGTCACACTCACGGGTCAAGACCCATCCGGCAGCCTCCACGCATGAAGTGAGAGCCCGGGTAGGACTCTGGCCTTAGGGTTAGTTTCCCATAGGAATCCACCTTTTGGCGCTCCTGGACGGTCTGCGCACCGTGAGGCATAAGCCAATCGATTGCGCACTCTGACTAACAGTCGGGGGAGTCTGGAAGCAGTACTGTTTCCTATAGAGCGGGGGTGGTTGCGGACCTTACGGCGACTGCTCTTGAAACGACCATCGGCTATCCGATCCTGGATGAATAGCCGGGCAAAGGACGCTGTGGTCCGCGATAGATTCGGTATACACCGTTTCACCGCTTCGTAAAGGAGAGGACCGCGCAAGCGACCTCGAACTCGTAACCAATCGAGAGACTGGAGTAATCTGGTCACAATTGGAAGTAAGGGCGTGAGTGTAAGCCCGCCGGGTAACACTCCTGGCTATCTCGCGGTTAAGGCGGTGGCCTCTTACGGGTTTGTGGCGGAGTTAGACGGTGGACTGTTTTGTCCAAGTCTTCTGCGCTCACTCCAGGGAGATAGAACGACTAATCGTTAAAACTCCCTGAGGCGACGGGCTAGTTGTGCCTTTCGCGGGTTTTATGGAGAAAAATTTTATATTTCGGGAATATCCTGTTAAAACTGGTAATCCATAATATTTTTTCTTTGCTTAAGCTTTTTTAATATAAATGGCATCATCAAAAATATATTTGTTTTGATTAAACTGTTTTTTGTTTTTTGTTTGGCTATTTTAATGTTGCCATCCTAATACATTTTTTCCAGCGTCAAATTAGTTTCTACTCTATTTTTTAACTTTATACCCAGATATATTTTTAAAAATATTATTTTATTGTAACCGTATAATGATATTCATATAATACTTGATATGCCACATTGCAGCTTCCAGTGCGGTGAAATTCAGTTTTGCACGTACAGCATTTTACAGATTATTACGGCAGCTGAAAAGTCACGTATAAATGGCGTACGCCTCGGGGAATACAAACATCTCATTTAATTCTCTCTGTAGATGGAACGAATGTCATGTGATTTTTTTCGCCTCAAGGTGGGGAATATAAATAAGAATCTCTGGTATCTACTCCGTCTTTAACTCTACATACTATTACTATCAAATACAACTCATACACTTCTGTTGCAGTCATTGGTTATATAGCGTACTAGTGTGATATTACCCGGTCTTGTCCGGGTAGCGTTTACGGCGGGTTAATTTGTTTGTTTATGTTTACTCCTTATTGTGAAATGTCAAAATGGGCGAGTTTATTGTCATACGACAATTTCTTACAACCAACCCTACTATGAAGTCTTTATATGTTTGTGTGGGTGTTACATGTGCGTAAAAGTGTCTGTCTTGTTATTGCATTCGATCGACAGAATTAAAATGCAATTCCGTTAATTTTGTCCCAACGGAAAATGGTGACCCAGCTGGGTATCGAACCCGGAACCTCACAATGTAAGATCAGGCCACCTAACCACCATGCCACCGGGCCACAGGTCATCAGGAACCGTTAGCTACCTCCCCAGATGTCGTCATCTTGTCACACTGCAATGAGTCTCAACAATATGCGATTTTTGCTCAAGAAGCTCTTTGCGAATTCTATTGCAATAAGAGCTCGGCCATATCCCACGAGGAAGTACATCGGCATGACACCAGGAATAAAACCCTGTATCTCCAACCGTTCGTAGCACGTACTGCCAAGTTCCAGGCGACTAGTCGATACTTAGGCCTCAAACTTTTCAATAAATTGCCCGAAAGATTAAAAGAAATTAAAAACATCGATATTTTCAAGAGATCCATCCGAGTCTATCTGCTTAAAATCAACATGTATGCCCATAACGACTTCTTAAAATATTTTTAAAATACATAGCATCGTATCTACCCATTTAATCTCATACATATTATTTACCGTTAATTGTTTTGTTGTAAACTGTTATCATATAGTCTATGTTTTTGTAAATTGGTAAGTTTAAAACTATATATTGTATATCATCTCTTGTCTAAATTGAGTAACTAATTTAAGATTAATTACTGTCATTCCTACACAATTGTATGGTTGTATTGGAAATAAATGCCTTTTACTTTACTTTACTTTACTTTAGTAGAAACCTTGTAATTAACCAATTTCTCCACAAGCAAGGCAGAGTCCAAACTCTTAATAGTGATGATTGAGTTAATAGTGATTGATTGAACGGTATAGAATTTAATGTGTCGCAGTGCCATCTAGTGGTAAGTCACAACAAAGCGGATAGCATAGAAATCTTCATCATGGATGTATATACATACATATATGTGCAAACTTTCAAGGTGATCGCTCAAAGAGTGTCGAAGTCTATTAAGCTCAGACCGACAGATAGACAGATATACCAATATCCATTTGCATGTACATACTAGTGGTATTACCCGGCTTGGCCCGTGTTATATCCGGTCTCAAATACCTATGTATACCAATTTTTATGGTGATCGGTAGAGCGGTATAAGAGCTCATAAGCTGCAGCGCTATCTTGTGACAAATTACAATAAAGTGAATAGCGCGAAAATATTATGCGTGCTCAATTGTCTATGTATACCAATATTAATGGCGATCGGTTGACCCGTATATAAGTTGGTACTGCAGCGCCATCTTATGGCGAGTTATAATTAAGGTATTAGCGCGAAAATATTCTTCTTCTTCTCCGTCGTTCCCTCGTTACTGAGGATCGTGGCCACTAGACAACAGTTTGCCTACGAGGCTTCTCCACTTCGACCTGTCTTCTGCATGGCGGGTCGCAGATTGTATTGACCCTTTTGAAACTTCTTTGATGAGGTCGTTCCATCTGGCCGGTGATCTGCCGCTGCTTCTTCTTCCCTCCACTTGACCCCCGGAAAGCATTTTCTCCAGATTCTCTGGGTTTCTCCTGGCAACATGACCGATGAACTGCAGGACCCTTTTCATGCATACGGTGGAGAGCCTCACTTGGATGCCGAGTTCTTCCAAGACAGATTTGTTGGTGCGGCGTGCTGTCCATGGGCTTCCTAGCATTTTACGCCAACGCCACATCTTCAGTGCATCGATTTTGGTACGTATACGAGCCTTCAGGGTCCACATCTCCGATGCATAGAGAAAGATCGAGAAAACCAGAGCTCGACCCAGCCTGACCTTAGTCCGCTTATTTATACCCCAAAAATATTACAAGTGCTCAAATGTCTTTGTATTTTAATTTTCATGGCGATCGGTTGACCGGTAGACAAGTTGACGTGCTGCAACGCCATCTAGTGGATGCTCATAAAACCTTCTCCATGAAAATATATGTATATGTAGTATATGCTAACTTGCATGGTGATCGGTCAAACGGTTTCGGAGTATAGGTATTAACCCTTCAGGCCTCGGCCTCTCAGCCGATTGACAAGTTGATGTCCCAAAAACTTTTAGTAAAAATTAGTTAAATAATTGAAATATGACACTGTCTCTACAAAAGATCAATTACTGCCAAACCAATGTACCCATAATTAAAATAAAACGTAAACATAATAAAACATAATAAAATAAAACAAATTAAATTAAAATAAAATTAAAACGGGGTCGTCATGCTGAATCGTGTTGTGGCCGATATCGGCCAATCGGGGCTTGAGGGGGCTCGGACAGACGGACAGGCAGATATACCCACATCCATTTTTATATACTATACCCGCGGCTTCGCTTCGCGTAAAGTATCGAATCGAGTTGCTAATTTGAGTAGGGTGGCGTATATTTGCCTTTTTAGACGCTACCTTTAGATATATAGTAACAGACGTCCTGTTCGCTTTTTGTTCTTGCCACTCGCCGCCTTCCGCTGAACGCTGACCTTGTTGTGCTAGTCGCCGCCGCGCAGCCCCCGCTAGGTATTTCGAGTTGCTTGCCCGCGTCACTTATTTCATGATATCTCTAAAACTATTCTAACTAAAAAGTTACAGAACATAGCTAATTCTATCTCCATTTAACACACTCGTGATGATGGATTAATTTATTTTGGTAATGATTCATATTTTACTGTAATTAATGTCTTCAACAAACTTCTTTTTTTTATTTTTTTTGAGTCATAAAAGCAGTTATTGTAGCCTAAATATAAAAGTTTGATATATGCTCTCGCACAGTTTTTTTAGATCTCTGGCCGACGTTTTTGTTTTACACAGTTTTCAAAAATACCAAACCGTTTTGTCAGCGCACGCCGATAAAGCACATCACCAGCACATTTTCTCCGACTCGATTTACAAATAAGGTGATTTCGTATTGAAAACTAATATGTATCACAATAAAATATACCCTGTAGTACTAGTCGGTTATTTAGCTTGCCAATAGTGAAATAATTTTTAAAATCGGATAAGTAGTTTTGGAGATTACCCTCTACATACAAACTTACAAACTTACACATATTACTATGAAAAGCATTATGTAGATGGCATGCATAGTTAAAAAAATATATAATCTTGTTATATAAGTTATATTAAGCATGGCGGTCTAAGCTTCTACGTTATATAATAATACTGAAATAACAATCGAATTTTTAAATCATATCTTTATTAAAATTGGTATTATTTACATAATTATGTAATTTGTTTTATTAGGTATACAGGTTTTTCGATACGAAGTCATTAAATATCAGATAGCCTAAAAGATGGAATTATTTCTCTACATATTATCTCTGTCATGTAATCAGCCTATATAAAATGCGATATATAGCAGCAATACCTGAATGTTGTTATTGTTGTTACTGGTTAAATTATTGGGGTTTTATAATCAAATCCGTTATAAAAAACCATTTATTACGAATGCTGCTATAGATGGCCAAATAAATGGCTATGAGTTTCGCCAGACACTATCAGCGCCACCTGCATGTCTCAAAAAAAAACATTATGCAGCAAGAATTATACAGTTATAAATCTATAATAACATTATACAATCTATATTATCCTATAATAACTATTAATATTACTAAAAATATTAACATTTAAATCTGAATTTATATATCAGTGCTTAATTTATGTGAAAGCAAATTTGAAAAACGGGGAAAAGCATCCGAGTCTGCATAAACATAACACTCGCAATAAAAATAATGTAGTAATTCCCAAAGTGCGGCATTCTTTATACCAGAGATCATTTTTAATAAAATACTTCAAGAGGTTGCATTTAAGAAATGCATAAAAAGAAACTTAACCATGCATGCTCTCTATAATTTTGATGAATTTGACAAGGCTGTCTTAAATTTTGAAAGATAATTTACCATTTATCAAATCTATTTTGTTCTGTATTTTGTCACTGTAGTGTTGATTTTATTGTAAAACTTATTGTTTATTAACTGATTATTTAAACATTTTTGATTGTCTATTTTTAAAAACGTTGATAAATATTTAAATTTTTTGTTTACATTTTTTTTTGTTATTTGAGTTATAATTTATCCGATGGTGCCTTGCCTTTACATATAAAAAGTATATGTACACGTAATGAAGTTGTAATAACTTCTTCTTCTTCTTGGAGTGCCTCTCCATTACTGGAAGTTGGCCGTTAGCTCTGAATACTTTTGTCGGTTTTGCGCCATCCGGAAAAGCTTTTACGTACTGGTGATCCCAGTCTAGTTTTCCACCCAAGGATTCTTAGCACCCCGGACCCATTAAAGGGCCGCCGGGTACTCAGGGCCATGGCTATGTTTGACTTTTCCATTGCTAATAGGGATATATAGTGCAATGGTCTCCCGTTGCCTTTTGTAATAACTTCTAGAAAATGTAAATTGACGTATTGCACAGTATGTACTTTTTGGAAATAATAAAATATGACTATGACTATGACTATGACTATATAATAATATTATTATACAACATATATTAACATAATTATCAATGCTATTAGAAATAGAAATAGAAATATATTTATTGTCCGAAATTGTGGTGGTACATTTATGGTGATAATGCGTAAAACTATGTCTCTCACAATTACCTGTTATTATAACAGATTGACAAATTTACTTATCTGCTAATTTTACTTATCTGATAATTATAATATCTTATTAAAAATGTAATTATTTCACTGGTTTGCCTATAATATCTATAATATCAAATCAATAATAATTCGTAACGTTCATTGAATGGCCTGAAATAACATTTAAAAGAGAAATATAACATGAAAAAAAAATCAAAACAGACCGGAAAGGTAGCACTAACAGTAGAAGACAATTAATAAAAATAATTCACCAATAATATAAACATTAAAGGAAAAAAATCAAAACCAAGGAATAATCAAAAATCCGCTTAAAAATACGAAATGTATATAATTTAAAATGTCTTATCTTCCTAATTGAATTATTTTAAAAAGAAAAGGAAAAATTAAATGCATGCCCACAATATAACATTATGAGAAATATGTGTTTAATGTGTAAAAGCTTTTATCGATTACAGATTATAAATTTCGAAATAGATTATAGATTTCCATTATAGATTTCCAAATAAATTGCTATTAGTTTGTCCTAACAATACTAGGTTTCGAAAAAATACAATAATCTACAACGTTTGGATTCAACATTAAACATCACGCAGCAAGCACTTTATATTAATATAATGATTTATTTATTTCATAAAAAGTAAATTTACGGGTAGTAAAGACATGATTATTTGCAAAACCTATTTATACAAAACTAATTATTAATAAAATTATATAAATAGTCAAAGTGTAGTACAAATTATTCATACTTGTGATTTTTAACTATTCAAATTCGACAGAGAAATAAGTTATCGTTACATTTCAAACCGCCGAAAAGTTTGCGAAGCGAAGCTAACGAAATCGCGAAGGTCGTTTCGAATAACAATTACAAAATCGAACAAAAACAGCTGGGGCTAATAGCCATAAAAAATGACGTTTCGCTCTTTCGATTTGTTTCGCTTTATGGATTGGGCCCTTGCTGAGTTGGCCACGAAGACCCATTCTGTTCAGGGTTGGTCACACTCACGGGTCAACACCTATCCGACGGCCTCCAAGTATGAAGTGCCTGGCCTTATGGTTAGTTTTCCCTGGGAATCAACCTTCTGGCGCTCCTGGACGGTCTGCGCACCGTGCGGCGTGAACCAATCGACTGGGCACTCTGACTAACAGTCGGGGGAGTCTGGAAGCAGTACTGTTTCCTATAGAGCGGGGGTGGTTGCGGACCTTACGGCGACTGCGCTTGAAATGACCATCGGTTATCCGATCCTGGGTGAACAGCCGGGCAAAGGACGCTGTGGTCCGCGATAGATTCGGTAAACACCGTTTCACCGCTTCGTAAGGGAGAGGACCGCGCAAGCGACCTCGAACTCGTAACCAATCGAGAGACTGGAGTAATCTGGTCACAATTTGAAGTAAGGGCGTGAGTGTATTTAAAAAAGTCTTATTTAATGGCCTAGTCAAGAATCCTGTATATGACTTAAGAGATTTGGATAATGCTGTATTCTTATTCCAAGAGCATCCTAATGTAAAATAACGGAAAATTCATGATAATCAACTTTTCCAAAGAGCGTAATTTTAATTTTTATTTTTATCGACGACGGCTATATTGCTAGATCTGACAATTAACTTAAATTTATATATTTTTAATATACCATTATCTATTTTCATGACCATCATATTATTGCCTTGATAATTATGACTACAGACATTGAGCTCTTTTTTTGATCAGCAATTTTGATTATTAGATTAATTTCTATTTATCAATGGTTTTCAAACCAATTATAATTTACTAAAATTAATTTATATTGCCACAACTATATCATGACTTTTTTTTTTTTTTTCAATAAATTTATTCATAGAAAAAGATACATTTTTTAAAATATTACAATCTCGCCAAACTGGTAAACAGTTTGTTGGCGAGAAAAACTCTTATTTTTCTAGTCTTACACTTCTAATTTTGTGATACAAAAATACATTATTAAAATATAAAAAACAATGCACAGCAGTATTACTGCTGGTCTTACTACAGGCTTAAGTTAGGTTAGGTTATAGAAACAAGCTTAAATTATAGAAACGTATAACAAATTTACTTATTACCACTAATTTCACTATAAACATCCAACAGGTAGCTTTTTAATCTCTTTTTAATGTCTCATCTATGATGTTTAATATTCTTTAATTAATTACATTATTTAAATTTTAGAGGCAAAGACGCATCCAAGTGTAGGAAAGCCTACCTACTGGAGCAGAAATAAATTGAAATTGAAATTGTAAGCCCGCCGGGTAGCACTCCTGGCTATCTCGCGGTTAAGGCGTTGGCCGCTTACGGGTTTGTGGCGGAGCTAGATAGTGGACTGTTTTGTCCAAGTCTTCTGCGTTCACTCCAGGGAGATAGAAGGACTAATTGTTAAAACTTCCTGGGAGCTAATAGGCCCTTGCTGAGTTGGCCACGAAGACCCATTCTGTTTCAGGGTCGGTCACACTCACGGGTCAACACCCATCCGATGGCCTCCACGCATGGGGTGCGAGCCTGGGTAGGACACTGGGTCAACCAGTCTCCCCTGGGAACAATCCTCTGGCGCTCCTGGACGGTCTGCGCACCGAGCGGCGCAAGCCAATCGATTGTGCTCTCCGACTAACAATCGGGGGAGTCTGGAAACTGTATTGTTTCCTATAGAGCGGGGGTAGTTGTCTACCTTACGGCGACTGCTCTTGAAATGACCATTGGCCATCCGATCCCGGTTCAGAGTCGGGCAAAGGACGCCTTGGTCCGCGACAGATTCGGTGCACTCCGTTTCACCGCTTCGTAAGGGAGAGGACCGCGAAAGCGACCTCGAACTCGTAACTAATCGAGAGACTGGAGTAATCTGGTCGAAATTGGAAGTTAAGGCGTGAGTGTAAGCCCGCTGGGCAACACTCCTGGCTATCTCGCGGTTAAGGCGTTGGCCTCTTGCGGGCATGTGGCGGAGCTTGGCGGTGGATTGTTTTGTCAAAGTCTTCTGCGTTCACGGGAGAGAGAACGACTAATCGTTAAAACTAATCGACCTTACGGCGACTGCGCTTGAAATGACCATCGGTTATCCGATCCTGGGTGAACAGCCGGGCAAAGGACGCTGTGCTCCGCGACAGATTCGGTGCACTCGTTTCACCGCTTCGTAAGGGAGAGGACCGCGCAAGCGACCTCGAACTCGGAACCAATCGAGAGACCGGAGAAATCTGGTCACAATTGGAAGTGAGGGCGCGAGTATCTCGAGCCCGCCGGGTTTATTCCTGGCTCACTCGCGGTAAGGCGTTGGACTCTCACGGGTTGTGACGTAGCTGGACGTAGAATGTACTGTCCAAAGTCTTCTACGTTCACTGCAGGGCGATAGAACGACTAATCGTTAAAACGTCCTGTGGTGACGGGCTCGCCCGTTGTAGTTGACACCCCAAGATTTTAAAACTTCCTGCCAACTTGTTTCGTTTTATAGGAGCGTAATGACGTAATTTCGATATAAAAAAAGGTAAAAAATTGGCCGCCAGATAACTGGTGTTTAAACTTCTACATAAGTGTAAACTTCGCCATATCAGGACGAGCTGCCAAGCCTATTCGTTCACCGTGTTATGATTTTGCAGAATCTAAATATGCTATATCGATAGGTTTAGCAATATATTCTCCACTCGTTTAATATCGTAAATTTCTGCCTTCCGGCGCTACGAAATAGGTAGTGTTATGATAGCGACTACGCTGCGGCTCTTCCCGTCCACATAGTCCGTGTCTCAGATCATAGAGCGCACTCATAAACGCAAATGTACCAGATCGAATATGGCCGGGGGTCGCGCATATTGAAGCCATGTATCCACTGGCATAAATTCTTGCCAAATACTGTTATCGCCCCGCCATCGCCGAGGAAGCCCTCTCCCTCTATCCGCCCCTCAGCGCAGGCGAAAGGAATATTTACGCAGTGGAATGCCCGCTTTACGAATTGAACGAAATAATGAAATATTGAAGAATTTTCAAATTTACATTTTATTACATTTGCTAGCCATTTTATCCATATCCATATAGGAGCATTATTAAAAACAATCCTAAGAAGTTGCACAGAGAAAAATATAACGATGTAATACATATACACGGAAATACGCATGTTTAAACAAGGATTACGTATATAAATCGGATTGTGGTCCATACGTATGAATTAACATGACGCGCAACGCTGTTGGCGTGACGGTGGTTATCGTCTCGTAATGTTAAAACATAACGTAATTTCATTACGTCGCGGCCTTGAGATCTTGCTTCTAACACGACAGCTTGTAGTAGTATACATACGTACGTTTATATATAATTTATAAGGGATAATTATAATTTTATATAATTTATAAGGGACCACGATCAGTATTTCAAAACAAACAATGTTGATCACGGCTATAACACACGAAATAAACATGAGCTACAAGCACCCAAGCCAAATTTAACTCTATTTAAAAAAGGAATGTTATACAATGCAATAAAAATCTATAACCACCTACCTGAAAATATCAAAGAAATAAAAGGAAAAGGGTTTACCGCAGCGTTGAAAAAATGGCTTATCGATAAAAGCTTTTACAGATTAAACGAATATTTCTCATAATATTATATTGTAGGCATGCATTTTCATTTTGTTTTTACAATAATTCAATTAGGAAGATTACAAATTTTCAATTATATACATTTCGTATTTATAGGCGGATTTTTGACTATTCCTTGATTTTGTTTTTTTTTTTTCGTTATTTTTTATATTTTTGGTGAATTATTTTTTAATAATTGTTTTCTACTGTTACATTTTAAATTATATACATTTCGTATTTATAGGCGGAATTTTTATTATTCCTTGATTTTGATTTTTTCTTTATTATTTATATTACTGGTGAATTATTTTTTCTAATTGTCTTCTACTGTTAGTTCTACTTATCCGGTCTGTTTAGATTTTTTCATGTTAAACCAGTGAAATAATGTCATTTTTTAATAAGATATTATAATTAGCAGATAAGTCAATTTAGCAGATAAGTAAATTTGTCAATCTGTTTTAATAACAGGTAATTGTGAGATACATAGTTTTACGCATTATCGCCATAAATGTACCACCACAATTTCGGACAATAAAATATTTCTATTTATATTTCTATTTCTATATGAACACACTAACTGACCAGTGCCCGCTTTTTTACCCGGGCGGTAGAACTTTTTACTTGTGATGAAATTATGAGTGTGGCTCGGTTAGTACTGAGTGCTATGATTTATTTCGTGACTGCCAAAGGAAGGGTTATATAGACGCCATAGACGCCACACCGATTTATTTGTGTGAGTATCTCACACCTCTAATGAAATATCTATATACGCAGCCTAAAATAATTGCCAGGACGAAAAACTATATATTCCACTGGGTAAATAGAGGTAATGTCTATGTTCGCAAAATAGAGGGCGCTCCGGCTATACTGATAAATCATGACAAAAAACTTGCAAACTTGTGACTGGCAATCTTCCGCGGCTGTCAAAAATATATGAACAAACTAGAAATTCAAGGTCAAATAATGTTATTAAGTCTGTGAATAATGTGTTCTATAAAAAAATCGGATGCGGACACGTAATATTGGATGTTTATATGCTTTATTTTATGTGTAATATGCAGCGTTTTATTTAAAAAGTTGTCACTTTTGCCGATGACACCGTTCTACTTTTCAAAGCAAAAACTTGGAAAGAAACCCATGAAAAAGCAACTCTGGGCCTCTAGATGGTAACATTGTGGTTAAATGGTGCACTACTATCACTCAATGCGCAAAAAACCATGTACATAACATTTAGTGCCACCAGTGTAGCTCAACCAAAACAAGAACATACTCTGAAACTCCACAGAGATTATCATAACCCCATAAATTGTAATTGTGTTAATATTAATAAAGTTGATAACATTAAATATCTAGGTATATTTATTGATTACCGGCTACAATGGAGCACCCACAAAATGGAGCTGTCGGCAAAAGTTAGAAAACTCACGTATGTTTTCAAAGACCTTAGAGGCATCCTGGACCAAAGGACACTTAAGTTAGTATACCATGCCCTGTGCTAGTACTAAAAATTATAAAAAGAAAGCCTTGGAGATACCCTTTAGATGATCTCTACAGAGAATATAACGTGCTTGAGGTACCACAACTATACGTGAAAGCGGTGCTCTGTGAGTATGAAACTAATTTAGAGTCCGCAATAAGAACTCAGCAAACAATCTGCACGCGGCAATCTCGAGCTATACATTTCGACGTCCCTCGAATTCAGACCACTTTTGTGCAAAGGCATTTTGTGTACATAGCCACCAGGATCTTTAGTATACTAGACGAAGATTTAAAAATGTATGTGCCTAAGTCTTCTTCTTCTTTTAAAGCCAAGATTGATTCCTGGCTAAAACATGACGCCCGGCAAAATATTCACAAATTAATATACCGAGACAGTTCTCATCATTAAATCCTATCCTTGACAATTCTTATTATTATTATTTTCGCTGCCTTTTTATTTATTACTATTATTTATTCATTAATTTTGGTGACTATTGTTTGATATTATTTGACAATTTATTTTATTTTATCAACACGATTATTTATTTTCTGTGTTTTATTTTAAATATTTTTCTGTTGTGATCATTATTTAGTGATTTTTATTTATAATTTGTAATGGTGACGGTAATATATATATTTCTTTTCATATTTATTTTTTTTTATTTTTTTTTCAAATCGCAGAATATATGTGAACTAAAAACTAGAGAGCACGCTGCCCTGGAACAAGTCCTGGCTCAGTTGGGCAGCAGCAGTACATACCTGCTAATTCCATTTCTGTATATTTTGTACCTACCTACACCCAATTATTGAACCGTTTTGAATCCAGCTGTATGAATCCAGTTGATTATTAAATCCAGTTGTTTAACTAAGACCGCCAAATTCTTCGAAAATTACCTTACGTAACGCCCTCAAGTTCTCTGAATTTGAGGGCGTTACCCTCAAATTCAGAGATATCTGAATAAGATTACTATATGGACCGCGAGATGGTTACTCACCCTGAGTACAGGGAAATGTCATGTGCTGCATATTGATACTACTGCGCTAAACTTACATACTTGCTGAACGGTATACAGTTGACAAACATACCGAAGCAAAAGTATCTGGGGGTAACAATATTCTCTAACCTAAAATATAAGCCGCACATTATATGTAACATTTTAAAGGCATCAATGTAAAACACTGATTTTAAAAGTATCTCAGTGTCAGCAGTCATCTACTGGTACGCTTATTTTGACATCCCTACCAACAGTACTTTATCTAGGATCCACGTATTTTACCTACTGGTACAGGATCCGCAGAGTTCTACTAATGTCGCTGAGGATGCTAAGCTTTTTCATTTCAATAAATACACTTAGAGATCTTATATTTTCTCTTGTCTTCGTTTACTAAGATTCTCAGGCACTTAGATTCTGTATACCTTTTATTCAAATCCGGTTATCATGAAGTTAACCAAGACAAAATTGAGGTCTAAATATAATTTCCCAGAAAACTATTCTGGAACAAATAAAAAAAAAAGGCTAAGCTGTCAAAGAATCAAAGCTACTCAGATACCTGATAAGAAAATCATTTATGAACATATCACCTAAAGTTAGCACTGAAAGTATACAATGCTTAGGTGGACCTCTGTTAAAATATGGATTCTAGATCTGGAATCCATATCTTATAAATTATATCCACTTGCTGTAGAGGGTTCATAGAAGTTAACTAATATATGTCGAGAGCTAAAGAGACTAGAAAATTAGGAAAGGCTGCATTTCGTAAAGCTGACAACATGAAAGAACTGACTTAAACGTGATGATAATATAAAAGGATATAAAATACTACAAAATTTCCACAGCGGTAGAGCTTCTACAACGTAGAAGAAATCTTCATCTTCCATTAAAATAGTCATCTTCGTGGATCCTATCTCAAACTTAATTGTTACTTAAAGGTTAGTACTTGGAGAAGGGCTGTATAAACTGCGTTCTGCCTTTTTTTGAAGGAAAAGAATTCTCATCGAATTTTCTGCTATTTCCTTGGAGCATTAGACCATATGTCATCATTGCTATCAAGTTGTATTCGATAAGGTCATTGATTTATTTATTTATTTATTTATTTATTTATTTCCCAAAATATAATTAACCTTACAAATGATTCCAAATCGTTAATTATTTTTCTAGGCTTTTATTCTAGATTATAACTATTATTCTACTATAGACTATTATTATAATTCTACTGTTAATAATATTATTATTACTCTACTCCATTACTATTACTATCATTATTATTCTAATATATAAATCATTATTCTAGACTATAGCAAACGAGACGGAGACATCCGTTAGAGCGTAATATTAAACGATTATATTTACATATGTATATCTAATGTTTATCTAACCTTTTTTATTATACTAGTTACTCATTTTTAACAATTGTAATACTACATATTTATCTAATTATTTGATTGCTAAGAAATGCCATTACCATACTTTTCAGTTGTGCTAAGTTCATCGTCCAAATATCCAATTCTGGCTCAGTCGAACATAGTGCATTTATGGTACGAAGCGTCCGCACTGTGAAGCATTGTTGAACGATGTTAGTTCTAGCTCGCGGTAACGCGAACAATACATGAGTCCTAGCACGGTAGTAATTGGTGGGTACGAATAGACCGATTCTTCTAAGGATGGTCGGATTATCAACGAACCCCCTAAGCAGTTTATATATGTGGCAGATTGACAGCCAATCTCTTCTTACACTTAGTGAGTTGTACCCAACCATCCCCAGAATAAATGCCGTAGGATATAGAAAGGGATAATATCCATGCTGTTTAAAGTACAGGAACCTCAGAAAGCGTTTCTGTATACTCTCCAGCCTGGATATGTAGCTATTTTCGTAAGGACTCCATATTGCCGCGTTGACTTCTAATCTGCTCCGAATTAGGGAATTGAATAGGAGGCGCATGACAAATGTGTTGTTGAACTGCCTCATGCTCCTCATTACAAAACCTAGCAATTTGTAAGAATTATCAACTAGGGTGTAGATGTGCTGTCTGTATGTCAACCGTGAGTCAAAGGTCACTCCAAGGTCCCTTGCGTGATAGTGCCTTGCCATCAATGTCATAACTATGTACAAGCGGGGCGTCACCTCGCGAGTACGTCATGATAGAACATTTGTCGGTATTGAAGTATAGCTTGTGGTTTATGCTCCAAAGATACACGGCGTCTATGTCATCCTGCAGTAATGTACAGGATTCATTACTGCCCGTTCTTGCGAATAATTTTAGGCCATCCGCAAAAATCAGGCAGTTGGTTTTTGTAACTACGTCTGGCAATGTATTCACGAGCAAAGTAAACAGTAATGGGCCCAGATTTGATCCCTGGCTCACCCCAGAGTGTGTAAAGTACAAATCTGATGTTGATGTCCCATATTTAACGAATTGCTGGCGGTCTCTCAGGTAACTGGCGAAGAACTGCAGGAGTGTATGTGACCACCCCACTGTTGCCAGTTCCCTGAGCAATATGTCATTATCGACCCGGTCGAATGCTTTTCGAAAGTCAAAATAGGCTACGTCCACCTGACAACCTCTCTGGGAGTCAAATTGTTCCGCTACGTATTCAGTGAACACTGAGAGGTTTGTAGTGGTGGAACGTCCTGACCGAAAACCATGCTGAGCGTCTGATAACTTGCCACTTACCTGCCTATACAGATATTTGTGGATAATAGTCTTAAACAATTTGGCCGCAGATGAAAGGATAGCCACTGGTCTGTAGTTCTCCACGTCAGATTTCGCCCCCGACTTATGTATTGGGATGACGCGGCTAATTTTCCATCTTGACGGATAGATCCCACTAGAGATACTTAAATTGAAAATGTGTCGTAAGGGTTCAACCAAAAAAGATTGACATGCCTTTAATATGTATAGAGGAATACCGTCCGGACCAACAGACTGTTTCGGCTTTAACTTTTTGAAGGCACAAGCGACATCCGCGACACTGAGTTCCTGGATGTCGACGCTATCGTTCCAACTCTTAGCCGATATACCGGCCTCGGCTTGGGACACTTCCAAGGTTGGGGCTTTATCTATATATACTGACGAAAAATATTTGGCGAAAGCTTTTGCCATATCGCTACCGTCGTAAGAAGTGCCTTCATACGTTATAGTCTGCCGAAAAGCCTGACTATTACGGTGATTTCTGATATAGGACCAGAAATTTGTGCTGTCTCTCAATATTGACATTTGAATTGTGTTGATATAATTTATATGGGCTTCTTGAATTTTTCGTTTGAGTATTGCTCTGAGGGAGCTGAACTCATTGTAGTAAATTCGCTGGTTGTACTTTTTCCAAAGTTTATGGGAACAGGACTTTGATTTAAGATCTCTGATGATATCAGATGTAAACCATACCGGATATGTGTATCTGCTCGTGTCAGCTGTAGCCTTTTTAATTGGGACACTTTTGAACAGACAATCGTAAATTAAAGCGTAAAAGCACTCGACACTCTCGTTTATACTGGTCAGATTGTATAGTACTGTCCAATTGATTTTATCTAATAAGTCGTAAAAGATGTTAAAATTTCCATTTCGGTATTAGTCCCACGTGCTACTGAAGTCATGTAGAGTGCTGTACCGTGGAGTTTGAGGTAAATGCTGTGTGAATGAATACCGGTCTCGTACAGTGAATGTTAGTGTTATGTCTTCCTCACTGTGAAGGGGATACCTGATAATTTGTTCTCAAGGTGCTTCGTCATATCTTCCTCGGTCGTGTCCTTCTTAACCGCCCAAATGTGGAGATATCTCCGCCTAATAATAGGAGACCCTTTCAACCCACCCTCATCCTGAGCTGTTCCTTGTATGATGGGTCGATCGTATGCGACAGGGCCACGGCGTAGATACGGCCGATTGGGAGACTTAGCCGGTTCTGGTAGTGCCGGGGTAGCAGCTTGAAATTTTCTGCTAAAATTTTCGTTGCTGCGAGGTCTACGGTGTCGGACCGTCACAAAGCCATCATCCCGTTCCTGTGTTATGGTTTGGACGTCCGGAACTGTTACGTTATTAGAGGTAAGCGCCACTGGAGACGTCGCGGCCGTTGTCTTGGCGGTGGTTGCGACGGCTACTGCGGTAGACATCACAGACGGCGAGGCGATCGACGCATACGTAATGAGCGGGATGGAAGCTCCGTCTGAGTTGGTGGCGTCCTTGTTACGGCTTCTAAGGTTTTATTATTATTGGCCGCCGTGACTATATTCGTCGCGGGACCTTTCGCCGATTTCGCAGCCACTAGCCACGTTTGCTTAGCGACGGGGGTGGGTCCGGTAACGGCGGGTGCGGTGGTGCGGGGAACAGCGGCCGCCAAGGCGGACGCTCTGCCGAGTCGCAGCAACGATGCGCCAGAGGTACCCGGTGGGAGGGTTGATGAAGTTATGGTCAACACATGTTGTGTCAACGCGTCCACTTTAGCGTTGAGCTCTGCTACGACTTCCATCTGTTTCACGCCTTGAGCAAATAGTTGACTCACCATTTTTTTCAGTTCACCCGCATCCTCTCCGTTTATCTTTTCGACCTGCGCCATTGTAGCCACCACACTGTCCACGTAAAAAAAATACCCGAAATTGCAACACGTGACGCGTCCAGCCCCTCGGACGGTCCGGCTATGTTAATATCAATTGATTGCGAATATATAAACACTCAATATGACTTCTTTCACACTTTTATCATGTTATTCGTGTTAAAAACTAAATTATTGCGAGACGGTTTTTTATTCACATTATGTCAGTTTTAATTCAAAATTAGAACTAGCAATGAACTGCACCTAGCAATGATCCCATTGCTAGGGTGCCCAGTTTCGCCCTATTAAAAAGGATTCTTTTTTTTGCTGTGCTGCTCATTCCACGACGGAATGTTCCTCTTTACTCGTAACGGTTTTGAAAGGCTTCTATTCATACGGGGCAACTATACTCACCAGTGCCTTTACTCCTGGGGTAGTGAGTGCCTGACTTTAGAGGCCCAGATAGTATATTATAAGCCGCGTAAGCGACCTCGAATTCGGGGCCAGACTGGAGGACGGAGAAATCAGTCCAAATCTGGTAATAAGGGTGTGAAGTCAGCTCGCTGTTTTCACTTTCCAGTGCCTTGAAGTAAGGCGTCGGACTCTCACGGGCACGTTGGTCCAGTAAGACGGCGGACTGTGCTGTCCCTGTCTCTGCATTCGCCCACGGTTGAAAGAATGGCCCAATATCGTTATAACTTACTGGAGGTGGCAAATTCGTCCGTAGCAGTTGACAACTCTCAAGTACTCCGGGTGCTCGAAGTGCTTCCCCTACTCGAATAGTAAGGTTAAAATATAATCAGGTTTCACCGAAAGGAAAACTTTACTCTTTTGCGATATAACGAAGACGGCGCGCCGCGGCATATTCCTTTCCTTTCGGATCAAATGGAATATCGAAAAATAATTATATTTGCGGGAGTATTCCGCATCACAGAGAATAAACAGAGAAAACACGTACAATTGATTGAGAGAAATGGAATTTTAAAGGAAGGATAAAAGATGGAATAACATTATTTTTTTCATGTTATTTTAAAGCAAATGAGAGAAAAATAAAACGGGACGATGACGAGAGGACGTTTTTGGTATGGAATAACTTTCTTTTCCGCAATATAAATTATGATAAATATATTTTTCAATTTCAATTTATTTTCAAAAAAAATCTTAACAGATTGTAGAAACTTGATATCTAGGTACATTTAAATTACAGTCTATTAGTCCGTTTTTACAATATCTAAATTTATCACCACGTACATACAGTTACTTCATTATTGCTTTTAGGACATCAAAATCATTTTAAGATGTATTTACTAAGACCACAAATTAAAATTATCAATAAAAATAATCAGGAAATTAAAATCAGAAAAGTCAGAATAATTAAAAAATTCTATTTAAAAATTGTCAAAAATAATGGCCAAAAATAAAAAAATATATTTGAAATTAACAAACTCATAGATCGAATAAAAAGCTTTGTCTAATAATAATTCTTTAAGTAATTTTTTGAATAAGCTTTCCACTTGAATTGTTTTTAAACTTTCCGGTAGCCTGTTAAAGTAATATGGCCCGGAGTATTTTGTGTCTTGCCTTGCTGTGTTTAGTTTAGTACATGGTATAAAAATGTTTAATTTATTTCTCGTATGTTTAGTATCTGTATCTGAAAACTTTGTATAATGTGTTTCTTTATTCCTAAAAAACTCAGTCAGTAACTTAAAGAGATGGAGTGAGGTTAAGGTAAGGATTCTTAGCCTTTTAAATATGGTTCGACACGACTCTTCCCTTTTCTCCTTTGCAATTATTCGCACTGCTCTCTTTTGGAGTATAAATATGGGTTCCCTATGACAAGCATGACAATTTCTCCAGATTGTAATGGCATGACTTAAGATAGCTTCAATATAGCTGAAATAAACATTTCTTGTTTGCAATTCATCCAACGACCTTCACGAAACATATAACACGAAAGATAAATATAATACTGAAATTTTCGGGAATGAATAAGAAAAAATCGGTTGTGTCACACCGAGACTTTACGGGCAAGTAACTACGATCTGATTTCAACTAAATATTAATTTCATAAAGAAAATCGATGAGCGACGTCTTTCGGAGGTTGGTCCAACCAGGCTGGGTCGCATTGCGACTTCTCAGGCTGCCGTTTGCGCTGCAAAAAAAATCACCGGCCGCGGAGCGAGCTGTCATGAAAGGCTCTTAAAAATCCTTGCTAGGTTCCAATTGTTTCCTTGAACCAAGGTGCTGATTGGCCGTTTGGTTGTGGCTGTTAGAGGGATAGTGAATTTGTTGCTAGGCTCAGCTTTTTTCATCGATCAACGGACGACGATCGATGGCGTCTTGTTTGTTATTATCACCAAAACTGTGACGGCCGTGACAAGGTTATCCGAGTCGTCAGTAATAGCCGTAGCACACGCTCGGATTTGGTACGGCCGGACCGCGTATTTGGTCCCCTCCGAACCATATCGGTTCATCTGTAGAGTAGTCCGGCAACAAGAATAATATTTATTTGTGTCTGCGGCGGTCCGATGCGGAATTGTCCGCTCCGTACCAAATCCGTGCGTGTGGACGGCCGGCACATCGGATATGGTCAGCTCCGTACAAAATCAGTGCTCGGGACCGTCAGCGCTGGCCGCCTATTGGCTAGTCGCGTTCGAAACGCCTCGAAGTCGCGTTCGAAAAGTCGTGTTCGAAAAGCCGTGCGCTCATTTTTTATTACGGATGAAATAATCACCAAACGGGATATAACTGAAATTCTCCAATTGTATAAAGACTTCCCATGTTTGTGGGATATATCCCAAGATCTTTATTGAAACAGAGATGCTCGAAATTCTTGGGCAGAAACAGCTTTTATCATAACACTATCGTTTTCTTTGTGATAAAAGGCTTAAGTTTAACCCTTTATAGCTTCATGTGACATTTCTGTAACAAACTACTAATCCCCCTAAATAAGGCACTAAATTAATTTAGTTTATTTGAATCCGTCTTGCACTACTGTACTCTACCACTTAGTATCGAGTAAAAATCATAGATAGCGTAACTAAGCGACTTATGTGAGTTTAAATGTTGCTCGTTGATGAAAGTGATAAATTAGAACTAAGGCAGGTGTTGAGTGACTGATAAAAAAATATAAAAAGTGTATACAATTCTGTGGTTTTCGTGGAAACCTGTAGGTAAGAATATAATTTTATCCATTCAAAATTTCGAAGCAAAAGATGCAAGCAAACGTTATGATGTTCTAACATTTACTGGATTTGACTATGGAAAATTCTTGATTATTATACCAAAGAGTAAGGAAAGCAAAATATATCAACGGCAAACAAATGTCTTGATCAGAATGTAGACTTGAGATAGGAGAGACCTTATACGAGGTGGGCCTGAAGCCTAACATCAAGAGTCGAAAGTCTTTAGAAGACGAAATTCAAACCAAAAAACATAAGGGCCCTGCGCAACATGTTCCTCCATTGGTAGTAAGGCAGGACCAGGTCGGTCATTGGCCGATTTGGGTTAAAAAAAAGATACGTTGCAAGATTCCCAAGTGCACTGGCGTTTCACAAACAATTTGCGAAAAATGCAGTGTAGCGTTATGCTATAATAAACAAAATAATTGTTTCCATACAACATAAATGTTTTTTTATACGTTTAAATCAATGTTACAGTAATGGGCACATTCCATTAAATGTTAAATAAATGATTAATAATAAATATTTTTGAATTTCTGAGAAATACGTGTTTTTTTATTTGCACCTATCTCATTATCAACATTATTTTTTGTTTGAAGATCTTGGGCTACAAAGGGTTAATAATTAATCGAATGTTTCGAGGTTCAATCGCGGGTATATGTGAAAATAATCGTCACCTAAAATTGTGATCACTTCATGTAAAAAAAACGTCGCGTTCGCTTAAATATAATTTTGCCCATTTTTTAGTTTTTCCGGGTTTTTCGTAAAGGGTGTGACGTTGCCGCTACCAATATAATACTTGAGTGACTTGACGATGGCCGCTTGATGACGGTGTACACTTGACGGTCGTCTGTTGCGAGAACGGATTTGGTCCGAGGATTCGGTCCGTCGTATCAAATTCGAGCGTCGGTTACGGCTATAACTGTACATGTTCCATACGTTTCCGCACCCACGCGGTCACACACACAGAATCAAGCCATAGTCGATCGAATCAAGCCATATCGAGCAGTCATTGCATTTTTTCGTTCGAGCGAAAACTGGTATGTGGAATAATGTCGCAAAAACAAATACTACGAATAGGCGCCCCACATCAACCAGATTATGAAGAATAAAAGAAGTCAAATCTCTGGATCTTAAAAATAATGAATTATTATAATATATATAGAATATCGATATTAGACATACCTACCTAGTATAAGGGCTAAACATGTACAGTAGGGCGGTGTCGACTATAACGGGCGAACCCGTCACCCCAGGCTGGTATAACGATATAGATCGTTCTTTCAGCCGTAGGATGAGCGTAGAAGACTTGGGGACAAGACAATCTACTGTCTATAGTTTACCAATAACCCGTTAGAGACCGACGCCTTACGGCGAGGCACCAGGAAAGGTAACAAGCGGGCAGCCTCACCCCCTAACTACCAGTTTTAGCAGGATATCTCCGTCTGGATATAACCTTCAGGATACCTTCGTCCTCCTAACTGGTTACGGGTCCGAAGTCGCTTACGCCACCTCTACCTGTTTTATAACAGCGGTAATTTAGTTCGAATTTATCGCGGACCTAGGCGTTCTTTGCCCGTAGTGCCACACAGGATCGAGTGGCCCAAGATCATTTGAAGAGTGGCATGACAACATCCACCCCCGCTGCTTAGGAAACAGTATATTTCCATAGTCTCCTGACCCCTTCAGCAATTAGTCAGAATGCACAGCCAATTGGCTTCGCCGACCGGTGCGCAAATCGTCTAGTGGCGCCGGGATGCAATCCCGCCGGGAGAAACCGGTCCACCAGCTCTGAGGCCTGAGACACGGGAGTCTTACCCGGGGTAGCGTTCCACTCGAGGAGGCTTCTAAATAGGAGCTGAATCGTGAGTTGAGCCGATCCGAGAACAAAATGGATCTTGTGGCCCAAGCTGCACGAAACCGTTCACCACCAACTAAATATGTACATAACTAAATAAATATATTACCAATTCCATATGCGTATAGTCATTTTCAGTCCGGCCCGTTAAAGCTCCCAAAAAATTGTAAACGGCCATTTAGAAAATCCAGTTTGACACCTGGCATAGACGGACTAAGACATGATGTTTTTAAAGACGTATATTAATTTTCGTAGTCGCTTTGTTGTCAGGTATATTTCCTTGTGCCAGCGTAGCGTTACTGATAACTATCTATAGTTATCAGTAAATATCCCAAGGTACTTCATAGTGGTTGTTCGCTCTAAAGGCTGGTACAAGCAGTTCGTTATATCACAACTGTTTAATGTCATTTGTTTGTCAAGTTCATGTTGCTAACCTACGTCTATTTATGTATACGCCCATTTATACTCCTTTTCGAGCTTAGTATTCTTTTTACACGACTGCCCAACAAAAAAGGAGTGTAATATGTTCAGGGTATATATGTATGTTTTCCGTTTCTTTATTCCACCATAACGCTTAAACCTAATTAGAAGTATTGTTAGAATTGTTATGCCATCTTGAGTGTCATAGGGCAAATTGTCCAAATAACAAGAAAATAGTTGCCTTAATGTCCAAATCTCCAAATGTCAATAAATTAATCGTGTTTAGTGTCGAATGAAAGGTATGTATAGATAAACACATATACCACCACTATTTAATAAAAATAATAATAAATACACTAGTTAACTTTTCGTAACAACCGTTGTGTTTTTTAATCATTTTAATACAATCACTTGTTCACTGTTGTATAATAGTCGACATTATCTAGGTCATCTGAAAATACCAGTCTCTTTATACAAATCGACGCCGAAGGAAAATCGGCGGCGGGAATAGGAACAATGACGAAACCACAAAGCCTTCTCATAAACTTCATTTAAATTGTTGTAATCCCTATTTAATATCGTGGATCGGAACTCCACTCAATAACTAATGACCCGTTTCGTAAATTACGGTTAACTGTTACCGAAATACTTAACTTTGATCGCAGTACCCGAAACTTATTATACAGGGCGTTCATCGTATCTCTATAAGCTATTAAATTCAGGGCAAATCGTTGTCACTTTTCGACTCGTGGTAAAGCTGTAATAAAATATCGGATGTGACCCCCCCCCTCACCGGGTGCAACCTTCCCCCCCTAACACCCTGCTAACTCCTTCCCCCGTCCGCCGACTCCACTCCCATCACCCCCTCTCCCGATAGTGATTGTGTCATTTTTTATTGTATTTTATTTTTATTCCAACAATAGAGATTATTATGATGTGATTATGATCGCAATGTAGTATATTTGTAGTACTTCCGTGTTATTAAAATATCTATTTTCCAATATCTATTTTCCAATATAGATTTTTTGAATGTAGCAGAATTTAAAAATATATTTGTGTCGCTTCTACATATTAAGATATATTCCAACAAAAATTCACAACGTGGATTCGGCACAAACAATGCATCTGTGTATAGCGAATTTCAACGTTTCTAAATCCAATATTTTGAGATCGAAGCATGACTAGCGCACTCCCTGGTGGATTGATTTCAACCACAATCTCTACAACACTCGAAACAAACCATCTGCCGATAACTTTTCGAAATAAAACTTACTGACAGCGGTACGAACTTCTACTAAAGATATAAAGTACTTTGAATTAGCCACATGACCATAAACACGAAACATCTAATTCAATTCCAATTCAAAATACGAAGCCAAATATTCTACCTGTGCCAAGTAAGCCATTGTATATCCCACGCCAGGGAGGGGGTGGGGAGGTTGATGCGCGGAAGGGGGGGTTGCCTCCTTGCCGGCAAAGCCTTGAGGTGACACACCCGATTTTTTTCTTTACAAAACAAATAAACAACGATTTTTGTGGCCGACATGTGGTACAAAACGGCTACTCTTGATCAACACAATGGGCAAAATCGGCGACTGTCTTTCGCAGATACCACCGGGCAACACTGAAAGCGATCAGTTTGTCTGGTCTTGCCCACGAACATCGCTTATGTGCAGACTACGATGTGATGCGCGCGCCTGTTTCCAGCGCCTTTCCAATGAATTTATCGAGTTTCCGAGATCTTAGCAGACAGACAATCAAGAAACAAACAGCAACTAGATTTACAAGACAACCGTTTCTACAAGTTTCTGTTTACCTCGCAATGTTTGTTAGTTTAGGTCAAATATTGCAATCTGAACTAGAAACAGTGGCGGTTCCTTCATACAAGCCGAAAAGCCCGGCTTGCCTTTTTCCTAAACAGATCGCTAAACTAATAAATGACTGCGAGCGCCTATTTCTGTCTAGCGGGTACAGACCGCAGTAACAATTCATCTAGTCATCTTGCTCGCACACATGGCTTTTAAAATCAGTGATCCTTCCATTCTAACCTGTGACTAATTACACAAAATAATATATGTATCTACACGACTTTTGTATTGACGAATAAGCCAGGCTTGCATTAGCATGACGTAGAATGAAAGCGTGTTCCGTATTTAGTTTCCGTTTGTTTTATTGTTTAATTTCAATTGATTTGTGGTTTTTATTGCCTGATAAACAACGGAGGAAATTGTCCCTTGTGGTGAGTTCTGTCTTAACTTGATTTCACTCGCTCAAGCAAATAAAACGACATTTCTTTTAAAGCCATCGCAGGTATGCGACTGCTGATAAGTAGGTATATGTTAAATTCTGTCGAGCAGTAGCATGCCTTTAGTGTGTTTTAATGAATCTACGACACAAGCAGTAAATTTCAAAACCGAAAATTGAAGGGTAAAGAGGTACCACATTTTTTACTATAAAAATCGTAAAAAACACAAAGAGGTATGTCGGGCTTGCCCGATTCACCAACCCTGGCCACGCTACTGACTAGAACCACTTACTCTTATCATATGAAGTTGAAATTACATGTTGGTTCAGTTCCGATGACATTGCATTTTTATTGTGAGCATAGCCTGATTTTACACCCAGGATCGACTCCCGACTAGGATACTCTTCCACGGTCAACATCACATACACACAATGTTATATACTCATTCAGTTAAGATAGCCCGTTCTAAATTTCAACGTGGCTGCTGCACCTAGCGTTTACTCACGACGAGGAGATTCCTCAACGATCAACAGCACAAACATGAAATTAGGAATAACATTAAATTATGGTAGCCCGTTCCACTATGACATGGCTATGGGTTGGCTCGGAAAATAGAATTTTAATACAAGCTTATTTTTAAAATTGTGTTTTTACTATTAACTTATTTAATATCAAGGTGAAAATGAATGCCAACCGTCAAGTGACACGAAATGATAAAAAGGTAATCCCTAAAAGTAGGGTAGGGTAACCGCTTCGTGTCTCCCACGCTCATCTGTAAGTCAAATTAGGGACGTAGCGTTGCGTGCCTCGCATTATCACCAATCTCTGTCACTTTCAGATGACCCGTGTAAATATTTTGGAGCCGCCACTGAAGAAATATTATACAGAGCATAAAAAAATTAATAAAAAACTATTTAGGGTGAAACTGTTTTCAGTGACTACCACTAAGGTTGTCCGTCACCTCAGGAAGTTTTAACGATTGGTCGTTCACTCTCCCTATCTCCGTATACTGTATCCTGTATGGCGGTTGGTTGGTTATTTTTGCTTGTAGAATGAAGGTGGTATAATGATCGGCGGAGAAGGAAACAGATAGGAAATGCGGTGTGAAAATCACTTGCAGTAGCAACGGGTCCGTTAAAAACGGTCCTCTAAATACGGAGTCTCTATGTGAACGGGGTCTAAGAGAATAATATTCACCGACGCTTGATATTGAGGTAATTAAAAACCTGATATTAAATATTCAAATACTTTACGATTTACACACATCGTCAGTTTTTCGGTCTGGCCCGTAAAGAAAATGAATTAAACCTAATGTATGCATGTATTTTTGAGTTGAGGTCAATGGTCGATGAGGTCAATGAGGAATTAAAACACGACTGACAGTACATAAAGTAAACTATTGTACATATAGTTATTTTGTTACTGTTTTTAATGAAATATTTGTGGTTTATGTAATTATACATATAGACAGATGTATATTTCCTGAATGTACTTAATTAGACCCTTAATTTGATAGTAAACAAGGTATATATATGTTAATTTATTGACTGTTGTACAATTAGATAACTACTTACTTGATTTTTGAACAGTTAAGGTACCCTATGACACTCTTGATGACAGCGATTCTGAGAGTGCGACACACTTCTAAAGCATTTAGAAGTTATGGTGGAATAAAGAAACGGAAAACATTCATAGATGAACCCTGAACACATAACACTCCTTTTTTGTTGGGCGGTCGTGTAAAAATGGCATGACGTCCGTCACGCGACGTGCTGACGTGTTTCCTAAACAGTGGCGTCGTCAAGCACCCGAAAAGCAATCGACAATCCCGGATGAAGACGTCGTCACCTAGACGCTTATTTTTAAATACGTCAGGGCCAATCATATACCTGTATAAGGTTTTAATTAACAGACATTGGTGATTGGTTATACTATCACCGGTGACTTTAATACTAAGCGATCGATTTTCGCCAATAAACAAATCAAAATCCATTTACCAACTCGTTTACAATTTGTTATGTTTATTTTCGCTTAACCTCTCGACAGAATTACACATGTTTACATCAATCATAGTTGAATATGCCACGTCATGGTAATGCCATTTATATAGACTTTTCGGGTTGTATGAGACGATCAATCATTCCCCGCATTCAACATGACATATACGGGGTATCGTATGAAAATGAAAGAACCAGCTGTCTCATGATAACGGTGTGACCCATAGTAGTATCTTGCTAAAATCATTTGGGCGGCAACTGTGGATAGAGGAAATCCTGAAGCATTGTTCAAGACTTGCTTTTTCCGCTCCTGAACGCGGACAATAATAATTCTTGAAGCATTGTTCAGAAGCGATCTTCATTGACCGTAAAACTTACGACCGCAGCATTTTAGAAGACGGTACGAAATACGGGAGAAAAATAATGCGACTATTTTCATTCGCTCTGCAATTTTATATTGTTCCATATTGCAATCTCCTAAGTTAATGTAAAAACAAACAATAACAAATAAATAATTATTTTTCAATTGAAAAGGCTTAAGAAGACTTTTGCTGACCTTGAATTATAGAAATGCTGATTATTTTGGGAGGCAGAATATTCTAAGAAATGACAGATGGACATATTCATATTTTGCAAATGTCACTACCTTAATATCACATCGATCAGGTTCTTACATTGTCAAAATAATTTTTCGTATTATTTTTTAAAATTATTTTAATGAGGCATGTTTCTGATTTTTTTATATTTTAGCAAAATATTTAATGGAGGAGTCTGGTTTAGACGGCCAAAAAAAATGTTTTTATGTATTTTTTACATAAAGTCGAAATCCATTCATGAGTCTTTTATATCAGTTTGATTAACATTTGAAATATAAAAACATTTCTTCTAATAGTAAAAAAACTAATTTTGATTGAATATCAAATATATCTACAGCTGCAGAAATGCCGGTAATAGCGAGCTTAATTTTGTCCGAAACAAAAAAAAATAATTTGAATAATAATTCTTACATGTATATGTATTTTATAGATGAACTAAATAAATTAACTAAAAGTTATAATTTTTATAATTTTTCAGTGATTTAAACAAATAAAATCGATTTTCAGCCAAATTTTTTTTGTTCAAGTTGTAAAAAAAATATTTTTAATTTATTTTTTTAAAGTTTATAGGTATAGAAGAGAATTTTTAATCTTATTTTTTTTTGGAACAACCTGATCTGTCATGCAGTTTTTGTTATCACTGGCGCAAAACTGAAAAATATGGTTTTGAGAAAAAACCTTTAAAGATTCTTTACAGAAAAGTATTTTTTTTTTACACTTATAGAAATTTAAGACTATGAGCTATCACGACATGCGCTGATACAGATCTGCAAACGCACGTCACAATGGTGGTACGTCTGCATGTATCGCCTGCTATTGAATGTTGTATGTAACCCCTTTTCACTGGCGTACGGCGCGAGGAGAAAGGTTGAGCTGCCGTAGCTCGTAAGGACACTTTTGGAGTAGTTAGCCCAGAATCCGCAGTCGAAGCGGTAATTGCCCGGCTATAGAAAACGATCGCGCTGCGCTCGATCGTCCCGAGAGGCGCTGGGGTGTGACTGGTTTTGGCGACGTCGCTATATCGCGGGCAGAGCGCTGACTTGCCCGTTGCGCGTGTTAGTACGAGCGAATTCCAACAGATAGCGTATAATCGATATATGACCCGGGAAAATATACATTTAAACCAAAGGGTAATATCGAACAAAAAGCATAAATTATTATATCAGGCTAAAAAAAAAGTATTATAACTAATAGGAAAAAGAATGGTCACTGCAATACTAAAATAAAAATTAAAATAATAAATAGCTAACTTACAAATAGTCTAAAATAATAAAGAAGACCAAAAAGAATAATTTAACTAAAACGTGCAAAATGGTCTTTACGAATAAAGTTATCGAAAAATCATAAATGGCTCTGAGGATGCATAGAGAATTATTCTATAATATCTTAAATTATAGCATTCCTCGTTAGGCTAACCAGGTGCTGGTTAGAGTTTTTAATTGAGTGTGCAAACCATTGATAAGTTTATTCCCTTAGTATTTCGGGCATTGTCTGAAAACCTCATTTATATCTCTAAATTATAGAACATTCTGAAAAAACAATAATCGCCAAAATATTCTACTTTTCTCTTTGCGGTCTTATGAATCTTTAATGATATACGGATTCCCGTCCTCATAACCCGAATTGAGTGGCTTAGGGGTATTTTTAAAATATCCATTAATAACCGGGGTGTAATTTACCGTAATTAAAAATTAAAATTTGCTCAAGAGAGTCTGGGTCAGAGTGAAGGGATCGCGCTATGCTAATGACAGTACATATATACATATTACTGGGAGGGCGTAATTTGTAGACCAATTATCTGGGTTGGCGCAGAAGCGGGCGGCAAAAAAAGGACAAACAGGCCTCCGGCGAAGCATAATGAAATGCCTGATTAATTTAACATGAGCCGCGCGATTCTGGCTCGACATCAATCAGCCTGTCATCGCGGCCGGTCAGAGATCAATCGATCAATTGGGTGTGGTTACCGCAGATGCGACAATTAATAGACCAAGCAAATTAGCCGGAAAATGGACAACCAGAACACAGTATATCGAGAGAACAGTAGGCGCGCTCTCAAGCGATAGCGCATTGCCGGGATAGGGTACGAGGGATGTGAGCAGAAGGCACGTCTCGACGAACGCCTTTAGTCGGGTGACGGTTGGTAACTTTTTCGAACGTGTCGGCCAAGTAGCGGATATCTGGCGGCCATATGCCAGCCCTTACAACTCGTGACGTAGGTCCCCTTGCTTTCGATTTTGTTCTAACAGAAGCTACTGTCTGTTTTACTGTGATCAGACTTAATATGAAATCGAAAACTATCGCGGATGTTTGACATTACAAATAGGATAAAATACAAATTTACCGCTGCCTACTACCTAAAATTCCTTATAATCTGCGAAGTAACAGCAGCTCTTTTACGCCTACCTACATAACGATCGACAGTATTGCAGTCTATCCTGAACAACTGCAGTTTCTACATCGCCGAAGCGTTGGGTGTTACAAATTTCACATGGTAAATGCGTCGTTATCCTATTTAAAAACAAACAGAAATAATTCATGTACTTTTGAAATTAGGTACAGTTATTCATCAAGTTTTCCTGGTGAACACACTGTAAGTCCCCGAGGGTGTAGGATGAGATCAGGTGGAAGGGCATTCCAATTTCTCTTTCTTAAGTTTCTCAATGATATCACCAAAATATTTAGGATTACCGTTATTACTACTTTCACGAAAAACAACCACATAAAAATTTCTATATTCAAAACGCCTTTTCTTATGTTGACTCTAACCCCATTTAACTCTTTCTATAGGAGTAAAATGGGGTTAAGTGGTTAAACCGCGCTGGGCACGCCTCACAGTGCCCGCGCCCCGTGAGCAGTTGGGCAGTTGAGACAGAGAGAATTCGCCGCGTGGGCAACGCGTGGGCAACAACGCCCCGAGGGCAGTTGAGATAGAGAGAATTTTAGCCAATCATGATAAATAGATGAGATCCATACTGCTTGTAGTACAGATATCTCAAAAACGCTTCTGTATGTTTTCTAGCATGAGGATATAGGTATTTTCATGCGGTTTCCAAATGCCCACGTGCATACCTAGAATATTATTGAAGTGTTTGTATTGAAGCTATATAATGAATCCAATAAAAATGATGATTTACACACAACTGCAATATCAATGCCTTGAATTATACTGACATCTGAAAACTTCGCGGCTTGGTCGAAGATCGAGTTAGGTAATAAAGATTCTACATTCTCGTTTTCCAAGATCTGCTGTTGCAGCAACAAAAGTGACACTTCTTACTCGTCAGTATATACGTCATTCTCAATCTGTGTCATCGTGAGCGACTTTGCTGACGGGGTTTTTGCCTTTACTCTTGCTCAATCGCCGGCGAAATTGCCAGTCTAGGCTATGGCCAACAAGCTCGTTAAAACCGGCGCACGTGGCAAGATAGATGGCTTTTGGTGCTGGTGCCGAAACAAGGAGACGTTCTGTATCGGTATCATCGTGACAGGTCTTGTATTAAAAATACTGACTGATTTGACTCGGTAATTGGAATTGGCAGTCAGCGGACGAATATTGCACATGTTGTGAGTATAAATACGCATAAGCCGGATCAACATTTTCCTCGTATGCTAGCAACCGTGATGTCTTACAGCTGACAGCTTGACTATTTTCCGTTGCCGTTTAGTGGGTGTCGTTTAAATTGTGTTTTCGACCAGTGTGGCAGTGAAGACAAGAAATCGGTTGTGTCACCTCAAGACTTTCCCGAGCGATAGTCAAGGACTGATTTCATCTAAAAAATAATTTCATGCAATAAAATCTCTCGGTGGCGGAAGAACCCCTTTTTGTTTACTTTCTGTCACAAGTCGTATCACGTAAGCTTCGCTCTTCGATGGTTGCTGTCCTTTTTAACACGCTTTTATTAGGTCGACCTGTATGTAACTAACTATGTAATGGAATCTAAGGTAACTAATTTAACCATCTTCCAAGGATCGTAGCGGCATGAAAATTGGCAGCTGTATGTAGTTCTGATGATATTACAATAATATGGTACTGTCGAACTCATCTGATGATGGAGTCGGAAGATATGAACTGGAACCTCATGATGGAACATCGTATCATAGCTGTGTTTGGACTTGTTAGAAAAGTCTTGGAATGAACTTTGACCACGATTAGGTTTCAAGGTCTGACCATGAAGCCGGACGACAGGAACTGGCATTCCATGATGGAATATCGTATCATAGTCGTGTTTGCACTTGTGAGAAAGGTCACGTAATGGACTTTGGACAAACCTATTATATATTGACATTTATAAAAGCGTGTTTTTAGTGTTTTTTTTAAACTATTAATTTATTACACAAGTAACATTCCTGTCACTAAGGTCTTGTGGAAATGAGCAACGCATCGCAAATAAGTAAGGCACCGCAACGTAAACGAATTAATCCAAAGAAATATTATTTGTACATAAATAAGAAATATGTTTCCGTTTATTTTTTAAACATTATTGTAAATAAAGTGACCGTCGACGGGTTTCAGCCAGTAATATTTATTTTAAAAAAATACGGTTAATATTTTAAAAACACACATGAAATAAACAATTAAAATATTACAATTAAATAAAATAGCTTAAATCTCTAAATTAAAACTCAATCAAATTATACAAATATATAGATAACAAATATTGTTTCGTTCGTTTTATTAATTCAATATAATTATTGATAATTTTCAAGTCCCGTGGCAGCTTGCTATAATAATTTACGCTTCTATAAAGTATCATTGTGCGTTGGAACTCTGAAGTGGCAGCCTGCGATGAATGGATATAAAGTGACCTGTTCCTTGTATAGTGCGTGTGTATATGCGATTATATTTAATAAGCTCGCATTTTCTTATAGAATTTAAATACATATATTCATGAAGCAAAATATCATATATCGTGGAAATACGTAGTTCAATATTTTTTTTTTCAGTAAACCATAAAATGAGAGAAGGGTGCAAAGAGAGACAAGATGAGAGTTACTAGAAGTCTCGGGTTCGACTGGGTAAATTAACGAGCAAACAAATACCACGATCACATACATATTACTATCGATTAAATACGGTATTAAATTGCGCAATACCGTACTGCGTTTTGGCAGCCAGGATTCTACTATGAAGCGCAACATGTGATGGTACTCATTGTTCCAAATATTCATTAATATTCTCTTAAATTCAGAAGCCGAATAGATGAAGTTCTAAAGAGTGTGACGAAGTAGTCGTCACGTATTTGGGATCTCTATAACTACTCGTAAAACTTTATATAATTACTCATAAAACTTTCAATAACCACCCGTAAAACTTTAATTTGATCCAATAAAAATCGTACTGTGAGAGTGGCCACCCTTCACTTGACTCCAATTTCTCGTGAACGAAGGGTGGTTCTTATCAGTAAGTTTTCTCCGTATTGAAAGTCGAAGTCGTTGAAGTTGAAGTGTTTATTCAGAAGGTATGTTGTAGGTTGCCAGTTCGTAACGCCTTGTTTGATATTTCGCCGGTGTGTAGGTAGTGTGGGCGCGAGGTGAAGTCGTGGTTGTCTGTCCGAAGTGTGAAGCGCCGCGATAGATTCGAAGATAATGATGGTCGCGTATACTATGCGTGGTTTGTTGACTCGAAGATAATGAAGAGCGCGAGTACTTGTAGATGAGCGGTTACTGTCCGCCAGGGAATGATGAATTATGTGTCGAGTGTACTGCTTTTTATATGGTATGTAATGATGAAATATCCACCGGTGGGGAGAATAACTGTGTCAATTCGTATCGATCAGAAGAAATGGCATTAGTCATAGGTTGACTGTGCATAAAATGCCGAATTTAATTGGAATTTAATTGCAGTTGCCTCGTGTATATTTGAGCGTATTTGCGGTTTCGATTCTATAGAAATTACTTTTTTGTTGTGGGTATGTTGGACGGAGTCTCCAACAGTAAGATACGATTAACTTGAATGTTAAATACATCCCTAATCTTAAAAACTATCAATGGCAGTTATTGCCAGTAGAAAAGATTTTTTCTTCTTCTGGAAGAATCGGGGTTGAGAGCTCAATTCCGGTTCCAAAAACCCCAGAGTCTCCCAGGACGTCATTCAAGCCACACAAGACGAGTCTCTCCCAGTAATTTTGTTATGTAGGTAATTTCTAAAATCGTAAAGCCGTAAATCATCTGCACATTGCCTTTATTCAACGGATCGCTTCCATAAACCAACCGTCTGATCTAAAATTCTAGACTCAAAATCTAGGTAATTTAATTTTTATAATCATTGCGCGCAATCCAAGGATTCGGCGAATGTTCTAGATGCCGGAAACCAGGGAAAATATCGCATTATTTTAAATATTTTGTCATTTATGAAACGTCAGGTAGTTTGCACGCCACCCAGGCGAACGCGATTCTAGCGCCGGGTTCGTTGGATAATTTTCCCAAAATCAACGTCCTCGATGTCTAGGAATAAAAAATACTAACGATCGTTTGATAGCGGCGTTTTCAAAACCCATACCTCCTCCGGGAGGAAACCATCTACGTATTGTGCTATCCATACCTACCTACCAAAAATAGTGCAGGTCAGAATTCCCATTATTCTTCCCTGAACAACTATTACGACGAGTTTTGCGAACCCTCCTCTTAGAGTTTATAATTATTATTTATTCAGAGTCGGTGCCGCTGGATCTCGTACTCCATTGACGATTCGCTTCCATTCTTGACGATTTTTTGCCACGTCTCGAGCATCCCTAGCCGATAATCGTTGATATTTAAGGTCGTCTTTGATGTTATTTAGCCAGGTTCTCTTCGGTGCCGATCGCTGAATTCTCCATTCTGTCGGACGGTCTCGCCAAAGAAGTTTACGTGGCAAGCGATTATCGTTCATTCGGCAAACATGGCCGAACCATCGTAGTCGACGTTTTTGTAATTCTTCTTCGATTGTTGTTACTAGATCGCATCTTGCTCTAATGGTCTCGTTTCAAATTCGGTCGCGGAGTGAGACACCGAGAATCTGCCTTAAGCATCGCATTTGGAAGACTTCGAACTTTTTGAAGTCCGATTGTAGTAACGTCCACGTTTCCGATACATAAAGAAGAATGGGAAGAACCAAGGTTCGGTATAGTCGTACTTTGGTTTTCATGGTAATATTCGTTCGCTTCCATATGCACCACTTGAGCGAGGCGAATGTTGCTGTTGCCTGACCGATCCGGCTATGGACATCGGCCGTCGATGCCACTTTCTTTTCCGTAACCAACGATCCTAAATACTTGAATTGTGGGACCTGTTCGATTTGGGTTCCATCGAGGTAAACGGTGGCCTTCGAACCGTCCGTAGTGAGCACTTTGGTCTTATCCGCATTGATTTTCAATCCATATGATTGATCAATTCCGGATATGTCGTAAAAAATGTCCGTTGCTTCGGCATCAGTGTCGGCGAAAACGGCGCTATCATCGGCGAACATCAAATCGGTTATGAAGTTTGATTCGTCGTATCTAACTCCGCGTCGACTGTCGAATGCTCTCCGCACAATCGCGTCGATTACTACGTTAAAAAGTAGCGGCGATGCGACATCTCCCTGTCGAACACCAGTTTGAATCCGGAATTCCTCAGACAAATCGTTACGGATTCGAACGCTGCTGGTTAAGCCATCGTACGATGATTGAAGAAGTTTAATGATTTTTGGTGGCACGTGTTCTGTTTCCAAGGCACTCCATAAGCTGTTCCAATCGATGCAATCGAAGGCGGATTTCAAGTCTATGAAGACGACGATTGTTCGTTTGCCGCACCGTATTCTTTCTTCCGTTAGCTCTTAGAGTAACTGAAATATCGTAGAATAACCATTGTATGTGAAACTCCATTATTCTTTCAATAATAATAAAACGAACCCAAGGTATATAGGCACAGCGCCATTGTCGATTTCATCGAATCAGGGTGAATAGATTTTCCTAAATATTCTGAAAGAATTACATTTACTTAATCGTCGTAAAGCAGGCGGCGAAATCCGCCACAGTATAAAACTAGAATCTTCTTCTTCTTATATTTGAAGATCAGGTGGAGACAGCTATCACATTTCGGAATACTTTCTGTGCCACAGTAAGTCAGGTAATAGGCAATACACATCTAATCATCCCGACAAGATTCCCAACTACCTTCAAGGTCGTCCTTTCCTACGGGATAGCCCTTCATTCTACGCGCGGAGCAAATCAGGATAGACCCACGCCCAACGCTGAGTCTATTTCGGTGCATCCTGGCCCGCGACGCACTCCCCTCGGTGATCTCAGGATAGACGGCGTCCTGGTTCTGCGTACTACTCACGTCCCAAATAGCCGCTTTCGCAATCTTTGAGCAATCTTATAAGCTATATAATCAATGCTTTTACCTAGATAATAATAATAAGGAAGTCACATTGGTATACAGTCACATTAGCAACAACAAACTAATTTAACTTCAACATAGCTAAGTGACAATGAGGTGGAATTCCCTAGTTTGAATTTGTGTTAACCGTAGTTCGTAGCAGTGTAAATTTGGGACGTTCAGGTCGGCAGCGCTGGTTGTTGAAAGGAGGCTCTAACGTTGCGGCCAAATGTCCTTTATGAGGTAGATAAAATTTTCAGGTTCTCCAATGGACCACAAAAGCTTACGGCCGGGCTACTTTATAAACAAAGCGAAACGGAACTGAACTGAAACAAAGGATAATACCGCTCTTTGGGCCCACCCTCCAATAACAATAAGAAAGATATGTTATGTATTTATACCTACTAATATGATAGCTCTTCTTAAATCGTTGCAGGTAGTTATTTATGCAAATAGATGACGATAAAAGTTACAGGTTAAAGATGACGACAGTGGTTGGTTTTAATTGGTGAGTCGCGTCACAGATATTAGACGATGCAGGAGGAACAATCAACTCACGCGGCGGGGGTTACATAAGCCATCAGTTGTTGTTTGGCTTTAGTTTCGTGCTGTATCACTTTTTTGCGGTATATTTTTTTTATTTTGTGCAATAAGGGATATATACTTAATAATAACAACAAGGAGATAATAATATTAATATATGTTAACATGCATTTCTTGTCTGATACCTAATAATTAAAAATATATGAAACTCAAAAATATTATAATTATGATTTATTTATTAATATATATCATATAATTCTAAATATGTATGCTAATCTCATAGAAAAAGCAGCATTCTAATGTAGATTGGTTTTTTTTTTTTATTCATTTAAATTTAATGCTTTTTAAGTGTCACCCTAAATAGGATCATATCTATTGGTCGACTGTAAAATATTGTCCACGTTTTGCCCTTTTATATGATATATGTAGTAAAGAGTATTGAATTAAATTAAATTGGACTGTTTGATTATTATCCTTGCTGTTCGTGTCATCCTTTGTTTATTCATAACAAATAAAAGTGTGTGTGTTTAGACAAAAGTTTAAATAAAATTTCGGAACTGCAATCAATCCGTGACTTTTGTGGGTTTCAGAGCAAATGGGAAGATTTTTTTATTTTGTTTACATATTCGACTAGCAAGTTATCAGTCCAATCGTATATATATAAATGTAATTAGTTACATAAGCAATAAGCAAAGTGTGAACACAACACATACCATATTGGACGAATGCCTAACTAGATCGATCAAAGCATACGAAATACACTGTCTTTGTTTTCGGTGTAATAACTGACGTTTTATGTCGACTGCACCATTTTCAACATACTAAAATTACGGTATAAAATAAATAGGATTAACAAAAAAGGGGAGATACAGAAATAAAAAAAATACTTGTGGCACTCGGGGACTGCCGCGGTAAAGCTATTGCATAGCATTTTTAACAACTTATGCAATTACAATATTTTTTTTATTTTATTTTTTCTGATATCAGATAACTGCGCTCTATCGGAAAACGTTGAAATTATTCCGAATCATTTGCGGCTGCGGTAGCAAATGATTTGGAATAATTTAAACGTCTTCCGATAGAGCGCCGCGCACGTTTTTTTTGTGACCTAACGACGATCCTATCTATGTCTTTATCTTTACCCCAGAAAAATGCATTTTACCCCTTTGACGGTAATTAACCCCAGATTGAGAATCGCTGTTCTAGCCGCTAATTCAGCATAGAACGCCCGTTTGGCAGCTCGGAGATCGTATCTTTGTCGTCGAAAGGCGGCGGCGTATTGTAGATGTCGCTGTCAAAGTCAAACAACTCAACTCGACGGCGTTGCAGCTCCATGTCAAGTCCCGTGTCGGGAGAGGCGGGTTCTATTTCGCATTTTCTCTGCTTTGCTGACTGGATGAGTAGCATATCACGACCTCTTGCTACCGGCATTGATTAAATAGCATATTAGTATTCTGAAAGACTTAATACGATACGGAAACCATTATTTTAGTACTAAACGCAACGTGTAGATGGTACTCGTTAATAAAATTACTTATTATGTTAAATATGGCTACTTCGTGGTATAACATTATGGAGGCGCACTGTAGATGGCGCTTTAAACACCTCCATATAGTATAACTAATATTAATATTTTAATATATTACTCATTTACAACAAGATGTCAATTTTTGTTTTGCTATACACGCTTCGATACGTAATAATTACGCACTTTATTGTTAAGGTAGACGTATTAGTCTATCTTGCCCCTCCTGTTGCGAGGTAAAAACTCACCTATCACTTTTGCGCGCGACATATTCGGGCAAAAAATCGACGCGAGTCAACGGCCTTGAGAAAAACGATCATAACTTATAAACCACTAAACGGATTAAAAAAAGATAAAGAGAGAAATGATCGCATTGAAATTTGACATATAAAACATTATAACCTTATCTCGTAAAACAATTAAGATAATAATGAATAAATATTACAAAATTGGCAAACTGAAAAAACTCGCCTATAAAATCATTTCGATTTTTTTGTCACAAAATACGTAAAATATGCAAAAATTGTAAATACAGTTATGTTCTTTATTAAATGCTTTACCAAAACGATATTTCTTTTTACTTATTTGCGTACAAAAATATTTATTTATTCAGCCAAGAAAAATTTTATGTATTCTCGTAAAAAAAAATTTTTTTAATTTTTAATTTGTGACTACTTATGGTATTTTTTTATATGAAATTCTTTCAAAATAACTTTATTACTACATCACACTTCTTAGAAATCACACCAGAACTTTGAGCTTTGTCTGATATTATAGAAAAATCTAAAGTTTTGAGAGTTTCCGCGTCCGAACTTAATAATAAATTTTGAATGCTCATAATATAACATTCGTTAGATTTTTTCAATTATATTGTCTTATCATAGACTTATTATATGTCTAATAACTAATTACTATACTCCAAAGAATCACATTTCATCGAAAAACTATGGAAAATCGCACTTTATTCTCTCATAGTAATTATCAAAACAAGTTTCTTTGCGCGAGTCATATTAGAAAACAACATATAATGTTCAAAATACGCCTAATTTTGTGATAACTTAGGATGTTAATGAAGGAATACCTATTTTGTTAGTAAATTAAAGCGACATTACGTCATATTTCGCGATATATCGGGATATTTCACAAACATTACAAAATAAAAACGGCCATTTTTTCGCGAGGGGTTTGTCGTGCCGAAGTCTTTTGTTTAAAAATTCATGAAAAACAGCAAATGGACTATCTCAATTGACTAATCCTTATGCCTAAACTAATTAAAAATGCAAATTACTCACTGTTATCCAGTAAACACTGCACTGTTATCCACAAAACACTTCACAAAACCAACATTTCGCGGAACTACGCGGCCACGGCGCTGGCCGATCGAGACTGCCGTTTTGACGTCTATGCTGACTTTTTAAATCGCCGATCGATTTTATCGCCGTTGGCCGCCGAATTAAAGATTATTTGGCCATGTCGTTCCGCCGTCAGAAAGCATTAAGTACGACGTTTCGAATCGTAAATTGCATTTTTCGCGGCGGCGAGCGCGATATCCCGTAGCGGATGTTACGGATTTTAGGCGGCCGCCATACATATCCCCAAATGGATGTTACGTGCCTAGCGGGCTTAGAATGCCATATATGATACATAAAAATGGCATTCTATGATACATAAAAAACGATAGATGGCACTAATAATTGAATTTTATTATTTTTATCGCTGTTTAAATTATTGGGTTTTTATAATCAATAAGAAACATTATTAAAAAACCATTCATTATCAGTGTTACTACAGATGGCCAGATACAATGCTATTACATTTACCGTCAATGACAGCAGAGCTAGATGCATTTAGCATGTAGCTCACGGCCCGGTCGCATAGTGGTTAGGTCGCCTGATCTTACATTGTTAGGTCCCGGGTTCGATTCCCGGCTGGGTCACCATTTTCCGTTGGGATCAAATTAACGTAATTGCTTTTTTAACTTTGTCGATGGAATGCAATAACAAGACACACACTTAAACGCATGTTACACGCACACATACATATAACACGTCATAGTAGGGTTGGTTGTAAGAGATTGTAATATGACAATAAGCCCGCCCATTGTGACATTTCACAATTTATTTATTTTTATTTTATTTATTTATAGTATTACGCAAGTTCGTTTGTACAGTTTACCATATCACGTTGTATATATATATATGAGACGTTAGCAAAAAACTGATTCTTGAGGAGATAGAGTAATGAATAAAAGTCGCCTAACTAGTCCACGGCCTGTTCTAAGGCAGACTTATAAGGTAGACAAAAAAGAGAGTAAACACACATTTCGCCGTCAAAAAAGGATAGCTAAAATGCCCGATGAAGCTAAACAATGTAATCTATATAAACAATAAAGCCGAAGAGTTTGTTTAGAGAACCTTAGAGGTTAAAATGCGTGTCGGTAGATAGCTACGCTCATGGAATCTATCTATTCGTCTACGACCCGTATTTTTTACAGAATAGGCCCGTTTTGAGGCCGGTCCTCTTCGATTAACATACAAAAGCAATTTGGGCCGCAAACCCGCGCGAACTTTTCACTGCAAAGTGCCATCCGGAGTGTTATTCTAGTCCCCGTGTAAATCACACAGAGATATCCTATTTTACCCAACCGCCAGGGGATCCCGGGCCGGGGGTAAACCCCACTCTCTTCAACGCTCATATTTTTACGGCAAATTTCAGTTGATATTAATTTTCGCGGCTGAAAGGAGCGAGCGTTTTTCATTTTAAAAGTTACCGTTGAAGTTTTGATTAAGGGGATCGCTATCCGGGGCAGAACGATTGCCGGTTTGTGTGTTTCTCGTTATTTATAACGCTTTGTTTTCCAGCTTCAGAATGCTCTTGAAAAGTAATTATAAAAACAATACCAAAAACAGTAAACAAAATCGGTTGTATCACACCAAGACTTCCCGGCAAGCAGACAACAAACACCCCTCACACAAAAAACACCTTAACCACCCTTCCCCTCCAACCCCCCACCCCTACCCCTCCACCTCTTGCCATGACCTCTTACTGTTAAAAAATACTTATAATATATCCTTCCTCCATAGATGATGTCTTCCTCATCGTGATCCGACGACGGCAAGAAGAAGAAGTAAGAAGAATTTATTTTCAAAAACCCGATCTGGGTATAGAAATTACATATCTAATAGTATTTGTAGAAATAAAATTACATTTCCAATTAAAAATAAAATTATAAAAAAGTCTATAAAAAACTAACTATTGACAAAAACATAGAAATTCAGAAATTCAATAACAAAGATATAAAAACTAGAAAAATAAAAAAACAGAAATAATGACAAATCAGAGAGAATCATAGAAAATCATAGAGAATCAGCAATTGAATAACAAAAATATATAAAACCTAGAAAATAAAAAAACTAGAAAAATAGATCGGCGACCTCTTGGTTGACAGGACTTTTTCGAAGATGCGCGCGGAAGTGACTCGTGAATCCCAGTTTGTTTTTAAAGGTCCGATATCAACGACTACAGTACAGTTCACCGCAGTGTTGTAGGTGTATGTGTAAGTGGACTTCGGGCGAGTTTTGCGCTGTTGGCGGCTCGAGTCGAGGTTTTCAAGCGTCTTCCTCAACTCTTTAATTTTTGTGGTCACCGTGGAGGGCCATTCGCTGCGTTTGTGAGCAGCCCTCTCCCAGCTCTCAGTTGGAATACCACTGGCGGTTAGGTGCCTTTTTAAGAAATCTTTATAGCGTAGGTGCTGTCCGCCGACGTTGCGTGCGCCTTTTGAGAGTTGGACCTACACAAATGTGGGGGTACGATTTATATGATAGATATATATTTTGTTACATATATCTATTAAATGATAATTGTGTGGGTACCTTTTCTCGCTTTTTCACAAAAAAACCATAAAATTCGTATTTACTAAGACTGATTTACCAGGATCTACCACTTTTTTGCAAATTTCAATACAAACAATTATTTAGGTCTTAAGGACTTATTTATTTGCAAATGCACAGGTCTGAAAGGGTTATGGCAAGATTTTATAATTACGCAGTCTTTCAAAACCACATGTCATAAGATTTAATAAACTATATAACATACCATTGTGTTTAGCAATATCAAGATTAGATACCTGATAGTTCCTTCGTCAAATTTAACCGAAATTGACTACAAAAGCAAAGGTTATGTAGGAGAGGTTATGCTGGTGAGTAGATTTACGACCTGCTGACAAGCATCGCTGACGGAAGCATAACGACGACCCGATCATATCGAAAATGATATCATATCCAGTTAGAAATTTGCCAGCATTTCCCAAATTTTGTTCAGCGACTGACCTCTGCTGTTTATTAGTTCTTGATATATTTATCCCTATAAGCGGTATAACATTTTCATCACACAAACAACCTCGCAGAAAGGGATCCCATAATGCGAAGTTAATTTCTAGCTATAAGCATTTTAGTAAAGTATGTTTTCCTGTTGTGTTTGTAATATTTTTTTTATTTAATGATTACACGTGTTTATATTATATTTCATATTTTTGATATAATCGATATACACGGCTATTACTGCATTCTGTAAATGTTTCATTTTTGAGTAAATTAAACAATGCGTCATTAAAAACATTTTTGGCAAAAAATCTATAACATACATTCTACAAAATGGAGACAAGATAATGATTATTTTTAAAGAAAATATTAGTATTATGGAAAGCAATTGAATACATACATAAAATAAAAGCGTACAAAAAATGGCTGATCAATAATACACTGCATTTATTTATTTATTTCAAACATAATGTGTAATATGGAAATACATAGAAATGGTCATACCAAGTAATGGTGCGAAGTAAACAACTGCCCACATTCAAGACCATGCTCAGCGTATACCCAACTAGGCCGAATATAGCCTATATCTGGGCATACGACATATTGTATGACTTGGGTGGAGAAGCATAACTGAGGTTGGTACTCATATACATTAGGGTGGTCCACACTAGTATGAAAAAAAAGTGTAATTTTACCCGCTCCACAAGGTTCTTTTTGTTCCTGTATCTAAAAAGAGTATGTGTACCAAAAATCAGATTATTAGAAGCACATTTAGAGGTCGCGATGAATTAAACGAAAAAAAATTATAGCGAAATTACCAATTATTTAGCTTTAGAGACGATTACCTTGAATTACTTAATCTTTGTCATATTTTCCTTGAAGGAAGGCCAGAATCAGCTGCTGAATTGAAGATTCGCGCACCAGGTGCCTTACACCAGGCTCGTTGGATGGCAAAAGCTATCTATTGTCTGAAAATATATCTTTTTCGAGAGCAATTCACTCTCACCGTTTCAGAAAAACGATCCACCACTGAATTGAACCGGTTTGTGAGTCATATTTTTGGACGTTATTGGAACGAGGCCCTATTGGCAGAAAGAGCTCCTCTAAACGATGCAAATCTATTTACACTAATAAAAAATTACCCGAACACGAATGTTAGTAACACTGCATTGAAAGCATTACGTCGCTACCTTTGGTATTTTTCCGAACATTTGATCAGGCTTTCATTGCTCGATTCCAGAGTAAGTCTCAGTCCAAAAGAGAAATGGTACAAAATATGTATAAACCACCTAAACAAAAGGCTTGAAAGAGACTAGATGGCAAAACTTGTGATCCTTCTAGCCTGTTACAGTCTTTTTTCACACAACGGACGGCGACCCTGTTTGATTTATTGATTAATAATGGACGAGAAAAATCAGCGGCATTTTTAACTAAAGATGCCTCAGAATGGCCTACCGATGAAGTCTACATCGAAATAAGAGAGAAAGCTCGCCAAATGAAAGTAATAAATGATTGTGCAGAGCGTGGAATTGCATTAATCACGAAATTCAATGCAAGTATTACAAAAAACGAACAGCAGAAGCAGTATCTCCTCCGTGTGGTAAATCTACACAGAAAAAAATTCCCTGTGGCTTCTAAATCCATCATTTTGAACATGTGTTTGGAAATAAAGATGCAAACTAATTATATTTACCTATTTTAAATTTATATATCATTATAATTTATTAAATAAAAAAAAGCATCACAGAAATTTGATTCCTTATAAATCCCATACAAAAAAGTATCAAATCATCGCGACCCCTAAATATTATTAGTTTTGGCTCAAATTTTGCTGAGCGGTACCTGGAGCGATATGAAACAAGGAGAGCCTTGTGGAGCACCAACAATCGAAAAATGTTTTTTTTGGACCACCCTATAATATACATAGATATTAAGATATACACATACACACATACATATACATACATACACACACATATAAATATAACGATCTAAATATATTATAGTATTATTCCTTTGTATTATATTAGATTATATTACATTATGTTTATTATCTTATATTTCACATGCAGGCACATTATTTTTAACAGGTGATTTGCAGAAGTTCGTTCTTTGTCCTTGAACAAACTATGTCGTCAAGAAGCCATTTCTTTTTTAATAAAATGCTCCTTTTTATTTCTTTTATGTTGTTATCAAGACGGTTTAATAATTTTGGTGCTATATAGATGAATTGTCTTTGGGCAATTGAAGAATAAACTCAGGGAATGGCATAATTCAGACCTGCAGATGATATTGTAGTTCTGTGTTGCTGGCTTCGTGGTCGTTTATCTAGCGTTCGATGGAAAAACATGAACGACTGTTTTACAAACAGCTGGCGTATATCTATCTCATTACTTTCTTAGAATAGCATGTTGGAATCATTTCGTGGAGCCTTCTATTGATTACCCTCAACAAAAGCTTTTGGGCTTTCACTAGAGGATCGAAAACAGATTTAGCACATGCTCTCCAAGCTATTATTCCATGCACTTCTAATGCCTGACACAGGGCCATATAAATCATATTTATGAAGTTCTTTGAAAGGACGTTTCGAATTTCCCTAAAGACGAAAACTAGTTTCCGAGACCTTGAAAAGAGTTGTATTAATTGGTTATCCCAGCTCAATTTAGAGTTTATTAGGAAGCCCAGACACTTGATTTCGGTTTTTTTCGGACTGTTTCGGTGGACTGTTTTGTCCTAAGTCTTCTGCTTTCACTTCGCGGGAGATAGAACGAGGAATCGTTAAAACTTCCTGAGGTGACGGGTTCGCCAGTTGTAGTTGACAGCCCTAGTTGCTCTTAATTTACTATGTCTATCATAGATAAACTGTGAGTAACTATAACTACCAATTTATAACCATATTATTTATGGATCAACATATCTCTTATCTTTGTTGTACATGGATATTTTTCTGGACTAGGCTTGTCTAGAATTCTGCCAATCCTTTTACAGCACTTTCATACATGCGATAAAAAAAGCCTATGGAAAAATACAAAGAGTACGATAATAAACCACTGTGGTATAAATAAAGGCCATTGTCGACTGGAAAAGGCCCCGCATATTTTTCTAAGCCCACACCCCTATTGTCTTCAATCCATACGTTATGTACGTGACAATCAAGCTCAAGCCTATCTAGGGGTGTAATTTCACAATACTATATTTATAGAGTATTTCAATCCCGGATTATATAAAACAGGAATTCATTGAAAAGAAAAATTAATTATATTATTAATATGAATAAAAACACGACTGCCGTTACCAGAAAGTAAACTTTTGTATTATATATTTTTTTTATTACAGTTTTTTATAAAATATTTATGGTTTATATATTTATCCATATAGATAGACGTATATTTCCGGCATGTACTCAGTAAGACCTTTCATTTGACACTAAACACGATATATTTATGTTAATTTATTGATATTTGGACATTTGAACACGTATTTTGTGACATTTGGGCAGTTTAGATACGCTATGATACTCAGAATGAAAATGATTCTAACAATATCACACACTTCTAAATCGGTTTAAGCGTTTAGAAGTTATGGTGGAATAAAATAATAGACAATTTTTTTACAAAAAGAAAAACCGACTCCATTTTTTTTATAAGTTCAACAGCCATGTCATGGTGATACTTAGAACGGGCTATCATAATTGAATGCGTATACAAAATTTTATTTATGTGCTGTTAACCGTTGATGAGTTCCCTCGTTGGGAGCCAACCCTCGGTGCGGCAGTCCATGGTGAAACTTGTAACGAGCTGTCGTAATTAAATACATATACAAAATTTTGTGGCTGTGTTGTTGACCGTTGAGGAGTTTCCTTGTCGGGAGCCAACCCTGAGTGCAGCAGCCATGTCATGATAAAATTTAGAACGGGCTATCATAACTGAATGAGTAAACAAAATTTGGGGTTTGTGCTGTTGACCGTAGAGGAGTTCCCTCGTCGGGAGCCAACCCAGGATGTAGAATCAGGTGGAAGTTAATGGGCCCTTGCTGGGTTGGCCACGAAGACCCATTCTGTTCAGGGTTGGTCACACTCACGGGTCAACACCCATCCGACAGCCTCCACGCATGAAGTGCGAGCCTGGGTAGAACTTTGACCTTGGTCAGTTTCCCCTGGGAATCAAACCTCTGACGCTCCTAGACGGTCTGCGCACCATGCGTCGTAAGTCAATCTACTGTGCACTCTGACTAACATCTTGCGGTGTCGACTACAACGGGCGAGCCCGTCACTACAGGACGTTTTAACGATTAGTCGCTCTGTCGCCCTGCAGTGAACGTAGAAGACTTTGGACAGTACAATCCTACGTCCAGCTACGTCACAACCCGTGAGAGTCCAACGCCTTATCGCGAGTTAGCCAGGAATAAACCCGGCGGGCTCGAGATACTCGCGCCCTCACTTCCAATTGTGACCAGATTTCTCGGGTCTCTCGATTGGTTCCGAGTTCGAGGTCGCTTGCGCGGTCCTCTCCCTTATAAAGCGGTGAAACGGAGTGCACCGAATCTATCGCGGACCAAGGCGTCCTTTGCCCGCCTCTTACCCGGGATCGGATGGCCAATGGTCAATTCAAGGGCAGTCGCCATAAGGTACGCAACCACCCCCGCTCTATAGGAAACAATACAGTTCCCAGACTCCCCCGACTGTTAGTCGGAGAGCACAATCGATTGGCTTGCGCCGCACGGTGTGCAGACCGTCCAGGGGCGCCAGAGGTTTGATTCCCAGGGGAGACTGACTAACAGTCGGGGGAGTCGGGAAGCAGTACTGTTTCCTATAGAGCGGGGGTGGTTGCGGACCTTACGGCGACTGCTCTTGAAATGACTATCGGCCATCCGATCCTGGGTGTTCAGCCGGGCAAAGGACGCTGTGGTCCGCGATAGATTCGGTATACAACGTTTCACCGCTTCGTAAGGGAGAGGACCGCGCAAGCGACCTCGAACTCGGAACCAATCGAGAGACCGGAGTAATCTGGTTGCAATTGAAAGTAAGGGCGCGAGTGTCGGCCCGCCAGGTAACAACCATGGCTATCTCGCGATTAAGGCGTTGGCCTCTTACGGGCTTGTGACGTAGCTAGATGGTGGACTGTTTTTGTCCCAAGTCTTCTACGTTCACTCCAGGGAGATAGAACGACTAATCGTTAAAACTTCCTGAGGTGACGGGCTCGCCCGTTGTAGTCGACAACCCAAGTTGTAGAATCAGGTAATGCTTACCATAAAAATAAATTAATTGTCATCGGAATTTAACCAACATCTAAATTGTCAATTTTATATTATAATATTTGAGGAGTTCCCTCAATTCCTAATGGATCTCATCATTAGAACAGGATTTTGATAAAATGGGACCAATTTGTAAGTATATTCCTTCGAATACAAAAAGAATTTTCGAAATCGGTACATAAACATTAAAAAAAAAAATACGTGTGGCACTCGGGGACTGCCGCGGTAAAGCTATTGCATAGCATTTTTTAACAACTTATGTAATTATATTTGTTTATTTATTTTATTTTTTCTGAAATCAGATAACTGCGCTCTATCGGAAAACGTTGAAATTATTCCGAATCATTTGCGGCTGCGGAAGCAAATGATTCGGAATAATTTAAACGTCTTCCGATAGAGCGCCGCGCACGAATTTTTTATTCGATAAAGCAAAAAAAACGGATATTATTCGAAAAAACTACTATTCGAAAAAAATCGTAGATAAAAAGATAGATAATTAAATTATCTTTAAAATGGTGCAGGTTTTATAATAATACGCCAGATAGTATTTGCGTAGTAGTCGTTTTTGTGTTCGGTTAGACCAAATTTCACAAATTAATTACACTATGTAATATAAACAAAATCTAAAATATTCAAAGCTAGGAATATTAGGAAAATGTTCTTGTTTAACATATATTTTTTTCGAATCGTAAGCAGTACTCGTTTAGACGTAATTATCAGTTTAAAATAATTAATTTTCATTAAGAAATTTCTTCATTCGGTCGCCGCGCTGGCCTAAGGCCCGCGATAAAAGCTATGCAATAGCTTAAAAAGATAGAACCGAATTGATAACCTCATTTTTTCTAAAGTCGGATAAAAAAATAGGGTTTTATCAATAATACATACCGGATTTTTTTTCGAGTACAATTGCGTAATTTTATAATTTTCTTGTTGTATTGGAATAAATTCGTAAGAACCAAAAACGGAAATAAAAATCGGTAATATTTTGTGGAGTGTAATCATTTAACTCTTGTGGTAAATTAATATTTCAAATATTTCCCTTTGTCTACCGCCTCTAACTGATTAAGCCTACCGGATCTATTCCTGACGGCCGCTTAGAGGACGAACCAAAAAAACTAAACTGTCAAATGATGAATGTCAGCGCGCTACGCGGAAGAGCCGGTACATATCGGTTATCGAATCATAACAGACTAACCATGCATCAAATGCTAGAAATAACAGTCTAATAAAACTTAGGTGCGCAAATTATTAACATATTTTTAAACATGTATATTGAGTATATTTTAACATTGAACTAACTACCAAAAATTATTTGACTTTGACAATGAATTGTAATTTTTGACTAGGTATTTTTATATTAAATCCTATATTACTTAACATATATTAAATATTAATGACTGTTTCTTTCTTTTCTCACATATTACTTTACTTATATTATTAAATCGAATTTTATATTATATTTATTACCAATTATGTAATGTTATTGCATTTTATTTATTATATTATCTTTTAATATTTTGTTATTATTATTTTTAATTTATTTTATTTTATTATGAAGACCACATTTTTGAGCAATTTAGTGTTATTAGCATTTTACTAAAACTTGTACATTTGTAAGCAATCAAGCAATCAAGCAAACTTGAATATAATATTAGAGTCCTGTCCACCCTAGAATGGGCTAGTCCCAGTTGGGTGACAGAAACAAATAAGCAAAAGGTTAAGGATTTGCTATTGGGTTCCTGTTATTTTTGAAAGCTAATCAATGTTTTATAGTAATCTAAATTAATTAAATAAATAAATACGATCGCATCGTTTTGTTCGCCGACTCCTCATATGAAAGTTTGCAGTATTTTGTTAGCATATCGATTCCAATATTTCGAAATATCGGGATTTCTCGAGGGATTTTATCATCCCTAATGGCACATCCGTGGTGATGTAACACAGAGCGATTACACGGCGTGTTCGCCGCCCGTCGAAGGAGTGATTTATCGACGTTTTGAAGTGGTTTGATATGCCATTACCCCGGATTTCATCGGTTAATACCGGCTGCTCTGACGGCTTGTAATGATCAACCGCCCCCGTATGTGGCACATACGAGGCTTCGCATACAATTATGTACGCTAGAGCCGAATTGAGTTGCAATCCGTGTCACTTGTGACATGCTTGCGGTAGGCATTTCGTGATGGTTCAGTTAAGCGTCGCTATACCTTTATACGAGGAATTAGATCATACTGTATAAGCATTGCTTATATAGGGTATTATTTTGCTCAACGTCATAGTACATTTGGCAACCCTTTTCGCCGGCGACATGAAGGTGGCGCTGATAGCATTGTACCGCGAAACTAATAGCAATTCATATTAGGTTTTCTTGCCGGTAGTTATGTTTGGTTGGTTTACTTAAACGACGCTATAAGTTATACCAGGAATCAAATTATATAGCTCGTTTCTGGACTTTTATCAAACAAAACCTATGTAGATTGATTATTTATGATATTCGATTGCTCGGTGTTATAGTATGTCTTGGCAACCCTTTTACGCTGGCGGCATTTAGGTAGCGCTAATAGCATTATACAGAACAACTAATAGTAATTTGTTTAGTCATATATAATGATTTTGCTAATGATATTTTTATAATAAAGGAATGATTGATTATAAAAAAATCATAATTTGACCAATGATAACTATAACAACATTTAATTATGTGTGTCATCTATCGCATTTATAGAGCAGGAACATCGGGCATCCTGGAGCCAACGATTTCGCCAGGCAAAAGCCACCATGGAGAAACCACTTCCTACTTGACATGAGCAAGAAGAACCTTAGAACCACTATCGGTCTCCTCACCGGACCCACGACCCTTAGAGCACATCTATTCAACCTTGGCTCGACCGAGACCAAGGACTGCCAAATATGTGGAGAAGAACCTGAAGACAGCATACACATCGTTGGTCGCTGCCCAGGCCTCGCAGCAAAAATACACAGTTTACTGGGACGAGCCTTTCTTAAACCCAGGGATCTGCCTAACTTAAAGGTAGTGTTCTGCATAGACTGCTAAGCAGTCCCGGGCTACTGGCCTAATCACAAAGTGGGCAGTTACAAAAGATCTTATAGATCCAGACATCAAGGGCTGGAAAGAAGTTCCCCACTCTGTTTACTACTACTACTACTACTATCGCATTTATATATATATATATATATATATATATATATATATATATATATATATATATATATATATATATATATATATATATATATATATATATATATATATATATATATATATATATATATATATATATATATATATATATATATATATATATATATATATATATATATATATATATATATATATATATATATATATATATATATATATATATATATATATATATATATATATATATATATATATATATATATGTATAGGCTGCTTACATTACAGAAATAATATAAAGAAATAGAATGATATCTATTAATTTATCAGTCTTAGACCTATATAGACCTTAAGTTTCCAATACAAGATACACTTATGATTTATTTAAAAGCGTTGTAAAAAGCTATCCATTGCCACTCTTAGTTGATCTTTAAGCAAATATCCATAGGTACCCAAATATCCAGTCGTATTTGCATGCCAATTTGACTATATTACCGTTATTTGTGAGTGTGTTCTTGTGAGTTTCTTATTTGTGAGTGTCTTATCTCTTCAACCATTTATGCAGTAAAAGTGAAATTATATACAGTAAAGGGGAAAAGTCTTTTCTTATAAACACTTTAGACGATAAATTTCCTTATTTTGATAATAATTCATAATCGTTGATAATATGACCAATAAACATGACCTAACGATTTAAATTATTTTTTTAATTTGAAATACTACTTTTTGTGACTTAAATATAAAAGTTAGACATATGCTGTCGCTGACTTTTTTGTAGGCATTAGCAATCTCTACAACTTTCTCTAGAATTTAATCATATATCTCTCATCGTTAAGGCAGCGTTAGTTAGAAACCTTTTCGTTCGACCGTTTTTCCGACTTAATTTGGAAATCCGACTACCACGAAAAAGTCTTTTCATTTTTCGGATTTTTATATAGCTTATGACACAAATAACGTGGCTTTTTATTGGTAAAAAAAAATCTAAATCGGTACAGTAGATCCAAAGATTACTTCCTACAACGTCACAAACTTTACCTCTTTATAATACTAGTATAGATAGTATAGATAGACGACACGGTCGCGGTTCCATACCTATGTCGTATTATCCTTTAACTACTTATGCAGTAAAAGGGAAAAGTATTTTGTTTTAAACACTTTAGACGATAAATTTACTTATTTTGATAATAATTCATAAATGTTGATAATATGACCAATAAACATGACCTAACGATTTAAATTATTTTTTTAATTAGAAAAACTACTTTTTGTGACTTAAATATAAAAGTTAGACATATTCTGTCGCTGACTTTTTTGTAGGCATTATCAAGCTCTACAACTTTTTTCCAAAACTTAATCATATATCTCTCATCTTTAAGGCAGCGTTAGTTAGAAACGTTTTCGTTCGACCGTTTTTCCGACTTACTTTGGAAATCCGACTACCACGAAAAAGTCTTTTCATTTTCCGGATTAATATATAGCCTATGATACTTAAATAACGTGGCTTTCTATTGGTAAAAGAATTTTCAAAAGCGGTTCAGTAGATCCAGAGAGTACTTCCTACAACATCACAAACTTTACCTCTTTATAATATTAGTATAGAAGTACAGATAGACGTCACGGTCGCGGTTCCATTCATATGTGTATTATCCTTTAACTATTTATGCAGTAAAAGGGAAAAGTCTTTTGTTTTAAACACTTGTGACGATAAATTTATTTATTTTGACAATAATTCATAATGGTTGATAATATGAAAAATAAACATGACCTAACGATTTAAATTATTTTTTTAATTAAAAAAACTACTTTTTGTCACTTAAATATAAAAGTTGGACATAAGCTGTCGCTGACTTTTTTGTAGGCATTATCAAGCTCTACAACTTTTCTCTAGAACTTAATCATATATCTCTCATCGTTAAGGCAGCGTTAGTTAGAAACGTTTTCGTTCGACCGTTTTTTCCGACTTAATTTGGAAATACGACTACCACGAAAAAGTCTTTTCATTTTTCGGATTAATATATAACCTATGACAAAATATTTTGCTTCTTTCACTTTTTTTTATTATATTTTTCATAATTAGAGTATGGCAACATTCAATCAGCTGATTCTGGGTTTTACTTAGATATGTAGAATTTTTTGGAGCTGTCTCTAAATTTTGAGCTGAACTAACAGATTTTTAATAAACAGTTCAGTAACAAATCTGAAAGTTTTGTTTATTTTTGTTTTGGGGGGGGGCTTCAGCCCCTTAGCCCCCCCCTGGATATGCCACTGTATATATACAACATGATATGGTAAACTGTACAAACGAACTTGCGTAATACTATAAATAAATAAAATAAAAATAAATAAATTGTGAAATGTCACAATGGGCGGGCTTATTGTCATATTACAATCTCTTACAACCAACCCTACTATGACGTATTATATGTATTTGTGCGTGTAACATGCGTGTAAGTGTGTGTCTTGTTATTGCATTCCATCGACATAATTAAAAAAGCAATTACATACGTCAATTTGATCCCAACGGAAAATGGTGACCCAGCCGGGAATCGAACCCGGGACCTAACAATGTAAGATCAGGCGACCTAACCACTATGCGACCGGGCCGTGAGCTACATGCTAAATGCATCTAGCTCTGCTGTCATTGACGGTAAATGTAATAGCATTGTATCTGGCCATCTGTAGTAACACTGATAATGAATGGTTTTTTAATAATGTTTCTGATTGATTATAAAAACCCAATAATTTAAACAGCGATAAAAATAATAAAATTCAATTATTAGTGCCATCTATCGTTTTTTTATGTATCATAGAATGCCATTGATTTATGGCATTCTAACAAGATAGACTAATACGTCTACCTTAACAATAAAGTGCGTAATTATTAAGTATCGAAGCGTGTATACCAAAACAAAAATTGACATCTTGTTATAAATGAGTAATATATTAAAATATTAATATTAGTTATACTATATGGAGGTGTTTAAAGCGCCATCTACAGTGCGCCTCCATAATGTTATACCACGAAGTAGCCATATTTAACATAATAAGTAATTTTATTAACGAGTATCATCTACACGTTGCGTTTAGTACTAAAATAATGGTTTCCGTATCGTATTAAGTCTTTCAGAATACTAATATGCTATTTAATCAATGCCGGTAGCAAGAGGTCGTGATATGCTACTCATCCAGTCAGCAAAGCAGAGAAAATGCGAAATAGAACCCGCCTCTCCCGACACGGGACTTGACATGGAGCTGCAACGCCGTCGAGTTGAGTTGTTTGACTTTGACAGCGACATCTACAATACGCCGCCGCCTTTCGACGACAAAGATACGATCTCCGAGCTGCCAAACGGGCGTTCTATGCTGAATTAGCGGCTAGAACAGCGATTCTCAATCTGGGGTTAATTACCGTCAAAGGGGTAAAATGCATTTTTCTGGGGTAAAGATAAAGACATAGATAGGATCGTCGTTAGGTTACAAAACAAAATTATTAACAAAATATTTTTTTAACAGATCTAACTACTTATGTAATTATTAAATATAGTGTATTAGATTATTTCCAGATACTGCAATTAAACGCAGAAGCACAATTCATTGGACTTCGCGGAGGTCAAGGAAAATAGATTTCGAAAACACAACTTGCAACACCCGGTCCGGCCCGGTGTAATAGTGGTTAGGTCGCCTGATCTTACTTTGTTAGTTCTCGGATTCGATTCCCGGCTGGGTTACCATTTTCTATTGAGATAAAATTAACAGAATTGCATTTCAATTTTGCAGATCGTGTATGTGTGCGTGTAACACTAACATACGTGTTACACGCACATATACTTATAAACACTTCAAAGTACTCTCCGCGTCAATCTTCTTGAGCTCTCAACCACAGTCTCAAAAATGCTTACACAGTACCTTAGCAAATATCACATCAGATAATCAAAATAAACATATATGGTATAATTACAAATTGTTTAAATCATTAGATAAAATTCTAAAGTTTCATGTGACTAGAGTTTGGGTTAGTAACCTTTTATAACTTATAAAGAAAAATATTGCAGAAAAAATGAGAAATATCGATAAAAACAAACCGAAATGATTTTCAAAGGACTAAAGTTTTGTTTAATAATGTTCCATAACGTATATTTAATTATAACTTCACTTCTACACTACAAACCTTCCATAACTTTTATATACCTTTTTCTTTACTATGATATCCTTATAAATAGAACAAAAACGAATTTACCACGTGAAGTTTGTAACACCCGATATTTCGGCGATATTGCAACCGCCGTTGTCTACCCGGGAAAACTATAATTGCAACTTCTCGTAAACATCGGGTGCAACTAACTTTACTTGGTGAATTGGATTTTATCATCTTTAGCATATCCTATTGCCAATTTATAAGTTAATAATTGGACAATCCCTTAATCCGGCGAAGATGTGCTACAAAAAGGGTATGTTAAGAATGTGGAGGGTCACGATGACCCTTTAATTCTTTTTTTTAAGTGTTTGTTGGCATGTAATAAAAAACGACGGGAATGAAACTTACGAATACATTACTAAATAAATATTTTTTATACAAAAACAAATCAATATGCGTAGAAAACTTGTATTATTTAAACATACAAAAAGTCTAAAAAATAATAAACTTAAGGCGACATGTTACCTGAGAACGACCATATCTGATGAATTTTAGTGTTACGAGTTTTTTTTTAAAAAGTGTCTAAGTGAATCCCTCGATGAGGAACCAATTTAAATTTGGACTCAAAAAATTTGCTCATTGCCTTGGCTTTAAACTGACTTCGAAATCTTTCAGGCGCGTTTACTCCTTCAATGTAAGCGGTGAGTGTGTTTTATTATAATTTAATTATATTGACTGGTTAATTTTCTAGGGCAGCACTTAGCCACATTTTTTATTTAGGCAATAAATTTATTACAATTAATTAAAACGTGACATTGCTCTGAGAGTTACGCTAAATAAATATGCTTTGCCATTAACACCCTTATACCACCACTGCGGAAAGATAGTCATTCTGTGCTAGCACTGCGATTGACAGTTTAGTATGCGTCTGGTTCCCTTGCACTTGAATCTGCGCTGGACGCTTCGTCAACGCTGGATTTTTATTGGCCAAACCCTACAAAATGTACTCCGCCTCTTTTATCACGTGTCCGCCCATTTCGTATATTTTTCTGAGGTCTCATTTAACCTTAAGCAGGACTCTCCAGTACATATTTTAAAAAATCAATAAAAACAAGCTATTTGAAATTTATTTTTTTTAAAGTCTAAGAGAACTTTCAAAGTATAAGAGATCAATCATTTTTCATCACAAAATTACTATTTCAGTCTTTTAAGATATTAATCATCTCTCGCCATAGCACACGGTGTAAAGAACGGAAGAATGTGTTCTTGACAAATGTACTAATGGCCGCTTTCGCAAAAAATCATATATATTCATCATAAACATACATATTCAGCATTGCCCAGAACACGGCCATTTTTATGAAAAACAATGTCTTGAAAATGGCACAAAACTGAGATACCTCCTAGAATTGGAGATAACTTCTAGAATGTGTAACGTCCCTTTCGGGATGCAGAAGGTATGGCCGAGTTTTTACTTCACAAGCTTAGGGTTCACACTTCGCAATGTTTTTATTTAATAGATATCGTTCTTGATTTACAGTGGTGCCAAATCAATAATTGCTCCAGGTCACCATGTGCCACAGGACAGCGCGCGGCGCCTGGCTGCCCATCTCTTATCTCGTATTAATCCTATAAAATGCAGTATTATTATGCATGGCGTTTCCCAGCGCCATCTTGCTTATGTGACCTAATTTCAGTTATGCTAATGTCCGTCATCTGCATATCGCCCGCCTCACATAATCTCCCATTGTCTGTCTTGTGCACCGACTAATGGTCAAACCGACTCGCCTCGAAGTCGATTTGAACCATCACGTTTTACTCTAGGACAAGATCAACGATCGAAATGTGGAACGTTTTAGTCTACAGTGAAATTGTTTTTACAAAATATACAAGATATATTTGTTTTTACAAAATATACAATTATACTAGTTATATTAGTTATTATTATAATTGATTATTTATTATTGCTAATATATATTATTATTATTATTATACATTATAATTTATTATATACTTGTTTATAGTTCTAATATTATTTTGGTGTAGTAAGAATTTCATTTTAACTTGATTTGATTCAAATTTTTAATGTTTATTTTGTAAGTTATGTAGTTTATAATTGTATTGGTGTTCTCCTGATCATTTGTATTGGTGTTCTCCTTAGAACAGGCTCTGCCTAGATAGGAGAAACACAAGCTATGTTAAGTGCTAATGGTATTTTTTTTTTGTGGACCAATAAATAAATAAACAAATAAATACATGTTTATTCTTTGCGGTATTTTGAATTTTTCAGGTCTGTACCTAATGATATTTTTTAATATTTTTTTCCACTTCTGGCAGCGTAAAAAAAATGACTTATAGCCATTTACATTTCTTTTTCATCAAACTTTAAAAAAAGAAAAAATGATTTTTTAACGTATTTACATGTATTTTTCTCTACGTATTTAACGACGTTATGTTTATGGAATTTCCGCCCAAGCACAAGCTTTGCTTAGTTGAGCGACATATGACAGAGGGCATCATTTATCAATTAAGTTAAATTTCTTGCTGTGTTTTAGTTAAATGGTATTTTATTTGATATTTCCTAATTGTAATTTGTAACATTTTTGTGTAAATTGCTTAAATAAAAAAATATAAAAATAAATAAATAAATAAAATTCAAGTACAGTTTAAAAGAGCAGTGGAAAGTTATCTACTATAACGAGCGAACCCTCCACCTCAGGAATTAATAAGAATGTTTATGGATCTTTCAACCTGGGATGAACCTAAAGACTTGGGGCGAAGACAGTCCATCGTCTAGCTACGTGCACTGAGAAAAATTTCTTGATACAATGTTGATTTGTCAGTACGGTTTTATACAGAATAATGATGTTTCAATCGTAACTCTGTTGAATTGCAAGGAATTTTGTTGAAACTCCATTACTCGATTATATGTTTTACCATGCTCCGTACAGGCACTGACTGTATATAACCTTACGTATGTAATAACATGCTGTCATGGTATAAGCAAGACCTCGTTGTGCATGACTAAGTCCATGACATGGTAACTACACCGTTACGCGTCATGTTGATATATACGTACGGACCACAGTACATGTTATATACGTAATCCCTATTGGAAATATGCGTATTTCCGTGCATTACAGCGTTATATTTTTCTCAGTATGAGCATTCAAGAGGCTGCAAGAGGCTAACGCCCTACCGCGAGACTCTTGGAAGTGCACTCAGCAGTCCAAACTCGCACCCTTACTATTGGGTTTGGCCGTATTTCTCCGTCTTCTAGCCTGGTATTCTGAAGTAAATTCAGTGGTAATTCAATTTGACCTTATTGCGGTCCGTGGCGTCCTTTGCTCGTCTTGTCTTTCGGAATCGGATATTCAACTGGTCGTTTGAAGGTTAACATCAGGTCAGCATCCATCACCGCTGCTTAGGAAACAGTAGGTATATTGTTTCCAGACTTCTCCAGTTATTTTTCTGTGTGCACAGTCCATTGGCTGACACCGCACCGTGCGCAACCGTCCAGAAGCGCCCGAAGGTCATCTCTCAGGGAAAACTGATCCACCTGACATGGGAAACAGAGACCTTACCGGGGTTAACCCTCTTTTCGAGGAGGCTACTGGATAGGAGCTGAGCCGCTAATTGAGCAAACTAGAACAATAAGAGCTTTTCGTGATGACTCAATTGCACGAGATCCATTAGCTACCGACTTAAAAGATCAGGATGGTGGTGTCGATTGCAACGGGCGAACCTGTCACCCAGGCTGGTATAACGATATAGATCGTTGTTTCAGCCGCGGGATAAGCGTAGAAGACTTGGGGACAGGACAGTCTACTGTCTAGTTCACCAGCAACCCTTTAGAGACCAAAGCCTTGCGGCGAAAAAGGTACCGGGAAAGGTATCCAGCGGGCAGCCTCACCCCCTAACTAACAGTTTTGGCAGGATATCTCCGTCTGGAATTAACCTTCAAGATACCTCCGTCCTCCCGACTGGTTACGGATCCGAAGTCGCTTACGCAACCTCTACCTGTTGTATTATAGCGGTAATTCAGTTTGAATTTATCGCGGACCTGGGCGTTCTTTGCCCGTAGTGCCGGGATCGAGTGGCCCAAGGTCATTTTAAGAGTGACATGACAACAGGTGAACATCCACCCTCGCTGCTTAGGAGAGAATATATTTTCATAGTCTCCAGACTCCTTCAGCAATTAGTCAGAGTGAACAACCGGTTATCGTTGCTGAACGGTGCGCAAACCGTCCAGTAGCGCCAGGATGTAATCCCACTAGGAGAAACCGGTCAACCAGCTTGTGAGGCCTGAGACGAGAGAGTCCTACCCGGAGTAGCCTTCCGCACGAGGAGGCTTCTGAATAGGAGCTGAATCGTGAGTTCAGTGAAACCTGAATCTTGTGACCCAAGCTGCATGAAACCGTTCGCTACCAGACAGACACAAACAGACGTCTATCTGGAAATAGTCTTAATCGTCTCAGGGTGGCATCTCGGAAAAATGTAACGCATTCACAATACTTTTCCTCCTGCTTGGTAGATAGGCCGGAAAATTAGAAGCCCGCTCACACTTCTTAATATCACATGTTATTGAGATTTCATCCAATAATACAGAATGCTTTAACCCAAATAACTATCTAAATCCATAGATAACACAAATAAAATGTTTTCCGAAGAGGATAAGATAAATAACGTAACTCTCGAAACAAGCAAGGAGCTTACGGGCTGATATATTCGCGCATGAGTAAACGATAAATATTGAAATAGAGTTTCTCCCAGAAAATAAACTTAGTCGATACGGGCAGGGCGAACGAAGTGTATTTCGAATAACATCTGTTTCTACGAAATGCGCGTTGGCAATGACATGATTTTGCTTTCTTTCAATCTCCGTAAGGGACTTGAATACGCTTCACATGTTGTTAGTAAACGTCATGAGTTGTTTTTGTTTTTGTTGAATTTAACAGTAACTTAATAATACAGTTAGGCGGTATCGACTACAACGGGCGAATACGTCACCCCAGGCTGGTATAACGATATGTGATCGTTCTTTCAGCAGTGGGATGAACGGAGAAGACTTAGAGACAATAGATAATCCAATATCTACGAGTAGCTTCAAGAACTAGAGTTGTCAACTACAGCCGACGAACCCGTCACCTCAGGAAGTTTTAACGATTAGTCGTTCTGTCTCCCTGAAGTGAGCGCAGAAGACTTGGATAAAAACAGTCCACCATCAAGCTCCGCCACAAGCCCGTAAGAGGTCAACGCCTTAACCGCGAGATAGCCAGGAGTGTTACTAGCGGGCTTACACTCACGCACTTACTTCCAATTACGACCAGATTACTACAGTCTATCGATTGGTTCAAGTTCGAGGTCGATTGCGCGGTCCTCTCCCGTACGAAGCGGTGAAACGGTGTGTACCGAATCTATCGCGGACCACGGCATCCTTTGCCCGGCTGTTCACCGAGGATCGGGTTGCCGATGGTCGTTTCAAGAGCAGTCGCCGTAAGGTCCGCAACCACCCCCGCGCTATAGGAAACTAATTTCAGACTCCCCCGACTGTTAGTCAGAGTGCACAGTCGATTGGCTTACGCCGTACGGTGCGGAGACCGTCCAGAAGCGCCAGAAGGTTGATTCCTAGGGGAAACTAGCCCTAAGGCCAGAGTCCTACCCAGGCTCATACTTCATGCGTGGAGGCCGCCGGATAGGTGTTGACCCGTGAGTGTGACCAACCCTAAACAGAATGGGTCTTCGTGGCCAACTCAGCAAGGGCCCGTTAGCTCCCTTCAACAACTAGCCCACGAGAGACCAACCCTTACCGCCCGGCACCGGGTAGTTAACACAGCGGGTAGACCAAGCACCCTCGCTACCAGTTACGGCCATATTTCTCCGTCCTCTCGACTGGTTAAAGGTTCAAAGTCGCTTGCGAGATCCTCTCCCTAGTGCAGCGGTGGTCGGTGTATACACTCTGTATATTCTCTTCTGGGCGCAATGCACCATCGATCTAAGGCAATATATTTTTTCATTGCAAAAACGGGCCATTCGAATTTTAAGTATTCTGGGTTATGTAGAGTTATGCCGTGGTCATTTTAAAAGGCTTAAAATTCTCACCCTTCCATCTCTATACGTTTTAGAATGCGTTAAATTGATCATAAAAAACCTAGCTCAGCTGCCGATACATTCAGATACCCATAAATAGTTTACCAGGGGGAGAAATAATCTGATTCTTCCTCGCCCAAATCTATAAATTTTTAAAAGGGATCCGAACTACGTCGGAATTATATGCTACAATAAGCTACCCTCTAGTTTAAAAAAAATATGCCGCGAAGGTAAAATGCTCCAATTATATATCATTAAAAGAGAATTGTACGACATTAACGATCTCTAAAAACTGTATGTATGCATCTCGACTATATCTCTTTCTGTAATAGGTTTTTAATTGATTTTCAATTTGACTTAAATGTATTGATTATTTCTATTATTAAGTAGACACATATTAATTATACCTTGACTATTTGTATTTGCAATATAATCACTGAGACATTTTATTTTATTTTTTGGAAACCGTCACATTTTTTTTTGTTATTTTTGACATTACATTTATTAATTTTATATTAAAAAAAACATTTTTATCGGTATTTTATAGAATTAATTACTCTGTGTTTTTATCTGGTAAACTAAATGGTGAGACTCGATTTAATTCTACAATAATACCTTCTTTATTCTTACGAGTAACCTTTTATGTTTTGATTATTAATAGAAGAATTTGATCATTTATGAAGAATTCAACCATATCACGGCCAAATGTAAATGTAATACAACTGTCCATACAACTATGTATCAATTTTTAGGACAATAAATTATTTGATTTGATTTGATTTGATACATAATCTATTGCAGACCATGGCATCCTTCGCCCGGCTTTCATCCAGTATCGGGTAGACGAATGGTTGTTTCAAGAGCGGCTGCGACTAGGAAAACAACCGCACCCCGCTTTATAGGAAACAATACTGTTTATAAACTCCCCCGTTATCAGTCGGATTGCACAATCGATTTGGTTACGTCGCACGGTGCGCAAGGGAGCGCTCTAAGGTTGACTCCTATGGGAAACCTTGTGATTAACCTGGTGTATGGCGTAACTAGGCGGTTTTCGTTCTAAGTTTTCCACGCTCACCTCACGGGAGACATAACGTTCTAATATCGCTAAAACTTCATGAGGTGACGAGTTCGCCCGTTGTCGTTGGCAACTAGGGACGCTGGATAGCCCATACATAGTTTCGAGCATCGCTCTGAAGGTGCCGCAACGTAAAACCCGATCTATACAGTTATTCGAGCCCCCGAGACGACATTCTAACTACACGCGCAATTCAATGCTTAACCGATTGCCACGTACGTATAATGATAAATTCAAAGGGCTTGACATTTATAGTAGAAACAAAATTAGCTTCAAATCTGCAGTACGAACCGCCCTTGAAGCTGCAGCGACAACTGCCAGTAATCATTGATTTGTAATATGTATGTATAAATATAATATAATGTATATATGTATTCCCATTTACTTATTATGAATTTATGTTGTATAAGTATGATTTATATGTTTGCGGTTAACTTTACAACTTTTGCGGTCATTTGATTAATAAATATTTACAGATGTATTGTATTTTTTTTTTTCATAATTTAGTTTGTAAAATATTTTTCAAATAATTTCGAACGGCGTAAGTTATAATCGGCATAAGAACATGTTTTTTTTTAAGAATTATGTATCTAATTATAAGTTCATGCTGTTACTTACCTAAATAAATACAATACAAAAGAAATAAATGAAAAAAAACTCTAGTTGCTACTCTTTCCAATTACTCGCATGCGGTGAAGCGGCAGCGGAAAGCGCCCAGTGAAACGAAGCCGCGAAACAAATGTCGAAGAAAACTTGTTAGCTGGTTGCGTTGGGCCGTTGGCCTCGGCGCGGCGTCGGGCCGATTGTTCTGTCCTCGGGCTTCGCGTCCATGAATAAAAGATACGGCGCCCTCCGTTCCTCCATCCTTTCGCTTTTCCCCGCGTACCTATACCCACTCGAGCCCTGCTCGACGTCTCCAAGGAGGCCTTACTGACAAGAGGAGAAAATATGGTTAGGTAGCCACTGCGAAGGCCGGCCAGCTTCGAGATTAGTTGGAGGTTAGGAAAAGTTTGTTATATTGTTTTGAAAGATGTTAGACACCCTGTATTACACGCAGGCTTACACGTAATAATTTTAATAATAACTGAGTATCTGGGGGTATTCTGGTCTAGAGGCATACATTTTAGGCGTTTTTCCGAGAAGGATAAAAAAAAATATTAAAACATTTTTACAATTCATTTCTTTAACAAAATGTTCATAGATGTTTCAAATATACAAAAAAAAAAGAAAATTCAAAGAGTTAAAGGCTAGTTATTTAAGTGGGGACTAAAAACAAGTGCATCCTGGTTGACATGTTTCCAACCCTTGTAGTGTTATGAATAAAGAAAAAAAAACATATTTATAGTGGAAAATAAGTTATTCTTTTTTTCCTCAAAATGGCGACGATTTAAAAAAAGACCATCGTTTTTTTTAATTTTCCATTTTTATTATATAGCATTTTTTTTCAAATCCATGGTTCCGGATATAAAAGAATAAGCCAAGATGATTTACACTAAATTTAAAAAGTAGAAATTGAGATATCATTTCAACTAGGCCGAAAAAAGTAGTTTCGAGAAAAAGCGTTTAAAGTTTGAGAAAAAGTTTCGGGATCGTAACTCAGATAATAGTACTTAATTCCCACATTTCAAAGTCCTTCAGGCCAATTAGCCTAACATCCTTTCTACTGAAAGCGATGGAAAAGATACTGGATAGCTATATCAGGGAAAAAATCCTAACGGTCAACCCTATCAGCTGTAACCAACACGCCTACCGCAGAGGCAAATCCACGGAAACCGCTCTGCTCTACCTAGTAGACAGAGTGGAAAAGGCGTTGGAAGGCAAACAAATCGCAGTATGCGCATTTTTAGACATTGAGGGCGCCTTCGACAAAACCCCAATTAAATCACTGGTGAAGGGGCTAGAGTCAAAACAAGTTGACAACACCACAACCATATGGGTGAAAGCAATGCTCTCAAACCGCACGGCCAAGGTAGCTCTTCACGGAACAAACCTTGAAGTCACCACTACAAGAGGCTGCCCGCAGGGAGGCGTACTCTCGCCCCTACTATGGACTCTTGCAATAGATCAACTCCTGCATAGGATGGCAGAGGCCAGGATAGACACACAGGGCTATGCTGATGACCTAGTAGTCATTGTCCGGGGCTTCTGCCAAAACACGATCTCACACATAATGCAAAAAGCGTTAACAATCGTTAGCAATTGGTGCAGAGAGAACGAATTATCGCATATCGCAATTATCAAAACTGCATATCACTACTGAATTCCCTGGGCGAAAAGAACAGGGTAATACTAAGATGGGTGCCCGGCCTTGCAGGAATCGAGGGAAATGAAAAAGCCGACGAACTTGCTAGGACGGGAGCAAAGGGAACGTTATACGGCCCTGAACCTTGCTGTGGCGTACCAAAAATCCTTGCAAACCTAATGCTCAAACAAATGTGTTTAGAACAATCCGTCAACCACTGGAACAACACGCCAGGGTTGAATCATTCCAAAGCGCTTATTAAGCCTTACGACCGTAAGACGGCCCGTGAGGCCCTATCGCTAAATAGGAACAATCTACGCATACTGGTAAGGGCGCTCACGGAGCATGTTCAACCTCAAGCTCAAAGACACAAAAATGTGCAGGTTCTGCCAAGGGGCAGAGGAAACTCCCCAGCACCTCATGTGCGAGTGTGGCCCGCTGATGCGTAAAAGATACAACCACCTGGGTGGTCACTACCTCCAACCTGAGGAGGTAAAACAATCTGGCGCCAAAAGCCTGCTGCGGTTCTTAAATGACACGAGGCTTAGCGCAGAACTATAGTAGGTGGCGAGCACAATAGATCAGCAATGGTCGCAGTGTTACAAGGCTCATAAAGACCTTAGAAAAGCCCCACTCAACAAATAAAAAAAAATAAAAGAAATAATAATTCCCACATTTTGTTCTACATCACAATTAACATTTTCAGAAGTTGTTACAGCTAAGCCGCCTGTTCTAGCTTCATAATCATAAAGTCGGCGATTACACGATCGGTTTATTCGCCAAGTCACAAAGCCGCTGTAACTCCGAAAATAACTCGAATTTTGAAAATTACTTTGGAGAACATATTCCTAAAGATCTTTTTATTTTTTATTTATTTAATTTATGCCTAGTTTTACATTATTCAATTTCCTTTAATATATTTTACATAATTGTAGATTGTAGATCACTTAATTGTAGATACACAGATCATAGAACCCTAGAAATTTACTAAAAAGTACGGCTTCGACGGGATTTTATCACCCCACTGGGCAGAGCCTGTATTGAGGTGATATTAAGTACTGCAATCATCTGTTGTGTATACTTGTATATGGGTAATTGCTGCAATATTGGGTTATTATATAAGTGTATATAGCCTAACTAGTATAGTTTATATATAACACAAAATCTTTAGTTATTGAATTAAATAAAATTTAATTAGACAAAATATATATTCGTATATAGGAGGCATATTGATACAGTTATAAGGCTAATTAGATAATAACACTAATGAATAATATAACATATCAATGTACCTAACTAATAACGCTAGTTATTAACGACTCACACTGCTCACTCATCGAGTTAACAACCATAATGTACAAGTCTTTTATAATGGGCGTCAATATGAATAATTTTATGAGGTGACCAACCCTGGACAGAATGGGTCTTCGTGGCCAACTCAGCAAGGGCCCCTTAGCTCCCTAAACTACTAATTCTATCTAAGATATAGAGTTGTCAACTACAACGGGCGAACCCGTCACCTCAGGAAGTTTTACCGATTAGTCGTTCTCTCTCCCGTGAAGTGAACGCAGAATTAAGACTCGAACAAAACAATCCAACGCCACATGCCCGCAAGAGGCCAACGCCTTAACCGCGAGATAGCTAGGAGTGTTACCTAGCGGGCTTACTTTCACGCTCTTGCTTCCAATTGCGACCAGATTACTCCGGTCTCTCGATTGTTTACGAGTTCGAGGTTGCTTGCGCGGTCATCTCACTTGCGAAGCGGTGAAACGGTGTATACCGAATCTATCGCGGACCACGGCATCCTTTGCCCGGCTGTTCACCCAGGATCGGGTAGCCGATGGTCGTTTCAAGAGCAGTCGCCGGAAGGTACGCGGTACGTCGGTTGAAATAAAGATCATATATTATCGTACGCCAACTATACATACGCACTGTTCTCCTCATGAGGAACACTGATAAAGACAAATCAGAGTACAAACACAACACTAGACACAAACACAAACAGATTCAACCAAAAATGAGGACTGTATACGGACAACGACACTACGCATATCTCGGACCTAAACTCTATAATATATTTAACTCGTACACAGGACAGATTTTAAACATAACCGACAACCAGTTCAAGAGACGGGTGTCTCATTGGCTCTCAAATTATACTAGAGATGAATGCAAAAGTATGATATATTTAAATATTTTATTTCTAACCACAAATTATAGGATATGCAGATGTAAATTATGGATATACTTATATACAGATTATAATATGTTATATTTTATTATGTTACACTTTATTATATATAAATATGATACATTAATTTATATGTTATAATATATGATATTATATTATATTGTAATATGTTTTGTTACATTATATTATTTATATTATATTATGCTAAATTATATTACGTATTGTTTTTTTATGAGACGGAAGGAGGACAGCAGGCAAGGCGTACAGGCTCAGCAAATACCACAGAACTTTTTATCCATCACCCCAACACAGGCGTATACCTAGTGGGGTGATGTAATCCTGACAAGTAATGCCCTTTCGCGATTTTTATCATATGTATTTTTTTTCAAAGTGTTAAAAAAATGAACGAAATCTATTTTATGTAACTATAAAAAAATAGGATGAATAAATTAATAAATAAATAAATATCTTTATACCAGCCTAGAAAAACGGATTTGTAGTCGACTCCACTGCGAAAAAAAGATCATATATTTTTATACCAGCCTAGAAGAACGGGTTCGCCCATTGTAGTCGACGCCACTGCACTTTAGCATCTAACCGCTTTATAAGAGGCCGTGTACGAAATCGATGTGGGCTGTGATACTTTTATAATCAATGGTATAATATAACTATAGGTAGGTAGGATTTCCGGAGCCAAAGAGATAATTCCACCCTTTGGAAACGCTCGGCGGGGACTAGCTGACTTGAGGCGTGAATCGTATCATAGGCGAGTATCATAACGCGAGAATTAGATTGTTTTAAAAGACTTTATTGCCAATTTTAATTAATGTTTTGTATTTTTTTTGAGGAAATGGATTGATATTGAACTAAAGTTTATTTCTGTTGTTTTTATTTTATGAACGAGAGTTCTAAAAGGCCAAAATCAAAAGCAATTTTTCGCCCATTTTCTAAAAAATTTGACAAAGTTAAATATTTTTTTTATCAACAATTTTATATGAAAGTAGTAAAAAGTGATTCACTTCTTATATAGAGTACTTTCACAACAATATATTGTAATTTTTTCATACCGTTTAGATATCAAAACGATTCGTAAATATGTTATATTCTAAACCTCTTACAGCACAAATTCACAAACAGTCGCCGGTTTAAGGTCAATTAATCAAAATTCTATACTTAATAATTTTCAAAAAAGTAGCTCACTCATTAGATAATAATATAAATGATCTTTTATGTTGTGCAATAAAAGTTATAGAAATACAGTATTTTAACCTTAAATTAACGTCTGCAAAAGTACGTAAATTCACGAAATGCGCAAAATTTCGTGTACGGCCTCTTAAGATGAGTAGCAACTACTTTTTTTTTAACCTAACCTTGATTTTTTTATATCATTTCTTTATAGTTTTTTCTTTGTTTTTTAATAAGTTTAGTTCCCGCGTTTCGGCTTCAAAGCGCGGTGGTACTCATTAAAGTTATTTTTTTTTCTTCTTCTGGCAATTTTTCTCGTCATAATTGCCAAACTTTTAACAAGCACTGATGAAATATTCGTATTTCAAACAGCTCCGCGCAAGTTACTTCTTCCCTGCTTTCTGTCCTTTGACAGAGCACACGAGGGAGCATATACAAATTTCAAAAGCGACTGCAATTTTAGCGGTGGTTTCTCTTTGAGTATCTCGCTTGCCTTATAACGGCTTAGTGGCTAATTTCAGTTTTTGTCAGAGAGTGGGATATATTTCATATACATACATGCAAATTTGCTCATAATATAAACTGTTCAAGGATATTTTTTCCTTTATTTAAAAAATACATATACATAAGGTAAGTTATTAGCAAACAGGTAATAAAGATTGCAAATTCATTAAAGGGTAATGTATGAGGGAATCAAATATTCAAACTCGCAGCGTCGCGCGTTTGATATCGCGCGACGCACGTTCGAAATTAAAATCTTCATATCGTTGTGTCGCTCGTTCGAAATTCGAATGTTTAACGGCGAATTTTAAAGCGACGCGCGTTGACAATTTGATTTTTAAACTGACTGAGATGACATCCTTGTCTAATTGCAGGGAAGGTCTTCGAGTAACACAACCGATTTTATAATATAATTTTAATCAAATATATATTTTTTAAATTATATTGATATTTTTTCAATTACCAAAAAATTGACCAATAAAATTGGTCAATTCTTTTCAATAGATGAAAAAAAATATGGTTTTGGGTTAAGAAATGATTAGAAAGTAGGTACGATTAAAAGTTTTCCTTTGGTATATATATACAGGCACATGCCCTTTAATTATATTAAATGTGACCAAGCTCTAGTTTAAGCCCTATTTCTAATTAAAAGCTAAATGATTTGCTAATTAATTGTCATTTAAAGTATTGAATTGTTGAAAGGCCTAAAGAAAATCGAGCTTCTGCAGGCCTTCGACTATTCTACGATTTGCTTAATGAAACATTACCTTAAAGTCATTATTCATGTTTATCAAAACCTTATAATTATAAATATTACCCATTAAAACTAAAGCAGTCAAGCAGAAGTCAGTTAATTTACTCTAGCTGGCAATAAATTCAGAGCCATTTAATTAATCTTTATAGTTACAATTACCTAGTTTTATCGCCCATTTTAAAAGACCCCTAATTCTTGTTTAATTTTGACATTGATTTTATCACTATAAAATCAATGATTTTGATTTATAACGGAACATAAAGGCAACGTATAAAATACTCGTAATTGTAGTAAAATAATAAAGTGAAATAAAATGCTATTTTTATTATTAATAAGTTATCATTTATTGGTCCAATAAATTAGTGATAATAATTAAATATTCATTTATTAAATTTCGAAGGACATTCAATATCAATTAGCAAATCAAGCCTTTATGGTGCAGTCCGTAGCTTGATGCTCTGCTTGTTGTTCTTCTTGGTAAATCTACTTCTATGTAAGCCTTTAATAAAAATATAAATATTATGATAGTTCTCATGGCTGTAATTAGTTAGGGAGAATAATATATTAAAATAGATATGCAAATTCTATGTAGAATAAGCAAAGTAAATTATTTTATTGTCAATTTAGCAATTTGTAAAACAACTAATATGAGAATTAGAGTGTCAGCTATCATAAAACAAATTTTACAAATTATCAGCATGGAAAATAAACTCAGAAATTTCAAAATCCCTTATACCATAAATTGGGTTTGGTGACAAATTATTTAAAGTTGTCTATTCAAATTGGTGCTCTCCAAGGCTATTTGTTTGCTCTGGAATCTTAATATGTAGTAACAAATTGGTGAATAAAACTGCATCGCACTTTGTAAAGTCGCTGTCGGTTCATGTTTATTTATTTATTTATTTATTTATAGTATTACACAAATTCGTTTGTACAGCTTACCATATCATGTTGTATATATATATATATATATATATATATATATATATATATATATATATATATATATATATATATATATATATATATATATATATATATATATATATATATATATATATATATATATATATATATATATATACTAGCTGACCCGGCAAATGTTGTTTTGCCATATAAATAATTTTTAAGTAATTTCTAGTGTAGACAAAAAATAGCTTACTTATTGTAAGTGTGTAAGAATGTGGTATATGCGTGAAATAGGCATGGAGCACTGTGAACGATGAGGGAATATAAAAATAACAAAAGGCAAACATTATTTTTAAGTTATTATAATTTATTCCTTAAAATTATATATCATTAATTAAACAATTACGACAGTAACACTAACAAACAATATCAATCTCTTAATGCTATAGCGTGAACAATATTTTTTGTTAGTCCATCTTTAGCTAACACAAACAAACTGGATGGTTTACCCACTCGAGAGCATGCCACGTATAATTGTCCGTGTGAAAAACATGGTGTTCTCAAATCTAAGCCACAAATAGACATCGTTTGACCTTGGGATTTGTTGATTGTCATTGCAAATGCCAATCTAATCGGAAACTGAATACGTTTGAATTGAATTGGCACATCTGTAGGTATAATAGGAATCCGTGGTATTAATATATTTTCACCTCGGAACTTGCCATTTAAAATGCTGGCTTCGATCACGTTTTTCATTAATTTTTGAATGACTAATCGCGTACCGTTGCACAGCCGGGGCGGGTTCAAATTACGAAGCAAGATAATCGCAGATCCAACCTTTAATTGTAAATTATGCGGTGGGATGCCTGGCAAATCCAGTGAGTTCAAAAACTCTGTGGGAAAATTTACTGCTTCGCTGTCGTCGCAAACTGTATCAATATATTTATATGATACCAAGTTCCCTGGTTACAACATTTGTATCTTCAGATTTAAATTGTCAACGTCTACATTTTTTGCCGCTAAAATTGCTCTTTCTGCAAGCCACTCATGATTTATGTACTGTGTGTGTACATCGGGAAATATTTGTTCAATGAGAGTATCTTGCGAATCAGCGATTGTGCAGAAATCGGTCGGTAATTTTACGTATCCAGTTTCATCTATAGCAACTTTTCCATCACCGATATCTAAGAGTTGTTTTGAAAATGTTTCAGCGGATGGATCTTGAAGCATTTGAACGCGCATATTTACTTTCAGCCGTACTTTTTCAACATTACGCCACAATGGAGATGATTTTTAGCAAGCGTTGATCTCATCAGCGTATGTTGAACGTGGAATGACTGGAAGTGTTTGCCTGAAATCACCTGAAAGGACCAACAGAGTTCCGCCAAATAGTTTGTCGTTGTTTTTAATATCTTTCAATGTCCTGTTCAACGCCTCAAGCGAATGTTTGTGTGCCATAGTACATTCATCCCAGATGATAATTTTACACTGTTTCAGCACGGTGGCCATGGACGATTGTTTCTTAATGTTGCATACTGCGTCAGGGTTATTCTGAATATTTAGTGGCAGCTTAAATACTGAATGAGCTGTTCTGCCTCCATCCAATAAAGTTGCTGCAATGCCCGATGATGCCACGGCCAACGCGATGCCATTATTTGATCGTATTTCAGCAAGAATTAGCGAAATAACGAATGTTTTGCCAGTTCCACCCGGTGCATCCAAAAAGAAGATCCCACCTTGTCCAGCTGAAACTGCGAGCATAATGCGATCATAAATGGTTCTTTGTTCCTCATTCATTAGTGGGACATTGCGGGCAACAATCGCTGCCATTTCTACAGTGCTGTACTGCAGTTCACGATTCATTTCAGTATTCATTAAATCAGATGCAGTTCGATTTGGCGTACTTCATTGCGTTCAGCTCGTGTATCTTCTGACTCTTCTTGACGCAATTGCGCGATTCTGACACGTGCATCAGTATTTTGTTGCTGGATTTGTTCTTCGGTTCTTTCGGATCTTCTATTTCCCAAGCTTCGAGATTTACTTGTATTACGGCTCAAATCAGTCCCTTTGCGTTTTCTTGGCATTGCTCACTGTACAAAACACACATAAATAGAATTAATTAAATTACTTAATGATGAAAAATGTTAAAGGTATAATTAGGGCCAGGATTTTTGCCGCAGTTTTGAAATGATTAGTTTGAATTTATGAAATTATAGCAAAAATATAAATTTTATGAAAAAAATTTTTAGACAAAAGTTGTAAAAAATTAAATTTCACAAAAAAAAAATTCTCTTATAATTTTCTCATACAACCAATATTTCCATCGATATTTCAAAAAAAAGATTCATAATGATTGATTCAAATTTTTGGAAACTATGAAAATCTTAATTGTTAAATGACATTTTTTTAATAAAATAAAATTAAAATTACATTTTTATAAGATCAAATATATTTGCCGTAATGTCAAAAACTTAAGAGCATTAATTGTAAAATATTAAAATGAAATCACGGCAAGAATCTTGGCCCTAGTTATAATGTATTTAATATTTGGTACACACATTCATTTACATATTCATGTAAACATTAGACTGTTTTACAAAAGCGAAAAATTTTATTTTTCATAATCATATCGAAAATATATGGTTAGAAATGGTAAAAAAAATTAATACAAAAAAAAGTTTGCCCAATTTTAATAAAAATTAAATTCCACCGAATCTTTTTTGACCGTTTCCAACAACATTTTCGATATAAATAAAAAAAAGTATACTTACAACACAAAAGCCGTTGTTGGTGGAAGCTCGTGCCACGTGTTGAGTACTTTTGAGGTTATGAAAATCACTTGATTAACTAATCGTGCAAAATACACTCTAAATTGATAATTTTATTATTATTAATAAAATAGGAATGATTAATAGGTAATATGAGAGTTACACTGAGATAGCAAAATAATAATTGTCAACGTTACTACTACACTTGATGCATAAACAATAATGATGGCCGACAACTGTGTAGGGAGTGAGAGAAGTCTTATTGTGTGAGAGAAACAGGAGACCGGCTTCGTTCTCATCCCTACTCCGTGCTGTTTACTGGGTCAGAAGTGACACCTGTAGACAACTGGCGGGGATAACTAATTAAATGACGATTGATCAGTTATCGACCGGGGATGAAAAATGATTAAATTACTAAAATGGCTATTAAAAATAGGGGTTGGTGATAAAAGGGTAAAAATTTAGGGTTGTATGTATTTTTTAATGCAACATAATAGAAAAATAAAGAAATTAAAAAAATGACTAAAAATTAAAGAAAAATGTTAAGGGTGGACAACCCTTACCACTAAGGGGTATAAAAAATAGATGTTGGCCGATTCTCAGACCTACTCAATATGCTCACAAAATTTCATGAGAATCGGTCAAGCCGTTTCGGAGGAGTACGGGAACGAACATTGTGACACGAGAATTTTATATATAAGATATATTTATATATATATATATATATATATATATATATATATATATATATATATATATATATATATATATATATATATATATTTTTATATATATATATATATATATATATATTATATATATATATATATATATATATATATATATATATATATATATATATATATATATATATATATATATATATATATATATATATATATATATATATATATATATATATATATATATATATATATATATATATATATATATATATATATATATATATATATATACAGGGTCTTTCATTAAGCGCTTCCTATCTTTAAATTTAAATAAAACAAAGTGTGTCTGAGATATCATCGACATTTTTTATTCGTTTGAAAGACCTATCGATGCCATTATGTGTGGAATATAATATCGTTCAAATGTCCACCACGGCTTCTTTGGGTGGAGCGCATCCGAAATGTCCAATTTTCCATGACTCTGGCGCATAAATCAGGCTGAATTTGACCGATGGCATGGGTTATGTTGGCTTTGAGGACCGCTGTAGTTTGTGGCTTATTCGCATACACACCTGCAACTTAAGAAAACCCCACAAAAAAAGTCTAACGCGGTCAAATCGCACGATCTCGGTGGCCAGTTCACATCACCTCCAGGTGAGATGACCATGTCCTCAAATCGCTCGTGCAGAATATCCAATGAGGCATGAGCTGTGTGGCACGTAGCACCGTCTTGTTGAAACCACATGTCGTTGGTGTCCAGATCATCCAATTCAGGCCAAAAGAAGTTGGTAATCATCGACCTATAGCGCTCGCCGTTGACAGTGATGGCCTGGCCAACGTCGTTCTCAAAGAAATATGGACCGATGACACCGCCATCCCAAAATCCACACCAAACAGTGACTTTTTCGGGATGCATTGGACGCTCTTGAATCTCATGTGGAATAGTATCGTCCCAAATTCGTCAATTTTGTTTGTTCACGTACCCATTCATCCAGAAATGGGCCTCATCGCTGAATATGATTTTTCGATGACAATTAGGGTCAGTTGCCAACTACTCCAGAGCCCATTCAGCGAACTCACGTCGTTGTCTATGGTCGTTTACCTTCAGTTCCTGGGTTAGTTGAATTTTGTACGGGTGCAGAATCAAGTCACGACGCAAAATCCGCCAAGTTGTTGTCTGCGAAAGGCCGAGTTCTTGTGAGCGACGCGAAATCGACTGCCTCGGATTCTCCTGCACACTCTCACGGACAGCGGTGATGTTTTCGGCAGATTTTGCGTTTCGTCGACGTACGGGTGTTGGTCGATCGTCTACTGAACCAGTGGACTCAAATTTATCCACCACATTGCGAATAGTCATCTCGGTAGGACGATTATGGCGACCGTAAAATGGGCGAAGCGCGCGGTACGTTGCCCTAACAGAACACCTAATTTGATAATACAATTTTATTATTTGGACGTGTTGTTGAATGCTATATCCGTCCATGGTGATTTGGCAAAACAGAATGAATAAATGACAACTAATTTGACAGATGTAGCTTCAACAAGATGGCCGCTATCAACTGTCAAAGTTGGAAGACCCTTTATATTGGAGTCCCTCTTGGAAGACCCTTTATATGAGACGTTAGCAAAAAACTGATTCTTGATAAGATAGAGTAATGAATAAAAGTCGCCTAACTAGGCCAGGGCCTGTTCTAAGGCAGACTTTATAAAATATTGTTTAGATGTATCTAATCAAATTACTAAATAATTATTGTTTAAAAAAAAAATTCATTAAAATTAAAACAATTCAAATTTGTGGAAATTCTATTACTTTGATAATAATTATTAAAGTGTAGAGTAAAAGTAAAAATATATGTTTGAAAGTAAAAATATATGCCTAAAATTGAAGAATAATGCGAAATATTAATATACGAAAAATTAATAAACAAAAAAATTATATACAAAAAAATAATATACAATATTCAACATTCCATTGATGTTTTCCCTGCCTTCTGTATAAAGCCACCTAGAAACCGATTTTTAAAATTTGTTTTTGGTTTCAATGCGTTTAACGACATCAGGCAGGTAGTTGTACATTCTCGGTGATAAGAAGTTGAAATGTCTCTGTCCGAAAGTCGTACGAGTTCTTGGCACTATCATATCGTCATTCTTTGCAGCTCTGGTGAGTCTCACTCGTGCGTTAATAAGTGGCATTTTGAATTTTGCGTGTATCAAGGCTATCTTAATGTACAACAGTATGTGGATATTGGATTTATTCTCTCATCGTGATTTATTCCTCTTATCGAAAATCACTATTCACCTGGACTTCTTATAGGTGTCTGCGAGCGTACCTACATAATATTTTGGTAGAAGTAAAATATAAATAAAGTTATGATTCCTGATTCTACGAAAAAGGGCTTACAAGAACTTCTTGGAGATACTCTATATAAACTGCGTACCACTCTTTCCTGTAGGCGAAAAATTGTTTTTAATTTAGTGCTAATCCCTAAAATGGTAAAATGGTATTTTGAGGATACGATAAAACGGGGTATGCTTTCACGTTGCAATTTGTACCTCGTAGAGGGCCTACAAGTGCTCGTTTGACTTAAAGAAAGATTAAATTATGAATTACTAGCTGACCCGTGCCCACTTCGTTGGCCGATAAACATTTTTACTATGATGAAATTATGAGTGTGGTTCGGTTAGTACTGAGTGCTATGATTTATTTTCTGCCTAAAGGAGGGTTATATTTTTAATGCATATTATGTATTTGCATGCCAATTTGGCTATATTACCGGGTTTCAAATAAGTGAAGAAAATGATTATGATTGAATACATTATTTTTATGTTATTTATTCAAAACTCTGTATACTATATTAGATGTAATGTTATTATTCGGTACCAAAATATATTGTCTTTCAGGAGTTCCGACCCGAGATACTGTCGTGGTTCCATACCTATGTCGTATAACGTGGCTTTCTATTGCTAAAATAATTTTCAAAATCGGTTAAGTAAGACCCAGAGATTACTCCCTACAACTTCACAAACTCACAAACTTTACCTCTTTATAATATTAGTATAGATAATATAAAAAACTTCTTTTTGTGACTTAAATATAAAAGTTAGACATATGCTGTCGGTGACTTTTTTGTAGGCATTATAAATCTTTACAACTTTTCCCTAAAACTCAATCATATTTGAGGGATCACCCCTCACAAGACCCCAAATTATTCAATGTGAGGTGGTGGTGTCAACTTACGAGTTATCTCCGTAATTAATTAAAGGCGGCTATTATGAAGCAGAGGATATTTATTGATTGAATCGATTGAATATTGCCAGTTATAAACGCTTGCCGAATTAACGAGTGCCCGGATTACTTTATCGAGACGCGAGGGTTGCGCGACGGCGGTTATGTAGGAAAGTAGATGAGGATCGTATGTGTGCTCCTAATGTCTTGTACTGGGCACGGCTCGAGTTTGTGGGATTACAGACTGATGCTTCGAGAGCTAACGGGCCCATGATGAGGTGGCCACGATGACCCATGTGTTCAGGGTCGGTCACACTCACGGGTCAACACCCATCCGATGGCCTCCTCGCATGGGGTGCGAACCTGGGTAGGACACTGGGTCAACCAGTGTCCCCTGGGAATCAAACCTCTGGCGCTCCTGGACGGTCTGCGCACCGAGCGGCGCAAGCATATCGATTGTGCTCTCCGACTAACAGTTGGGGGAGTCTGGGAACTGTATTGTTTCCTATAGAGCGGGGGTGGTTGCCTACCTTACGGCGACTGCTCTTGAAATGACCATTGGCCATCCGATCCCGGTTCAGAGTCGGGCAAAGGACGCCTTGGTCCGCGATAGATTCGGTGCACACCGTTTCACCGCTTCGTAAGGGAGAGGACCGCGCAAGCGACCTCGAACTCGGAACCAATCGAGAGACCGGAGAAATCTAGTCACAATTGGAAGCAAGGGCGCGAGTGTCGGCCCGCCAGGTAACATACTGGCTATCTCGCGGTAAAGGCGTTGGCTTCTTGCGGGATGTGGCGTAGCTAGACGTCGGATTTGTTATGTCCAAAGTCTTCTACGCTCACTGCACGGTCGATAGAACGAAGAATCGTTAAAACGTCCTGCGGTGACGGGTTCGCCCGTTGTGGTTGACATCTCAATATGATGCTTCGAGACTGACCCTGAGGAAACGAAACCAAGGAGCCGGATCCGTTGAGCGACCTCGTAGAGGGGTACCGGATATGCCGTCGCAACCTTGGGGGAAGGTGATCAATCGGGGACTGATAATTTGGTTGCTTTTTGACCGGTTTATATAGACCGTGCAATGATGCAATTTGCAATATTCTTAGTAAAAGTAATGTTTCATCGTGCAGATTCACAGCTGCACGAGTCAAAATAATAGCTGAATTCTGTTAGTGGATTTCACTGGAAATCGATGCATTTGTTGATCGTATGTAGTGGACTTAACTCACATATATCTCTCATCGTTAAGGCAGCGTTCGTAAGAAACGTTTTCATTCGACCGTTTTTTTCCGACTTACTTTGCAAATCCGGCTACCACGAAAAGTCTTTACATTTTTCAGATTAATACACTCACACAACACTCACAAATAACGTGGCTTTCTATTGGTAAAAGAATTGTCAAAATCGGTTAAGTAGAAACAGAGATTACTCCTACAACCTCACAAACTCACAAACTTTACCTCTTTATAATAATAGTATAGATATATATAACAATAAGTATTAGTTATAAAAGTATTGTAATTTGGTGAAATAAATAAGATTTTAGAAATTATATTTTGTTTGACTTACTTTCTAGTCGGCAATAATGAAACTTGTGGATTCATAAATATCCTTCAGAAATACCTCCATCGCGTCGTAAAATATCAAAGGTGGGCCCTATCCAGCCCTAGACTTTATAGACGACATATTTTCCTAAATGACAAAATCAACCTAAATGTTAAAATATTATCTTTTTGCTAAAATATTATCTTTTTTAACCCACTTCAAAAAAGGAGGAGGTTTTCAATTCGGTTGTATCTTTTTATAAATGTTTGTTACCTTAGAACTCCGTCATTTATAAACGGATTTGGAAAATTCTTGTTTTTATTTAAAAGAATATACTTCCAGATTGATCCCATTTTCGTCATCACCATCATCATTGTCAACCACCCTCGAAATGATCAATTGGCTACCTGATTCTGAATTCAGAACCGGGCAAAAGAATTCAGAGCCGGGCCAATGTTCCGCTATAGATAAAAAATTGAATTACGGCTGAATGTACGGAAGGTAGAGGTCGCGCAATCGACTTCGAAACCATAACCAATCGGGAGGTATATCTGACGGTTACGTTGGCTTAGCTAGACGGTAGGTGTATATTCGTCTCTAAGTATTCTACGCTCACCTCACGGGAGATAGAACAATCAAAACCGTTAAAACTTCCTGAGGTGACGGGTTCACCCGTTGTAGTTGACACCAAGTGTAGGCATAAAAGACATTTCCCGCTTGAATTTTGTAGCACCCGATGTTTCTTCGATGTTGCAGCCACTGTTGTCTAGGTTAATATTTGCAGTTGTGAAAGACGCTCTTTTCCATACATTGATTAATTGCAACGTAAGAAAGACTTATTTAAAAATTAAATAATAAGTTCTTTAAAAGCTATTAGTCATTAGGCGATTAGATAGTTTTGCCGTGCTATGATGTCAATCTAATCTTGGAATTATAAATGTCTGGTGAGTTTAATGTTATATTGTTCATCATCATGTGTCACTACATTATTATAGATGGTCAAGTAAATTGCTATTAGTTTCGCTGGACAGTGCTATGAGCGCCACATGAATGACGCCTGCGCAAAAGGGTTACTAAAACGTACTATCGCAACAAGCAATCTAATACCTAATATAACCGTATTATGTAAGTTTTTTTAAAGGGCAAAACAAAACAAATACCTAAAGCAAAACATTAAGTTTTTGAAGACTATCGCGGTTTTTTTACATAATAAATAGTATGTGAGGGACCATCCCTCACTAGACTCCAAATTGTTCGGTGTGAGGTGGTGATATCAACTTACGAGTTATCTCCGTATTAAAAGGCAGTTTTGAATGAAGTAGACGGAATTTATTGATCGAAGGTTTGATATTGCCAGTTATAACGCTTGCCGAATAGTTTACGTTGACACGAGTGTATAGACGCGCGACTGCGGTTACGAGGATATATGGATGAGGATGGTATGTGTGCTCCTAGTATCTTGTACTGGGCACTGCTCGAGTCTGTGGGATTACAGACTGATGCTTCGTGACTAGGGAAGATAAGGAAAGGAAACCAAGGAGCCGGATTCGTTGAAATACCTCGTGAGAGGGGTGCCGAATATGCCGTCGCAACCTTGGGGGAAGGTGATCACTCGGGGAATGATAATTTATTTACTTTTTCGCCGGTTTATATAATAATGGCCGGCCGGTAAATGATGTAATCCGAAATATTCCTACTAAAAGTATTGTTTCATCGTGCTGATTCATAGCTGCACGGGTTAAAATAATAGCTAAATTGTGTCAGTGGATTTCACTGGAAATCGATGCATTTGTTGATCGCATGTAATGGACTTGAGGGCCATTACAAGTATAAAAACGAATTTACCGCGTGGAATTTGTAGCACCCGACGTTTCGGTGACGTTGCACGCCGCACGCCGAACGCCCACCGCCGCACGCCGAACGCAAGAACGTAAGACAGGATACAGTGAGTATTGTGTGCAAGACGGATTTTCGAAATTCGCTCGCCCCCTACCAGCGTTATAACCTACGCAGTGGCGGGAGCGGTATGCGGCCTACCCGCGGAACAACGGATTGACGGCTCTTTCAGTCTACCCAAGACAACGGCGGCTGCAATGTTACCGAAACGTCGGGTGCTACAAATTTCACGCGGTAAATTCGTTTCTATCCTATTTATAATTAGTTTTTCGTTTTAAGAGATCACAGTTTGGATACAATACGGTCACTGAAAATATCGCTGAAAATATATTTGCAGTAGTTTCAAAGGTCTTCTATATTTAATATCGACGGAAAAGCCGCGGCGTAAGTGGCGCACGCTCCAGCTTCGCCGCTTTCAGGAAACTGCACTTTCAACGGCACCACTTTAGTGCATATACGGAATATCTCCAGCACAACGAAATTGAATTCCAAGGATATCAAATACACGTATTCGATAAGCGATCAGGTGCATTTACTTTCGAGTTTTTAAAGGCCTTTGCTCAGCAAGTATGATTGTGCTTATACAGATAAAATCAAATCGAATAAATATTTATTTATTATTTAATTAATTAATACATTTATAGGGCATATATTTACTTACTAATACTTTATCTATACTAATATTATAAAGAGGTAAAGTTTGTGACGTTGTAGATCTCTGGATCTAGTGAGCCGATTTTGAAAATTCTTTTAACAATAGAAAGCCACGGTATTTGTGAGTGTCATAGGCTATATATTAATCCGAAAAATGAAAAGACTTTTTCGTGGTAGTCGGATTTGCAAAGTAAGTCGGAGAAAAAACGGTCGAACGAAAACGTTTCTAACTAACGCTGCCTTAACGATGAGAGATATATGATTAAGTTCTAGAGAAAAGTTGTAGAGCTTGACAATGCCTACAAAAAAAGTCAGCGACAGCATATGTCTAACTTTTATATTTAAGTCACAAAAAGTAGTATTTTATATGAAAAAATAATTTAAATCAACATATTATCAACAATTATTGGTCATATTATCATCAAGTATTGGTATTGGTCATATTATCAAGAAGTATTCATATCAAAATAAGTAAATTTATCGTCTCAAGTGTTTAAAACAAAAGACTTTTCCCTTTTACTGCATATAATTTCCCTTTTACTGCATACATGGTTAAAGAAATAAGACACTCACAAATAAGACACTCACAAAAAGACACTCACAAATAATGGTAATATAGACATGCATATGCAGTAAAAATATAACCCTTCTTTTGGCAGTCAGGAAATAAATCATAGCACTCATTACTAACTGAACCACACTCATAATTTCATCACGAATAAAAAGTTTTACCGCCCAACGAAGTGGGCACGGGTCAGCTAGTTTCTAAAAAAATTACTTTATAATACTAATTTACTTACTAATATTTATATCAATTTATATATATTTACATTTATTCATATTAATAAAATATATTGGATGCGGTCGATATAAGCATTAGCATATGTCATTGTGTACTTCTACCGCCCAACTGTGCCACGAGTTGTTCCAAGGCAGCGAGCTGTCTAGTTTTGTATGTACATACCTATACTCGGCGGCAGCTAACGGTTCTTGTGCAGTTAGACCATTAAGCCCTGCTCATTTACTCTGGTCGGGTCAACTCACGGTTAAACTCCTGCCCAGTAGCCTCCATGGAGAGCTAATGGGCCTCTACTGGAGGGAATGTGGGTGGGTTTTTTATGGGTTCCATGGAGGGGGGAAGGCGGTTGGGGGTTATTACGGTAGTTGAAAACGACAATTTCTTTGAAGAATAATAAACTATTAAACGAATTTTTTTTTTTCCAAAATATTATACGTAATACAAAACAGGACACGACCACAGCCGAATGTCGCAGTTAATTGTAAACAACAATGGAAAATCCCCTTAGGGAAAACATCAGGTAGCAAAGACGCAAACCGCATGCAAATCACTTCGCTGCAAATCATGCCGCATAGCTTCCTCTGTATTTTAACAGTGGCGCTTATTGTACTGTATTAACAGTTATGCCTACTTTATATTAATTAACCGATGGCGCTACTTGATTTTATCAAACAGATAGCATTGTTTACTAAGATAACGAATCTTCCAAAATTACTATGCCAGATAATGTTGATTTTTGGAAGTCTTTCCGGGAAAGTCTTGTGGTGGTTCATCCGTTTTTTTTTTAGTTTTAAAGTGGGCGGCGGCTAATATAAATTTGAGAACCAGCGATTTAAATTAGGCATTTCTCGAGGAAAAAATGACATCCTTATTTTTTTGTCCTACCGATTTTAAATAGAGTTGCTATATATATTTTATAGCACTTTTTCTGTATAGCATCTTTCTATATCTATATTAGAATACTAGGCTTGTTAATCAAATGATCAGTTGTCTCCATCGGGTAAATGGATTAGAAAACCACAAATTATTTCTAAAATGTATTTGTATGTATTCTAAAAAATGTAGTTAATTGACTTACGTGCGTTATTTAACAAATAATACGCAAGGCCTTATAAGTCTTAATAGTAATATTATGACGTGTCTGAACTACTGATGCGTTTTTTAAGAAATATACTAGAAAAAAAATATTATAAGTATAACCTTGCATGTCATAATATACTATAAATAAACTACATATTTTCAATAAATGCCTGGAAACATAACGCTTACAACAAAGTTTCCTTCCTCTTAAAAATAACAAATGACATCTACCAATATCGCATTTGTTAATAGAAATTCTTTCTCCCACTAAAATGCAGGATAATTTCTGACTTTTATTATTACCAGAAAATCCCAAAGCGCAATTGAAAATTACCAGGGAGCAGCATAGCACGACATTAAGTTGTATCAGTTGTTCCATCTTTGAATTGAAATTTTCATTTTCAGCCGTTTCAACAACGACAAACGACAACGTAATCTGAAATGCAATCAAAGCTCACAAAAGGCGTAACGGAACACCGCTGGAAATACTGAAAAGTCCTGAAATGGACTCGGCTCTTAAAGTCAGTTAACTGAAAGTAACGTGTTGAAATTTAAAAGCTAAAACTAAAATAGGTCGTCTAGGTTGTAGTGATAGCCAAGATAAAAGAAAGATTTTGAAGAATTACTTTTATTATAGTATCATAAAATCAGGCTAAAACGGGTTGAAATGTAAAAGCTACAACTAAAATAAGTCGTCTAGGTTGTAGTGATAGCCGAGATAAAAGAAAGATTTTGAAGAATTACTTTTATTATAGTATCATAAAATAAGGCTAAAACGGGTTGAAATGTAAAAGCTACAACTAAAATAAGTCGTCTAGGTTGTAGTGATAGCCGAGATAAAAGAAAGATTTTGAAGAATTACTTTTATTATAGTATCATAAAATAAGGCTAAAACGGGTTGAAATGTAAAAGCTACAACTAAAATAAGTCGTCTAGGTTGTAGTGATAGCCGAGATAAAAGAAAGATTTTGAAGAATTACTTTTATTATAGTATCATAAAATAAGGCTAAAACGGGTTGAAATGTAAAAGCTACAACTAAAATAAGTCGTCTAGGTTGTAGTGATAGCCGAGATAAAAGAAAGATTTTGAAGAATTACTTTTATTATAGTATCATAAAATAAGGCTAAAACGGGTTGACCCCTCAAGCACGTAACATCCATTTGGGGCCATGTATGGCGGTCGCCTAACAATCCGTAACATCCGATTTTGGATATCGCGCTCGCCGCTGCGAAAAATGCAATTTACGATTCGAATCGTCGTACTTTAATGCTTTCTGACCGCGGGACGACATGGCCAAATAATCTTTCATTCGCCGGCCAACGACGATAACATCGACCGCCGATTTAAAAACTCAGCATTAGACGTCAAAACAGCAGTGTCGATCGGCCCCCCCGCGGCGGCGTATAGGTTCCGCGAAGTGTTTGTTTTGTGAAGTGTTTTGTGGATATAAGTGCAGTGTATACCGGATAAAAGTAAGTAATTTCCCTTTTTAAGTAGTTTAGCCATTAGGATTATTCAATTTCCACAATCAATTTGCTGTTTTTCACGAATTTTCGAAGAAAACACTTTGTCAACAATGGCCAACAATGTGAAAAAATGGCCGTTTTTATTTTGTAATGTTTGTGAAATATCCCTATATATCGCGAAACATGACGTAATGTCGCTTTAATTTACTAATAAAATAGGTATTGCTTCATTTACATCCTAAGTTATCACATAATTAGGCGTATTTTGAACATTATATGTTGTTTTTCTAATATGGCTAGCGAAAATGAAACTTGTTTTGATAATTACTATGAGAGAAAAAAGTGCGATTTTCCATAGTTTTTCGATGAAATGTGACTCTTTGGAGTATAGTAATTAGTTATTAGACATATAATAAGTCTATGATAAGACAATATAATTGAAAAAATCTAACGAATTTTATATTATGGGCATTCAAAGTTTATTATTAGGTTCGAACGCGGAAACTCTCAAAACTTTAGATTTTTCTATAATATCAGACAAAGGTCAAAGTTCTGGTGTGATTTCTAAGAAGAAGTGATGTAGTAATAAAGTTATTTTGAAAGAATTTCATATAAAAAAATACCATAAGTAGTCACAAATTAAAAATTAAAAAATTTTTTTTTTACGAGAATAAATAAATTTTTTCTTGGCTGAATAAATAAATATTTTTTCCGTATTTTTGTATGCAAATAAGTAAAAAAAAAATATCGTTTTGGTAAAGCATTTAATAAAGAACATAACTGTATTTACAATTTTTGATATTTACAAAAACTGTATTTACAAAAAAATCGAAATGATTTTATAGGCGAGTTTTTTTCAGTTTGCCAATTTTGTAATATTTATTCATTATTATCCCCTTTGAGTATGATACGACCAAATTTGGTTCTGACACTTTTATCCCTTGAATCTGATACGACCGAATTTGGTTCCACTCGGCGCGCGCGCTTTCGAACGCTTTGTTTACCATCGAAAGCATTTTGTCTCTTTCATGCGTATGGCAGATCGGGTACAGAATTAAATTCTCTCTGTTATCATGCGCCGCAGTAACTGCGTAGTCCATGTGAAGTATTATTACGGAACGCGCGAAGTCGAACGCACCACTTCGAACGCGGCAACTCGAAACGTCAAATACGACTTGCGTGTGTCGGCATTTTAAAAACGGTTTTCGAGTGGATTTCGGCATGTTTTTGAACGAATCGTAAGTAAAAACATTTCTACAACATCATATAGTCCCCCTAAACTGATTAGATGTACCATTTATCGTGTATATGAAGTATTTCGGGTCTTTCAATGTCGCGTCGCAAATCCTAATATCCGCCATTACAATTTTCATAAATGTTTTTTTGTGATTCTCGCATAATCTCTCTAGATATCTCAGAAATGTTTGGATATATCGCGCGGAAATATATGTGATTATGTTTTCCCCGTATATAACTTATGCAATAAGTAATATTTTTTTGATAATGGTTGATTTCTCGAAAGCCAGGTTTTTCAGCATTCGAAGATTCCCGCTAAAAATACTAAAATTCGTGTTTTTTATCATTTTTTGCGGGTGGGTAAAAGAGGATTCTATAAAAAAATCGATATTTTATACGATAAAAACATAACCTCAGTTTTTTTCGATAAAATTTCGTAATTTCATAACAGTTGGATTTCTTTATATCGGGAATTATAGAATATATAAAATAAAGTAGAAAAGTATATATAACTTTTTTGACATAACTGCATATTTAGTGAAAAAAAACAGTTAGAAAGTTTTCGAATTCAATTTTGTTATTTTTCAATAAATTTCGTTATCGTTTCATCAATTAGATGGCATCATCGCGACGGGACAGAATCCTAGACCTGGTGGAGGAGCAGTCTTCTGAGGATGAGAGCAGCGATGGAAGTATGGGGCCCGTGGAAGAACTGATGGTGGAGACATACGAGGAAGCGGAAGACGGAGACCAGTACATCGGCTTTGGAGATCTGTCGCCGCTTTTAGAGATGTACTGGTTGAGTCCATCTGGCACTGAAAGGCGAATGTAAGTGAATTACAATTTTATCATATAAACAAATAAACATATGGCTGATTAAATTATTCAAAATTGCCATTGAATATACATAACATCTCTCGTGGTCTGTTGTCGAGCGGCGTCTCTGTGCGCCTGCGTGCTCCTGAACATTGCAAATATCATACATAAATACATAGGTAATGTATGTATTACTGTTTGATCCGAGATACTGTACATAATGTACCTACATTCTATGCATATAAATATTTATTACTGGCGTTGTTGCGCCCGTTGCACAACATATGCAGTGCCCTGTGGCGCGGACCGACCTAGCGCTGTGTGGACCCAGGACTGTAAATAGAGGTCCACCGCTTTGTCGCCGCTTGCCCTGTAACGGGCGGCCACGACACCTGCTGCAAGCCTCGATACGCCTCAGTCTTTCTCTTTTACCACAAGTGCCAACACGGCATATTATTTTTCGATAATCTTTTTGAGTGACACACTATAAATTTACATACATGAAATCTTAGCCTAGGTACAAGGTGCATAACAAATACAATTTAACAATAGAATCAGACATAACAAGTATATAAGTAATTAACCTAGGTACAAACACAATAATACATCAATCTTTATTTTACAGTAAAATATAACCTACGTACATAAAATACAATAAATCTTATTTTCTAAATGTCTATTCTGTTCTTCCCGCGCAGCGGGTCGAACAAGATTTCTCGTGGTCTGTTGTCGAGCGGAGTCTCTGTGCGCCTGCGTGCTCCTGAACATTGCACATGTCATACATAAATACATAGGTAATGTATGTATTACTGTTTGATCCGAGATACTGTACATAATGTACCTACATTCTATGCATATAAATATTTATTACTGGCGTTGTTGCGCCCGTTGCACAACATATGCAGTGCCCTGTGGAGTGGATATGAAACCTAACTTCAGTTTGCATTTTCGTCGCTAAAACCGGTTAGCCGTTATAAACGAAGTCGTTATATTCGGATTCTACTGTATGAGTGTAATTCTTTTTTCTTCATTTAGGTTGTTCTTTGTGCTAACTTTATCCATACATTTTGAATAGTACGCGCAAGATGTCTTGACTGAATCGAGGGCTTTTCCATTGTCGACTACTCTTCAGACTTCTGTATGATTTTATTATCATAGATTTATTATTAATTTTTTGTGTTTTTTTTCTAAACTTCAGCAACCTGTCGGATGCCCACCAAGGTCTCCACCACTCACCGCCGCCGCCCGATCCCTTACTCGCTGCTGTCGTTAGAGAGGTATCAAAGTATTATAAAGAAATTGATTTGAAGATTTTATTACATACAACTAACGGAATTCTTGTATCTTCTAGACGTCTCCGCCATGGTCGCCTGGACTGTCCCGTCTGTTGTCGTCGCAGCTTAGAACGGTTTGTATATATAATAAATATAGTTTGGCAAATTGATTTTGGAGATTCACGGAATTCTTGTATCTTTTAGACGTCATCTCCGCGGTCGAGATCTCGCTCGCCACAGCCAGGACCGTCCCATCGAGTACCTCCACCTCTACCTTTTATTTTCTAAAATGCAATGTATTATCTTTATAATGGCTCGATTGATTGCGTTTCTTCGTAAACTAAAGTCCTGTACTATTGTAGTCCCGCAGAACTATTGTAGTCCCGCAGGTTATTCGCGTGTTAGTTTGATTTTACTATGTTCTTACGATCTAGATTATATGTACAACTTACGAGCTATGTTAGCTTCGATCTACTTTATATGTACAACTTACAAAATTTGTTAGCGAAGTAGAACTAATGTGGTAATTGTCTAAATTATTATGTTCAATGATTATCTTATTTTAGTTTCACACATATATTTTGTGATACATTTGTTTCAGTGATACATGTGATACATTTTGTGATACATTTCACACGGACGACTTTCTGCGCGTCGAATGTAAAATGAACGGTTGTCACTTTTCCGCACTAAAACTAACTACCGAAGATAAAGCAGCTGAATCTAAGACCGCTTGAAATGCGTTCAACCTTATTCCGACGGCTATAAGTTCGACAGAATCGTCGATCGTTCATTTCATATTCTGCTCTTTTGTGTTTTTTTTCTAAATTTCAGCAACCTGTCGGATGCCCACCCAGATCTCCACCACTCACCGCCGCCGCCCGATCCCTTACTCGCTGCTGTCGTTAGAGAGGTATCAAAGTATTATAAAGAAATTGATTTGAAGATTTTATTACATACAACTAACGGACTTCTTGTATCTTCTAGACGTCTCCGCCATGGTCGCCTGGACTGTCCCGTCTGTTGTCGTCGCAGCTTAGAACGGTTTGTATATATAATAAATATAGTTTGGCAAATTGATTTTGGAGATTCACGGAATTCTTGTATCTTTTAGACGTCATCTCCGCGGTCGAGATCTCGCTCGCCACAGCCAGGACCGTCCCATCGAGTACCTCCACCTCTACCTTTTATTTTCTAAAATGCAATGTATTATCTTTATAATGGCTCGATTGATTGCGTTTCTTCGTAAACTAAAGTCCTGTACTATTGTAGTCCCGCAGAACTATTGTAGTCCCGCAGGTTATTCGCGTGTTAGTTTGATTTTACTATGTTCTTACGATCTAGATTATATGTACAACTTACGAGCTATGTTAGCTTCGATCTACTTTATATGTACAACTTACAAAATTTGTTAGCGAAGTAGAACTAATGTGGTAATTGTCTAAATTATTATGTTCAATGATTATCTTATTTTAGTTTCACACATATATTTTGTGATACATTTGTTTCAGTGATACATGTGATACATTTTGTGATACATTTCACACGGACGACTTTCTGCGCGTCGAATGTAAAATGAACGGTTGTCACTTTTCCGCACTAAAACTAACTACCGAAGATAAAGCAGCTGAATTTAAGACCGCTTGAAATGCGTTCAACCTTATTCCGACGGCTATAAGTTCGACAGAATCGTCGATCGTTCATTTCATATTCTGCTCTTTTGTGTTTTTTTTCTAAATTTCAGCGACCTGTCGGATGCCCACCCAGATCTCCACCACTCACCGCCGCCGCCCGATCCCTTACTCGCTGCTGTCGTTAGAGAGGTATCAAAGTATTATAAAGAAATTGATTTGAAGATTTTATTACATACAACTAACGGAATTCTTGTATCTTCTAGACGTCTCCGCCATGGTCGCCTGGACTGTCCCGTCTGTTGTCGTCGCAGCTTAGAACGGTTTGTATATATAATAAATATAGTTTGGCAAATTGATTTTGGAGATTCACGGAATTCTTGTATCTTTTAGACGTCATCTCCGCGGTCGAGATCTCGCTCGCCACAGCCAGGACCGTCCCATCGAGTACCTCCACCTCTACCTTTTATTTTCTAAAATGCAATGTATTATCTTTATAATGGCTCGATTGATTGCGTTTCTTCGTAAACTAAAGTCCTGTACTATTGTAGTCCCGCAGAACTATTGTAGTCCCGCAGGTTATTCGCGTGTTAGTTTGATTTTACTATGTTCTTACGATCTAGATTATATGTACAACTTACGAGCTATGTTAGCTTCGATCTACTTTATATGTACAACTTACAAAATTTGTTAGCGAAGTAGAACTAATGTGGTAATTGTCTAAATTATTATGTTCAATGATTATCTTATTTTAGTTTCACACATATATTTTGTGATACATTTGTTTCAGTGATACATGTGATACATTTTGTGATACATTTCACACGGACGACTTTCTGCGCGTCGAATGTAAAATGAACGGTTGTCACTTTTCCGCACTAAAACTAACTACCGAAGATAAAGCAGCTGAATCTAAGACCGCTTGAAATGCGTTCAACCTTATTCCGACGGCTATAAGTTCGACAGAATCGTCGATCGTTCATTTCATATTCTGCTCTTTTGTGTTTTTTTTCTAAATTTCAGCAACCTGTCGGATGCCCACCCAGATCTCCACCACTCACCGCCGCCGCCCGATCCCTTACTCGCTGCTGTCGTTAGAGAGGTATCAAAGTATTATAAAGAAATTGATTTGAAGATTTTATTACATACAACTAACGGAATTCTTGTATCTTCTAGACGTCTCCGCCATGGTCGCCTGGACTGTCCCGTCTGTTGTCGTCGCAGCTTAGAACGGTTTGTATATATAATAAATATAGTTTGGCAAATTGATTTTGGAGATTCACGGAATTCTTGTATCTTTTAGACGTCATCTCCGCGGTCGAGATCTCGCTCGCCACAGCCAGGACCGTCCCATCGAGTACCTCCACCTCTACCTTTTATTTTCTAAAATGCAATGTATTATCTTTATAATGGCTCGATTGATTGCGTTTCTTCGTAAACTAAAGTCCTGTACTATTGTAGTCCCGCAGAACTATTGTAGTCCCGCAGGTTATTCGCGTGTTAGTTTGATTTTACTATGTTCTTACGATCTAGATTATATGTACAACTTACGAGCTATGTTAGCTTCGATCTACTTTATATGTACAACTTACAAAATTTGTTAGCGAAGTAGAACTAATGTGGTAATTGTCTAAATTATTATGTTCAATGATTATCTTATTTTAGTTTCACACATATATTTTGTGATACATTTGTTTCAGTGATACATGTGATACATTTTGTGATACATTTCACACGGACGACTTTCTGCGCGTCGAATGTAAAATGAACGGTTGTCACTTTTCCGCACTAAAACTAACTACCGAAGATAAAGCAGCTGAATCTAAGACCGCTTGAAATGCGTTCAACCTTATTCCGACGGCTATAAGTTCGACAGAATCGTCGATCGTTCATTTCATATTCTGCTCTTTTGTGTTTTTTTTCTAAATTTCAGCAACCTGTCGGATGCCCACCCAGATCTCCACCACTCACCGCCGCCGCCCGATCCCTTACTCGCTGCTGTCGTTAGAGAGGTATCAAAGTATTATAAAGAAATTGATTTGAAGATTTTATTACATACAACTAACGGACTTCTTGTATCTTCTAGACGTCTCCGCCATGGTCGCCTGGACTGTCCCGTCTGTTGTCGTCGCAGCTTAGAACGGTTTGTATATATAATAAATATAGTTTGGCAAATTGATTTTGGAGATTCACGGAATTCTTGTATCTTTTAGACGTCATCTCCGCGGTCGAGATCTCGCTCGCCACAGCCAGGACCGTCCCATCGAGTACCTCCACCTCTACCTTTTATTTTCTAAAATGCAATGTATTATCTTTATAATGGCTCGATTGATTGCGTTTCTTCGTAAACTAAAGTCCTGTACTATTGTAGTCCCGCAGAACTATTGTAGTCCCGCAGGTTATTCGCGTGTTAGTTTGATTTTACTATGTTCTTACGATCTAGATTATATGTACAACTTACGAGCTATGTTAGCTTCGATCTACTTTATATGTACAACTTACAAAATTTGTTAGCGAAGTAGAACTAATGTGGTAATTGTCTAAATTATTATGTTCAATGATTATCTTATTTTAGTTTCACACATATATTTTGTGATACATTTGTTTCAGTGATACATGTGATACATTTTGTGATACATTTCACACGGACGACTTTCTGCGCGTCGAATGTAAAATGAACGGTTGTCACTTTTCCGCACTAAAACTAACTACCGAAGATAAAGCAGCTGAATTTAAGACCGCTTGAAATGCGTTCAACCTTATTCCGACGGCTATAAGTTCGACAGAATCGTCGATCGTTCATTTCATATTCTGCTCTTTTGTGTTTTTTTTCTAAATTTCAGCGACCTGTCGGATGCCCACCCAGATCTCCACCACTCACCGCCGCCGCCCGATCCCTTACTCGCTGCTGTCGTTAGAGAGGTATCAAAGTATTATAAAGAAATTGATTTGAAGATTTTATTACATACAACTAACGGAATTCTTGTATCTTCTAGACGTCTCCGCCATGGTCGCCTGGACTGTCCCGTCTGTTGTCGTCGCAGCTTAGAACGGTTTGTATATATAATAAATATAGTTTGGCAAATTGATTTTGGAGATTCACGGAATTCTTGTATCTTTTAGACGTCATCTCCGCGGTCGAGATCTCGCTCGCCACAGCCAGGACCATCCCATCGAGTACCTCCACCTCTACCTTTTATTTTCTAAAATGCAATGTATTATCTTTATAATGGCTCGATTGATTGCGTTTCTTCGTAAACTAAAGTCCTGTACTATTGTAGTCCCGCAGAACTATTGTAGTCCCGCAGGTTATTCGCGTGTTAGTTTGATTTTACTATGTTCTTACGATCTAGATTATATGTACAACTTACGAGCTATGTTAGCTTCGATCTACTTTATATGTACAACTTACAAAATTTGTTAGCGAAGTAGAACTAATGTGGTAATTGTCTAAATTATTATGTTCAATGATTATCTTATTTTAGTTTCACACATATATTTTGTGATACATTTGTTTTAGTGATACATGTGATACATTTCACACGGACGACTTTCTGCGCGTCGAATGTAAAATGAACGGTTGTCACTTTTCCGCACTAAAACTAACTACCGAAGATAAAGCAGCTGAATCTAAGACCGATTATGAATGAATGAATGAATGAATCTAAGACCGATTATGAATGAATGAATTAATGAATCTATCATTATCTTATTTTAGTTTCACACATATATATTTTTATACCTAACGATGAAAAAATGATAGTGGTTGTAAAAAGTCTGTTGGCTAAAATTGTACTGTATTATCTTTGGTAGGTATATTATGTAATTGTTTTGTATACCTAACATTAAAAATAGGTTTCCTCTTGATTTGCTTACTGATTCTTCTCAGAGTGGCCATTTTCGAATCAGTTGTAAGTCATAACAAAAAAAAATATGTTTGATTTGTGGGAAAATCGTGTTTTATTTCTTCGTATGATTTTTTGGTAAATATTTTTTTTTTGTATTTTTGTAACAATTTTTTTTTTTTTATTAAGTTTATACGTAAAATAATGAAAGAATTTATATTCTGCAAAGATTGCGTAACAAATTATGTTATTACAACCACTGCAAATTTTATCGATATTATCAAATGTGTTTGCCATCACTAGCGGCTTTCAGCTTTTTGTATGGGAATTATTGCAAACTTCCAGTATTATTTATTATTATTTTTACTATGAAACGTGACTGTTTAGAGTATAATAATTACTTATTGGACATATAACAAGCGCCAATATTTCAATAAATTTCAAAAACTATTAAAGACTTCGGAATTATGACGGTTCAAAAATAGTGCTGCTTTTTTGAGGACAGATTTGAAACATATTTAGTTTTCTATATCTATAAAACAAACTGGAGGTTTTTGTTCTATTTATAGCATAGTATGATATAGTAGTCGACTGATTTCAACACAATTTCAAATAAAAAGAGCCTCTAATCATTCATAAATAAAACATACATAAAAAAAAATACTCGATGATTCATCAAAAATTTTCGTGGTTTTCATGAGCTAATATCTAAATATTTTTGTATGCTAATAAGTAAAACGAAATAATAGTTTTGATAAAGAATATAATACAGATGACGTAAGTATTTACAATTTCTCAATAGACTTCCGTATTTTCTCGTAACACAATTATACGGCAGAAATGGCGAGTTTTTTTCACTTCTTTGAAGTTCTCATATTTATTCATAATTATCCAATTGTTTTACAAAATGATATTTCAATATTCTATATTCGAAATTTCAATGCCATCATTGTGCAGTTGTTCTTTTTATGATTGGTGTAGTAGTTTCGTAGTTATAGTCCTTGAAGTCGAGCGCCGTCGATGTCGCCGAAAATCCTGCAAAAGTGACAGATGATTCCATGAAAATACCCATTTACTCCAAGGGTTAATTGTTTTACGAGATAAGGTTATAATGTTTTATATGTCAAATTTCAATGCGATCATTTTTCTCTTTATCTTTTTTTATTCCGTTTAGTGGTTTATAAGTTATGATCGTTTTTCTCAAGGCCGTTGACTCGCGTCGATTTTTTGCGCGCGAATATGTCGCGCGCAAAAGTGATAGGTGTTTTTACCTCGCAACGTGAGGGGTTGAAATGTAAAAGCTACAACTAAAATAAGTCGTCTAGGTTGTAGTGATAGCCGAGATAAAAGAAAGATTTTGAAGAATTACTTTTATTATAGTATCATAAAATAAGGCTAAAACGGGTTGAAATGTAAAAGCTACAACTAAAATAAGTCGTCTAGGTTGTAGTGATAGCCGAGATAAAAGAAAGATTTTGAAGAATTACTTTTATTATAGTATCATAAAATAAGGCTAAAACGGGTTGAAATGTAAAAGCTACAACTAAAATAAGTCGTCTAGGTTGTAGTGATAGCCGAGATAAAAGAAAGATTTTGAAGAATTACTTTTATTATAGTATCATAAAATAAGGCTAAAACGGGTTGAAATGTAAAACCCAGGCTTTGCCATTAAGAAGCGTTTTTAGCACGCTGCGCCATCTAGCGGTAGGTAATACGTCGTAAATAAATAATATCAGCGACATTTTACCAACCGCTAGATAGCGCATCGTAATGATAGCTTTTCATACTTTTTTTTTTTTTTAATAAAAGTTGCTTACTTTGTTGCACTTCGTTGTACCCACTAGAAAATTGTCCGTTCAGTAATAACGTTCCGTATATCAAGAATACATATAAAATTATGTCAAGAATTTAAATCAATCTAGTGATTTTCATTCGTACTATTTTAGACTGAGGTAAGTAAATAATTCTTTCGCAACCGGTAGATGGCAGCATTTATATTGAATAATAAATATAATAAATGGAACGCCTCAGAGCGAGGTAACGCCGCATGACTCATGTTTTTTCGTGCGTGCAGCCAGCTCCATCGAATTATAAGACGTTGTCTCGTCAAAACGTTATCGATGAAAAACACATATGTGTAAGAGTATGTGTCAGCTTTCATGATCATCAGTCAAACGGTGTCGAAGATTATTAAGCTTAGATACACCAAAATACATTTTGTATATACTTATATGGGAAATGAGTTCTTTTTCAGTAAAAATGTATGTTGTATGATTTTGTTTATTTTTTTCTGTAATTTCTGTAGCCTAATTACATAGTTAGTCAGTTTATCTGGGCTTTTTCCTCGCACTTGGCCTCTGGATTGGGCCGTTGTGCATGGCTCGTGTTTCTATTTATGTTACTCCAGCCAAGCCAGGCTGTCCCAGAAAGTTAGCAGCCTGTTTGGGTTGCTACAGGCCTCCGGGACAGATGCTGTAGATTGTAGTATTTTTGGCCGTTGCTCTGCCACGCTCCTGCATTCCATGAGCACATGCTGTGGCGTTTCTTCTTCCTCCATGCATCCTCTGCATAGAGGGCTATCTGTCACACCTATGGTAAACAGGTGTTTGTTTAGGGGACAGTGGTATGTCATAGTACCTATGACTTTACGGATTTTGTCCCTTTTTAATCTGGTGAGGTTGCGGGCAAGTTTTTAGACGCTTCTGGAACTGCGTTCTTTGATTGCCTGAATCCTGCGTTTTTATTCCATTCTGTAAGGTGGGTTTCATCGGTGTTCCTGCGTAGCCATGTTTTTATTTGGGCCTGGGGTATGGGCATCAAGGGTTCCGGTCCATATACTATTTTCTTTAATCCCTTTTTGGCCAGTTCGTCTGCCGCATCGTTTCCCAGTGAGTCGCTGTGCCCTTTAATCCATTGCAGGATACTCTATTTGACGTTGCAATGGATTGAAGCGCATTGTGGCATTCCAGTACAAGGACAGAGGTTATCGTAGATTTCTATAGCTTTTAACAGTAAATAAATATTATTATTATTATTTTTTGTGTCGTTTTATTTCACTCCTGAGATATTCATTAAGAATAACTCGATCGCCTGACTTTAGTAGTAGAAAAAACTGCCGGTTTCCGTAAATAAATCTCCAGTACAAATATAGGAACAGGATTTTGCGCGTTCCAGATTTCCATTTATATAAAAGCGAGAGCAGGCAGGACTTTGTCCCATATTTGCGACGGTCTCGTACTTCCTCTGTGTTTGCTGATTGCATTTAGGATTGAGTTTCGATTCTATATGCTTTTTGGTTCTCGTCTGTTTTCTCTGTTATTTTCATTGTAGTCTACGCTGGCTAGTCGGTTTTATACCGAATTAATGTGTGATTGCATTGTTTGAAAGAATATGCATGAGAGTAAAATAGTATAACTGGTAAATAATCTTTTAAATATACACAATGTTTTGAAATTAATAAATAAATAACTGTACTGTTTACATGATATATATGTAAATGATAACAATAATTACATAATAATAATAATAATTGTATAAACAATCCGTAATAATATTTATCAAATCCTATTATGGGCATAACATATTTTTGTTATCTTATAAATATTGACAGATCTTTGAAATAAATATATAAATAAATATATTGTTTATAGGATTTGTAAATATTGAAAAAATTCAAAATATAATTTGCAGCAGCCTTACAGCGAATCAAATAAACCTACGGATGTTAAACCTATTATTTGCAAGTACATAATTACTGCCTTACATAAGTAAGCCAATGTTGACATATAAAAGTTAATATGTTATAAAAATATAAAAGTATGTCATAATAATATAAAAGTTAATATAATATAATAATAATATAAGTAAAACAAATGAGGTAGAGAGAAGTTATGTGCAAAGTGCTTTATCTATCTCGCATTTCAAATTTCAGATTACCTTATTGGTTTCAAATTATGAGTAGTTACAATACACAAAAATCTTAACTTAAATAATCTTCGCCTGTTTCAAGGTAGACAATTTATTTTAATTATAATCATCTTAAGAAATCTATAGTTTTATATTTATATTAGCTGACCCGTGCCCACTTCGTTGGGCGGTAAAACTTTTTACTTGTGATGAAATTATGAGTGTGGTTCGGTTAGTACTGAATGCAATGATTCATTTCCTGACTGCCAAAAGAAGGGTTAATTTTTATGCAGCTGTATGTATGTATTTGCAAGCCAATTTGACTACATGACCGTTATTTGTGAGTGTCTTCTTGTGAGTGTCTTATTTGTGAGTGTCTTATCTCTTGAACCATTTATGCAGTAAAAGGAAAATTATATGCAGTTAAAGGGAAAGGTCTTTTGTTTTAAACACTTGAGACGATAAATTTACTTATTTTGATATTAATTCATAATTGTTGATAATATGTCCAATAAACATGACCTAACGATTTAAATTATTTTTTTTATATAAAAAACTACTTTTTGTGACTCAATATAAAATTTAGACATATTCTGTCGCTGACTTTTTCGTAGGCATTATCAAGCTCTACAACTTTTCTCTAGAACTTAATCATATATCTCTCATAGTTAGGGCAGCGTTAGTTAGAAACGTTTTCGTTCGACCGTTTTTCCTCCGACTTACTTTGCAAATCCGACTACCACGAAAGTCTTTTCAGTTTTCGGATTAATATATAGCCTATGACACTCACAAATACCGTGGCTTTCTATTGGTAAAAAAAATCTAAATCGGTTCGGTAGATTCAGAGATTACTTCCTACAACCTCACAAACTTTACCTGTTTATAATATTAGTATAGATAAATAAGCAATATCGTACTTAATTTAATAATATTTTTTTTAATAATCAATATCTTGATTAAAGTATTAAAATTCATAACAAAATAATCAATATCGCAGATACGCTTTCAACGTAGTGCATTTTGAACTGCTCGTTTCAGCTACTTAACCTGATAAGTGAATCTACAAAGATGGCAGTAATTTGAATACAGGATCGCCGTAAGTCTGGCAAACGCCAGAACTAATTTACATTAACGGAAAATTTGGCCAAACATTAACATTGGAATAGGGTGCCTACATCCCAGTATTTTTTATCAAAATTACTGTATTTTATTCTTTTTAATTCCGACGATATTTATTTAAAGCACTAATATATGAACTAGTTATTTCGGAGAGTAATATGTAAATTTTCAGTTTAAAAAACTCAAAAAGGTATATGATCATTTTATTTTGCGAATGTACCCTTATTTTCTTATTTGTTTAATGAGGAAACATCCAGCGCTACATAAAACAACACAATTAAATTAAGCAGAATAATTCATTGAATTAAGTCTATAATTCGCACAGTGCCTACAGTACGTTATCAGTGCGAGAAATATGTCAAAGAAAATCGAAATTCATAAGTCATGTATGAAAATAATTTACTTGTCAATAAAAAAAACATTTGTTTAAAAAAGAATAATAAAAAATAAAATCAAATGAAATAGTCGTCTACAACATATTTAATTTAAATATCTATGGCGCATTGTCGAATATTGCACTTGATTGTTATACAAAAAGGCGAGCTTATTGCCGAGATAACCTAAACTCACTGGTACATGCGCGCATTGTGAAAATAAAGATTATTACATAATATACAGACCGTCTGCATAACATACAGACAAGTGGAAGAATTTAAAACAAATAATGCCCAAGGAGAGGAAATTGGGAGAGGAAGAGGAGGGAAAGGGAAGAACTGGTTACCTCTTAGAAAGGTAGTAATCCTTAAGGTGAGTCTTAAACGATGGTAAAGAAGGCGAGTTTCGTATGTTTGCTGGGAGATCGTTCCAGAGTCTTGCACCATGGACACAGAAATAATAGGAATAGAAATCACTATGTAGATGCTTATGTAGATGCTTTCCTTAAATTTATTTTTCTTTATGTTGAATAAGTCGTTATTCTGTTATCGATTATAATTGTAGGAATCGACATCTCTAGAATTTCCATTTCCTATTCTATTTAATTTTTCAAATCCAAATTCAACCGACTGAAATAGTTGTAACGTACCGCTTCGGCCAACTAGAGCTGTCATCTATAACGGGCGAACCCGTCACCTCAGGAAGTTTTAACGATATTGATCGATCTGCCTCCCGTGAAGTGAGCGTAGAAGACTCGGGACGAAAGTAATCCACTGTCTAGTTACGCCACTCGCCCGTAAGAAGCCAACGCTGCACCGCGAGATAATCATGGTAATCCAACAGCGGGCTGACACACGCGCCCTTACTTCCAGATGCAACCAGATTACTCCAGTCTCCCGACTGATAACGGGTTCGAGGTCACTTGCTTGGTCCTCTCCCTTACGTAGCGGTGATTAAGTGTTTACAGAATCTATCGCTGACCACTGCATCTTTTGCTCGGCTATTCACTCGGTAGCCTATTGGTCGTCTCAAAAGCAGTTGCGGTAAGGTTAACAACTACTCCTACTCTATAAGAAACAAAGCCGTTTCCAGACTCCCCCGGCTATCAGTCGAAATGCACAATCGATTGGCTGACGCCGCACGGTGCGCAAAGCTTCTAATGGAGGCTGCCGGATGGGTGTTGACCCGTGAGTTTAGCCAACCCTAATACTCTTAGTAGCCTAACAGCAACAGTGCCCATTAGTTCCCGCTTCGGCCAGTTAAGAGTTGATTTCAGCCAATCCCTCGCGATATCCCTTATTTTTCAAAGTGAACTTTCAGGATTTTACTTTCTGCAGTTCGGCGCTGGTGTGCAAGTTTATTCTTTTATTATTATAGACTCATACAAACAGGTTCACCTAGATCACTATAGACTGGTAGTATATCACAACGCTTTTATACAACACACCCGACTTCTTCCAGGCCAGCAACGATACACTGACAAGTCCACAATTTTGAAAGAGGACTAGTCGCAGCAGAACAGTCTACACTGAAGCAAAAAGTTGTCGCAATGGCGCGAATGGTTTCGTGCAGCTTTGGCCATTAGATGCAATGTGTTCTCGGGTCGGTTCAACTGGTGATTCAGCTCATATTCAGTAGCCTCCTTGTTTGAAGGATTAACCCGGGAAGTGTAACATAACGGAATTATGATAGCTGACATTTTAAT